>CM042481.1:20974119-21329119 GCA_023621385.1 Quercus gilva | reverse complement strand
TCCTTATACTCAAACCCCCCCTCCTTGTTCATGTAGCATAAAACTAGGCTATATACTCTTCGTGGGAACGATCCTTAGTCGCACTATTACATATATTTTTAGGAGTGTAGGTTTTATTTTTGGTTGCCTGCGATAGCGCATAAGCTACTTTAAATCATAGCACTCGTCCGTGTCATGCCCATGATCTCTATGGAAGTGGCAATACTTGTTTATATTGCGCTTATTAGGATCTCCCTTCATCTTTTTTGGCCACTTCAATGATGGATCATCTTTGATTTGCATAAGCACCTAATCAAGTGGCACATTCAAGGGTGTGTAGTGCTGACTCCTTCCTGAAGACGATCTTACCTTTTTGTTATCTCTATCTTTCTTCTCTCCCATCTGAGCCTTCTTTGGACGGGGGCCTTACTCAGGATGGCGTGGGAGGTTTGCTTTTATTCGCTCTGCTCTCTTCCTCTTTTTGGCAATGATTGCATCTTTTGCATTCATAAAACTTTGGGTTGAATGGAAGAGTTCAGCCATGGTCTGTGGCTTTTGATCATATAGCTTGTGGATAAATAAATCCGAACTAACTCCATTATGGAAGGCTGCCAATAATAACTTATCATCCATCTCGTCTACCGTCAAGGCCTCCCTATTGAAGCGAGTGATAAAAGACTGCAAGCTCTCATTTTCTTCTTGCTGTATAGTCAACAAGTTGGACGAGGAGCATTTGTGCCTTTGTCCTCCGATAAAGTTGTCGACGAATAACTTACTCAACTCTTTGAAAGAACCAACAGTGTTTGGAGCTATCTTACTAAACCACACTCGTGCTGGCCCCTTAAGGGTGGTTGGGAAGGTCCTGCACATTATCTCATCTGGAACTCCTTGAAGGTGCATTGTGGTCTTGAAGGTTGCTATGTGATCACACGGATCGCGTGTTCCATCATACGAATCCAAGGAAGACATCTTGAACTTGGAAGGCAAAGGATGACTATTGATGGAAGCTATGAAAGGGGAATCAGTTCGATGAACTAAATCATCTATGTGATTTATCCTTCGCATATTCTCCCTCATCTCATCCATGACTCTCTTCATTTGATCCATCTCCCTCTCCAAGTGTGGCACCCTTCGTGAAGCAGTACCCCTTGAGTGGTTCTCACGCTAAATATTTTCTCCTTCTCTAACTTCTTGACTCTGAACTTGTCCTTCCACGCATCGTTCATGATGTTACCTCCTTTGGTTGATCTCCCGGGTCAGCTCTTGATTCTGACCGGTTAATTCTACCATGGCGGCTGCCATGGACTATATTTGTTGGATAGAAGGCGGTTGTGTAGTAGGTGCTGAATAGTGAGTACAGTTGGGGTGGCTAGAAGCATTCCCACTCTCCTGATGGCTTGGACTAGTGGCCATTGACCTTGTTCTGACCATACAACCTTTTGTCTAAGAATGATAAATTGCAAATCACAAATTTATGCTTCCCCACAGATGACGCCAGCTGATGATGCACAGAAAATTAGTAGGTTGAATGCTCTGGGCTTCAATGGGCTAATGATTGCTTGGAAGGCCTAAAAAGAAAGAAATACAAGGATCAAAGGTGATCGGGGTGAACCGACCAAGAACCCTCTGATGCTTAAGTTAGTTTTTCCTATAATATTTAAGAATTCCAACTTTAGGAGTGGTGAAAACTTACTTTTATTTGATGTGGATGAGTCCTTATATAGTGAGTTTTAGAGTGGTTACTTGTTTAGTAACTCCCTCAACGTGTACGAAAGTTAGAAGATTTAGACTTAACTCCCACAACTACTATAGAAGTTAGAATGTTCAATCTTATCTTCTACAACTGTCATTAGAAGTTAAGAACTTAGTGGGAAGTTATAGCGATGAACAAGGATTTTGCTTGTACTTCTAAACAGTAAATCGTGGTCCGAATCATAAGCTTTTGTGAGTAAATCCATTCTGAAATTTTTCTAATGTTGAGAGGTCGTCTAGTTGCTTCCCTGATGGACGACTTTCATACTCACGGACGACCTTCCCATGGTGGATTGGCCTTCCTATGTTGGGTTAACCTTCTTGGTCTTGGACGACTCTATGGACGAATTGGAGATGGTCTAATTTTTAGTTCACCATCAGGTACTCTCAACCCACCAAACATATCTTTTCCTTGTATGTAAGTGCATAAAAATGAACACAAATGGACCAAAGTGGACACAAATGGACCATATGGAATGAAGTAGACCAAATGGTCAAAATAGGACCGAATGGGAACAAGGTGGAAGTGGACCGAATGAGAACGAATAGACAGATTAGGACTAAAGTGGACATATGGACTGAATAGGAATAAATAGGACCAAAATTGAACAAATAGGACCAAATAGGAACAATGTGGACTGAATAGAACTAAAGTGGACTAAATGGACCAAATATGACCAATGTGAACCGAATAGGACTGAAGTGGATAGAATATATCCAATGTGGACCGAATGGAAATAATAGGACCAACATGGACCAAATAGAACCAAAGTGGACCAAAGAGGGAAAAATTGACCAATTAAGACTGACGTGGACCAAATAGGACTTTTGAATATTTATCATTTTTATTGCATTTTTAGAGCTTATATTTCTAATTTATAATGTCTATTTTGTATTTATTTTTAACTCAAAACTAAAGATTTTAACCCAAATATAATAAAATTTCATAATTTTCACTTTAAGGGCCAATTAGTCCAAAATGGACCAAAGGTGACTGAAATTGACCGTGGACCAAATTGGACCTTATGCAACTGAAGTGGACTGAAGTAGATCTAATTGAACCAAAGTAGACCAAATTTCATAGAATGGTAATTGTTTAATTTTTAGAGAGAACAAATTACATTCAGCAAATTTTAGAGAACAGATTATACATTATATACATTTACAAAATAATTATTTATTCTCACGTATCCGTGGGTTTGTGACTAGTTTTAATAAATAAATAAAAATAAAAATAAAAATAAAAAACTCAACCACACAAAGTAGAAAACACGTTAAAAAAAAAAAAAAAAAATTCAACCACAAAATGGGAGACATGACATATGAAAGGAGGGAGAATAGGAAAATAAAGAGTAAAAAAATTATAGAACATGGTACCGTGCCAAATGCTAAATGTTTTTGGCATTTGGGAGATCTAATGCATGAGTATTTTAATGTTTGGTATGGTAAATGCTAAATATTTAGTATTTAGCACACATAATGCCAGTTTTTAATTCCTACCTTCTCCCATTTTTTAATTATTATCAGGGGCAGTTTTTTCGTTGCCAATATGATATTTGGAAAGCCAAGACTGAGACTCGACTTTGGGCTTGGAATATGGCCCAAAGGCAATTGGTGAAATGAGAAAGACCCATTTTTGCTCAAAGTTTGGGTTATATCCAATAAAGATTATATCAAGGCCTCAAAATTACCTTCTGCAAGGATAAGCTACCATAAAGGATGGCCCACCACAATAAGTGCTTAAATAATAGTCCAGCGGTGAACAAAAGAAACGTCCGGCGGTAGATGTCTGGAAAATTAATAAATGTATTAGCATAGTAAAAATCATGCATTCCTCCATCGTCAGTTAATATAAAAGTGGGCCCGTTAAAACAAGATCTCTATGTGCCATATTATGCTCATAATGATGAATATATGTGCATAGTAAGTGGTGGGAGTGACTTTATAGAAAGTATGAGTGAATATACAAAAGTATGGAAGAGAGATGGAGTGGTGTTTACCCATTTTCGGGTATGGTGTAAAGAAGGGTTGTTTATGACTATTTTAAGGTGCTAGGATTTTTTGAGGAGATGAAATGTGATATTTATGGGTAAGTGTACATGGGTATTTATGGATCAAAAGCTGATTTATGAACTAAAAGACTGATTTATGAGCTGAAAATAGCATGATGGGTGAGAAATTTTATGAGGAGATCTTGTCCTCTTGATGAGTTGATGGTAGTTCCTTTTATAGAGAAGCTTAAAGGATTGATTAGCAAAATTTAGAAAGGACCAGTTCTGACAGCAGCAAAATCTTAGAATATCTCCTCTAAGATTTAGTCCAAAATGGTGAGACTTGCTTGAGAGTGTTTTGCTTATTTGGGTAAGCTAGAGGCTGAGATGCTCCTAATCTAGGCATTAAATGTTGGGATTTGGAGATTAATTTCGTCCAATAAGATTAGGGCAAGTATGAGGACTAGAGATCTTACTTGCTGCAACTAGGATCAAAGCTCAAGAGGGTTGGTTGACACTTCAAGCTAGGTGTCAACCATTGATGCCTCTGTTGGAGCTTCTGTTGGACACCCCTTTATGCCCTCCAAACCACTTTTCCCTACTTTTTCCCCTTTTGGGATTCATGAGCTTGGTTCCTAAATCAATTACATACGTTTTTAGTAATAAAATAAACTATTTAGTTAAGGATTTCATGAGTTTGAAGGTCCTGGTTATGGCTTCCTTAAGTTATGACCAAAACTTGAAGAAGAAGGGTATTTATTGCCCATTAGCTTTTAGGTGTCAGCCTAGCCTCTAGTATTGTTCACGTCAAAGTTGGCACTGGCAGAGAGGTTAATAGGACAGGTGGCCAGCTTCTAATTTGGTTTGGGAGCTTGGTTGTTTCTTGAGGTGCTCTCCAACGAAAGGTAGAACTGAAGTGAGTTCTTTAGCTGGGTTAATTTGCACACATGGGCTATTTTGGTTGAAATTTCATGTTGGGCTTGGTTGTCACGCCCCAAACCTGATACTCAGATTTATGACTACGACCGGCATGCAAATATCAAGCTTAAACCTAATATTAACAAGAACCAACTTAACTTTTACAAAACTTTTACAAAAGCTTACCCCTTTCTTTTCATCATTGCTTCTTTACTTAAATGATATAACTTTTCACTTGACATTCAGAGTATCTACACTGTACTCAAAGAATAACATAATCCACCAGTTACTCAAATTCTAAATTTCACATATACATCTCTTAATACTTTAAGGTACACAACTTTCTTTAGATCCTAAAATACACAATATTACAAAGCTAAACATCAAATTGCTAATTTGGGATCTATACTTTTAAAATTAAAACCAGTTCCTTCCAAAACTCGACTAAGGTTCCCTCTACTCCAAAATAAAACCTGTTAACTAAAAGAGTGGAAGGGGTGAGCTACACAACTCAGTAAGAGTAAGATACATAAGAATTTAATAAGAATGCATGTAAATCAAATCATTTCATTTTATAAATATTCAAATAGGAGAACATCTTTTCATGCATAGTATTTTATACTATTTATAATAATAACTTATACGCTCTTCTTAGTAAAATAATTGTTCTCGCTTTTCTTATAGGAATAATATTACCAAAACCTTTCGGATTGAGTTTCTTTCATTTCTTATAAAGTCACCAAATATAATATTGATTGTTTAAAATCACATACGTACATACATACATACAGATATATATATATATATATATGTGTGTGTGTGTGTGTGTGTGTGTGTGTGTGTTCTCATTACAAAATAATCATTTTAACTTAAATCAGATAATTGGTAACTTTGTCTTAAACTAGAAACATCTTGACAAATAAGAAACTTTTCTTCATAAACTTCTTCTCATAAAATATTATAACTTTCATATTACTTAACGTTTCGTAAAGAACATATATCTGATAACTTTTTAACATAAACTTGTACTTTCATCAAAAGTTTTATCTTTACAGAATACTAAAACATTTTCATCAAATTCTTTATCTTTAAAGCACAACAGAACTTTAGAAACTTTTATCTTTAAAGAACAGCTTTTCTTTTCCTATGAAACTTCTTTTCATGAGAGTTTTTAACTTTTCATAATGCATTTAAATAAAATCATTCTCTCATGATCAATAACATAACATAGCTGTTCATAACATATTGGTTAGTCCATATCTGATAAGTTTGTACTTGGTGCATGTGCACAACAGAGAAGGCCTCATCACATTTAGGTGCCCTCGTGTGTATGATATTGTCCACTTTGGGAGGCCTGATGGCACATCCCCTTAAGGTTTTGTTCCTCCCCGCCGTCCGTACACATTGGGGAGAAGGCCTTGTTTAGATTAGAGTTACGGGCAGCCCAATTTCCTCCATTTTAAATGGCCAAACATATAACATTTTCCATGGAAAGCCAATAACTAATCCTTACTGGCCGAGTTCAGATCACCAGAGGACATAACCCGAAAACATTTCATACTTATACATCATACTAAAATTTCTTATTTTGCATAGCATTTTATAATAATAGTATTTTCATTCTTTTCTTTAAACATCATGTTCGTGGAAATTAGTATTGGCATCAATATGTTTAAATCATATACATAAGGTTTCGAAAGCTCACAAACATATCATTGTCTAAAACATGATTATATGTCATATCTCTAATAAAAAAACATTTTAATGCATAATACACTTTAAAATAACCTCATGACTTACCAAATGCTCATATAACTTATCCCTTACCTAAAAGCAGAGGAACCGAGAATTTAAAGTCGAAGGAGCTCAGACTTGGGGGCTAGTAACACCTAAACCAAATATCAAAGCTTATTACTATCAATTATTCTTTATCATAAACTTACATATTCATCTCAAAGCCTATCTCCTAGAATCAAGGAAATCCTAATCCCACCTTAACGAGGTTCCCCAAACACAAAATACATTCATCAAACAACATGATGTACCAAATCATAGAGAAACCATTGTTTTAATGTTCATATTCAGATCATGTCAATCAGCTTTAAAATCAATTCAGAACATGTTTGAGATTGGAAGCAATGGTGCATGCATAAACTTACACAAGGCAACATATAACATGAACAAAACAGATTCATAAAAACAATAGTTGAATGGTTTAGAACCCCTCCTTTAGAGTACTTAACCTTGAACCAAGTTATACAAAATCTATCTATGATCCAGACATACCAAAAGATAAGCATATTAAATTATAGCTCTGAAAGCTCGAAAATGTGTCGAAAACACACGAGCGGTTTAGACCCCCAAATTAAAATTACGGCTTGGTTGATTTTACACTAACTTAATGATAAGTGCGGAATAGTGTAAACACAAGCGTAAAGGCACAACAACTACTCTAATCCATATTTAAAGTAACACAGCAGTAAAAAGGAAATGAACAAGAGTAGGGAAGAAGGATGCAAACACAAATAACACCAAGACGTGTTATCGAAGAGGAAACCGAAGAACTCGGCGAAAAACCTCTCCGCCACCCTCCAAGCGGAAATCGATCCACTAGACAATCAGTTGGGATACATGGGTTAGCAAAAGACCCTCAAAGCCTAGTCTACCCGATGTACCTAAGCCCTCCAAGCTCCTACTCCAACAAGGCTTCTCGGAACCGTGTCTTGTCCTAGTTTTCTGGATCCCGCAACAAGCTTCATGTTGCATCTGCCATTCTAGGCTTCTTCTAATGCTTCCCAGCAGCACCAAAACGTCACACAACACTCTCAAGGTGTGGTAAATGTTTGGGCTATCAACCTCTCAAAAATATGGATAATGGAGAGGGAAAAGTTGAGGAGATACCACAAGCAATTGTATAGAGAAAGGTAGGGATGACAATCTCTAATTCACAATGTGTTTGGCTAGGGTTTTCTCTCTGAAGCATTCCTCAACATTTATGGGTAATGATGGTATATATAGGATAAGTGCAAAATGTGTGAGTCAGTCAGTACAGGCTGGCAGAACAGCTTGTTTCGCCGGTGTCTCGCGGGAAGGCTTACCCGCGAGATACTCGCGAGAGACAGCTAGTCTCCACCTGGCCTGACCCTTCGCATTCCAGCACGTGCAGGGCACATGCTTCACTTCGCAGGAAGTTAGGTCGCGACATACCCACAAGAATCCTTCAGCCTTTAGATGCTTGAGTCTTCACACACACTCTCTATCACACAACCCTTACAATAAATCCCACAACAAATACAGGGTATAAACGATTGATAATAATTACAATCAAATTTGGCACGGAATAAAAGCCAACAAAAACACAGTTGTAAATTACAACTTTACAATCTCCCCCTTTGGCTATTTCGTGACAAAACCCTAAAACAAACTCTAAACTTAAACGTGAGTTTGGGAACAAAGGCAAAACTCACTCACACCTAGTTCTAGATTATGAAATGCTCTTGAAACATATGAACAAGTAACTCCTGAAATACAACAACAAAATAATACCATTGTATGCAGAAAACTTGAAAAGCATATGGAGCAATAATAGCATGATCAAGCAAAATGAAATAGAAACACTAGATCATGGCAAGATCAAACAAGTAATCACTAAACACAAGCAATTACTATGCTCATTCACACAAGGAATGAACATCCGGATATGCAAGATGATAGGCTCATTTGAAGAGTATCATTTGCAACTCCAACACTCAACCAATGCAAAATACATGAAGTATTTGCATCTAGGAACAATCCTACTGGGGCACAAGAGTGTTCATCACTCAACCAATGCATAGAACGTATATGCATCTAGGAACAATCCTACAAGGGCACAAGAGTGATGTACTTGAAGTAAAATGCATGACATTGAACAACAAGCAAACATGCATGAAGGTTGCATAAGCATGGTATTGCAAATGCATGGCATAAACCACAAAGACCTACAAACAATGCATGAAACAAACCCTAAAATCTTACATAAGCAACATGGGTACAAATCAAAAGGCCACAAAGCACATATGCCACAAAGCATAGAGATAAACACAAAGAACAGGAATTATACTGAAATTAATTGACATAATATCAAAGCTTTAAACCAAAAGAACTAGTTAAAAACAGTAAATAAACATAAACATAAAGACATTATCTCCCCCTATCACTACACTCCCCCTGTTAGTGGCATCATCTCCCCCTTTTTGTCATAGAATAGCTAGTTGTCATTCTCTTCTAGCTTCCTTTGGATTTCATCCATCTGAGTTTCGAGGGAGGTTAATTTTTTATCAAGACGGGAGTGTTGGCAGTACATGATCTGAGTAAGTCCTGAAATTTTGGTGCCAAGATCTTGAAGGGCAACCATGATGGTGTCAAACTTGTTATCATAGGGATGAGAAGTAGAACTTGAGGTTCCATGAGGAGCATGATGTTCTTGCTTGACAGTCTTCTTGGTGTGACTCATGCTTGCTTGAAGAGTACGACCGTTAATTGGACTTGGCCTAGGATGAGGGCGCTCATCTGCAGATGGACGCACACCTTTGAGCTTCAAAATCCAAGAAATGAGACGACCAAAGGGAATGCAATTCCTTGGGCAGTACGGTTGAATGTTTTAGCCAAAATGTGGAAGATGTGAGAGCATACGTCAATTTCCACATTAGATACCAGATCATGAAGAAATAATGCTCGACCAAGGTTGATGAAACCGGTGCTTGACAATGGATAAAGGTTGCTGCACATGATTGTTGACATGAGCCTTAATTCTGGAGAAAGTGAAGCTACACTGATTGACTTTCCACTAGAAGAGAATTCCAAATCTGCTCCTAATTGTCCCCGGAGTAAGTCTTCATTTGGATTGAGGTCATCATACACAGGTGGTATAGGAAGAATCGGTCGGTTTATGTGTAGGATTTTAGACAGGTACACAGGAGTTACCAAGAAGCGCTTTCCTCTAACCCAACACCTGATCTCTTGTCCTTGTACAATAGCATTGGCATAAAATTCTTTTACCATGTCCTCATAAGCATCTTTAAGATCGGAGAGAAGAAAATTCCAGTCTTTTGTGGCAAACCAAGTAGGAATTTTTGTATCCAGAAGAGAGGACTGATCAACTGCTCTTTCAACCAACAAAGGAGCATCTTGAAAGTGATTTTTTAGGATTCAAAGGCAGCATAAGACCTAAACAAGTTAGGGTCAAAGGTTCCAGTTGAAAAGCGAGTTCTCTTTGGTCGAGGGGAATTGTCATCAACATCAATGATTGGCTCTTTCCCTTTGTTGCTGCCACCTTTCACAGCTGAAGTCTTGAATGGAGACATCTGTGCAAAAGAATAGCCAAGATAACAGGAAACACGTGCACAGCACAGAAAACAGAGCACAGAGGATGATTAGATTCAAGTTAGTTAAAAGAAAACTGTGTACGAAGCTAATTACAATGTAAGAAGCTAAGTAACTGTGCATGTGTGTGCAAACATGTGCACGGGTTGATGTGTGTGTGCGTGTGAGATGCATGAGGGGTGCCTAAGTGTGCCTAGGTTTGTGTCAAGAGCACCCCTAGAGTGTGCATAATGAGCAAAGTGTATGAAACACACAATCAATGACCAAACGGAGTGAGAATTGGTCAAACAAATGAAAACCCATAGCTTGGAATCACTTGATTTCAAATTGGCACACTAATGTCATTCTGACATTTTGTCGAACACCTAACATGCACAAATGTACATATGACATGAATAATGCATGAACATGGTGAAAACAGGCCTAAATACACTTTAGAAAGCCACAGGGGGCCAACACAGAAGCACAAACAACAAATGGGACACAGCCCAATCAAAAGAGTTGACAAAAACTTCACCTAATTTAGAAAACCAACCCAAAATTTCGGAAATCCCCAAATAGCAAAACCCTAACATGAAATTCTGCACAATCTAAGTGAAAACTTAAAAGGAATTGTTTATAAAACATACCTTGAAGAATAAAATGCAGAAAAGATGCTAGGTTTTGAAGGGGATTGAATGGAATAGGGATTTGGGTTGAGAAGGTTCGAGAGAGGTTAAGCGAGGGAAGGTTTTTGTGATTTGAAAAACAATCACATCAGCAATATAAAACTGAAAACACGCGTTTTTCGCGGGTTAGGGAGTAGCGACACAGTCGCGAGACAACCGCGAAAAGGACCACTGAGGCACAAAATTTTCGCGAGAAGCTATAAGTGGCAAAACAGTCGTGAGACAGTCGCGAAACTCTTTGTCTGATTTTGAGAAAATTCCAGTTTTTGCCAAACAGCATTTCGCGAGAAGCTGTTGGTCGCGAGACAGTCGTGAAAGTCTCTGAGTGATAGGATGAAAAAAATATTTCCCTCAAACCTTTTCGCGGGAAGCTCTAAGTCGCGAGCTTCTCGCGAAACAACCCCTGAACCAGTTTTTTGATGAAAAACACACAAAATGTATTTTGACCAAAAATGAAACACAAGAAAGTATAAAATCACTTTCAAAAACATATAAAACTCACAAAAATCTTTTTGGATTTGATCAACAAGTTCATGGGCATACACATCACATTTGGACATATACAATCACACAAATGAGATAGGCATTGATTGAATCAAAGACTTGTGTGTTGTGTGTGAGTATCAAATGTGAAATAGTCCTTAGACTAGAGTGAAGTTTCAATGATCAATTCAATCGAATCATACACAACTGATACGAAATCAAGTGGACTATCTCCATTATAGAAGTGAGTATATATGACCTCCTACACAATGAAAACATAACAAAGAAGCTTTTCATTTGGCTTCACATAACTCATAACAATTGGTCCTTTTTCATTTTGATTGGACAAAAACATCTCTTTTTGAGATTGGTGCTTGAAATTTATGATATTTCAATTTTGATGATAAGCCTTTGGCCTTTTTAAGCACCATATAAAACACATTTAAAAAGAGTCGCTTTTCCTTTTTCCTAGTCAAATACTAGTGTGTGTGACAGGCTTTTGCAGCTCAATATCTCTTTTCATTTGGAGATTTATATTTTGTGAGCTCTTTTTACAAAAACATAAAAATAAAGTGGGAAGAGATATAGACACAAGTCTATGCAAGTATCAAGACCAACAAGACTATTGACCAATCATTCATGACAAGCTTGAAGATCTATTTACAACAGTCACACATAGTTTTCAAGATTTCTTCCACATAGAAAAGAGTGCATACAAATCAAGCTAAGATCGTAAATGCACTACGCCATAAGTACGAAGGTACTAGGCCAAACTCACATGAGATATGCACAAAACAAGTGATCAAACTTTTTGAGATTTTTCAATTTTTATGGGTTTTTGAATTTTTTGAAACACACCCAAAACAAAGTAAGAAAAGTAAGATCAACAAAAATAGGTATCAACCTAAACAAGAAACAAAAACATCTGAAACAGAACATGCGAAACCATAACAACATATATGCAACAAAGAGCAGTGTAGATTCACACAAGAGATAGAGTTCAAGGAATGATACCGACACCGATGGTCTTACGCAAAGATTCAAACTTTGGGCCATCGAGGGGTTTTGTGAATATGTCTGCCTTCTGATTGTCAGTGTTGATAAACTCCAAGTGCACTGTCTTTTCTTCCACCAAGTCTCGAATGAAATGATACTAGATTTCGATATGCTTTGATTTCGAGTGTTGAATTGGATTTTTTAACAGATTTATGGCACTTGTATTGTCACAATATACACACATCGTGTCTTGAGTGATTCCGTAATCATGAAGGAGATTCTTCATCCATAGTAATTGAGCACAACCACTTGCAGCAGCAATGTATTCAGCTTCGACTGTTGATAAAGAGACTGAATTTTGCTTTTTGCTCATCCATGACACCAGGTTGTTTCCAAGATAAAAGCATCCACCGGAGGTGCTCTTCCTATCATCAACACAACCGGCCCAATCAGCATCAGAATATCTGGCCAGGCATTCATTGGAATCTCTTGAGTACCAAATTCCATAATCAGATGTCCCATTTATGTATCGGATAATTCTTTTGACTGCTGTTAAATGTGACTCTTTGGGGGCTGCCTGGAATCGAGCACATACGCCTACACTGAAGGCAATGTCTGGTCTGCTCGCAGTGAGATATAAGAGACTGCCTATCATGCTTCGATAGAGTGTTGGATCCACTTCTATACCTGCAGCATCCCTACTCAGCTTTGATGAGGAGCTCATTGGAGTGGACGTGTGTTTCTTAGAGTCTAGACCAAATCTTTTAACAAGATTCTTGGCGTACCTTTCTTGAGATATGAATATCCCATCTTTCCGTTGTTTCACTTGAAGTCCTAGGAAGTAGTTCAGCTCCCCCACCATACTCATCTCAAACTCCTTTTTCATTTCTTCGGAGAATTCAAGAGCCAAATGATCAATTGTGGATCCAAACACAATATCATCCACATATACCTGAGCAACTAGGAGAGACTTCTCATCTCTCTTTACAAACAATGTTCGATCAGCTTGGCCTCTTTTGAATCCACGATCCAACAAGTATGTTGTAAGGCGATCATACCATGCTCTTGGTGCTTGCTTTAACCCATACAGTGCTTTCTTCAATCTTAGCACATGATCTGGAAAATGAGGATCTTGAAATCCCTTTGGTTGTTCAACGAATACTTCTTCATTTAGAAAACCATTCAGAAAGGCACTTTTCACATCCATTTGGTACAGTTTGAAATCCATAACACATGCTATGGACAATAGAATTCGGATCAACTCTAGTCTTGCTACTGGTGCAAACGAATCATCAAAATCAATGCCTTCCACTTGAGTATATCATTGAGCTACCAACCTGGACTTGTTTCGAACAACTTCACCGTCTTCATTAGTTTTGTTCTTGAAGATCCATTTGGTGTCGATCACATGAGTATCTTTGGGTCTTGGAACCAATTCCCATACATCATTTCTAACAAATTGATGTAGCTCTTGATGCATAGACTCTATCTAGTTCTCATCTCTAAGAGCTTCCTCTACTTTCTTGGGTTCAAATTGAGCAAGATAACAGTTATATGTCACATGATTCGCACTGTATTTTGGTCCTTTTCTCAACCAAAGTCCCTCATTGACATCAACAATGATATTACTTGATGGATGATTGAGAATTACCCTTGATGACGGTCTCTTGGAGGTAGAAGGTTCTTCATCTCGAGAGATTGGAGGTTGAACTTCCGGAGGAGTGAGAGGGCTAGAAGGCCCTTGTGTCGATCTAGTTTCCCTTCTTGGTATAGGGGGTGTGGACTCTTTTTCCGGTGATTCTTTCTCAATATCATCCTCTTGTGACATGTTGTCCTCAGCATCCCTCTTCTTCAGATCAGATCCTTCACCATCATCAATATCTTTTTCAGATATGGTATCATCGATTACCACATTTATTGATTCCATCACTGTTTTGGTGCGTTTGTTGAACACTTTATATGCTCGGCTATTTAGTGAATAGCCTAGGAATATCCCTTCATCACTCTTAGCATCAAATTTTTCAGGATTTTCTCTATCATTAAGAATATAACATCTGCTCCCAAATATTCGGAAGTATTTCACCTTCGGTTTCTTTTCTCTCCAAATTTCATAAGATGTCTTCTTAGTTTCTGCTCGAAAGTAAATTCTATTACCAATATGACATGAGGTATTCACTGCTTCAGCCCAAAACTTTTAAGGAAGGTTTTTGTTGAGTAACATCACTCGAGCCATTTCTTGAATCACCCGGTTTTTCCTTTCAACTACTCCATTTTGTTGTGGAGTCTTTGGAGCTGAGAATTTCTTCTTGATGCCGCGTTCATTGTAAAATGCTTCAAACTTCGCATTTTCAAACTCCTTCCCGTGGTCACTTCTAATCTTGACTATAGGAACTCCTTTCTCATTAATTAGTCTCTTGCATAATTTCTCCATCTTGTCACATGCTTCTGATTTCTCTCTAAGAAAATCCACCCAAGAATACCTTGAGAAGTCGTCAACCACCACCATAATATAACGCTTTCCATCCAAGCTTTCTGTTCTTGTTGGGCCCATCAAATCCACATGCAGTAATTCTAAAGGGTGAAAGGTTGCAACCACATTTACTTTCGGATGGCTTGACTTTGTTTGTTTTCCTAACTGACATGGACCACAAACATTCTTCTCAATTTTTCCAAACTTTGGTAAACCAACCACTGCTTCAAGTTTCGAAACTTTTGCCACTTGTTTGTAATTGGCATGCCCAAAACGTTGATGCCACAATTCCAAGAGATTCACTCGGGCACTCCGATATGCTATGCTTGGTTTGGGAATGACTCCATAACAATTATCAGTGGTTCTAAGTCCCTTCAGAATTTGAACACCTTCTTCATTCAAGATTAGACATCCTTTCTTTGAGAATTGAACTAAGAAGTCATCATCACAGATCTGAGTAATACTCAGCAAGTTCACTTTTAATCCCTTAATATACAACACATCATTCAGCAGTGGCAGTCCCGGAATGTCCACCGTTCCTTTTCCAAGAACTTGTGAGTGACTGCCATCTCCAAAAGTCACAAAGCCATCTTCCTTTTCTTTAAGCGTTTTGAACAGTGACTTATCTCTTGTCATGTGCTTTGAACAACCGCTGTTAAGGTACCACAAACATGAATTAAAAACTTTCAAAGCAGTATGAACAAAAAGACAAGCATGAGAGAGACACTCTTGACCCTCGAAATAGGACTCTTTTTCCTTTATTTCGTTCAAGGATGAGTGAAGTTTTCCTTTTAGATGATCAAGTTTATCACACAAGTGTCTATTTCTCCTTTCATATTTAGAGACTAAAGACTTTGACTCACATAAGCTGTTATGTAAATCATGGTTTCTATGAACAAGTGATTTAAGCATGTGACAGAAAATTCTAGCATGTTTCTTAGATTTAAATAACTGTGAAAACACATTACTAGACCTGTCTTCAACTATGCTCATAGAGTCTTTTTCACAAACATCTTTACTACCCTTCATGTTGATAACAAACAAGACACTATACAAGAAACACCAAGGGGTCAAGGATCACACTTAGGTATTTAAACCACAGCAAGTGTACTCGCTCTGATACCAGTTGAAAGTTCGAAAATGTGTCGAAAACACACGAGCGGTTTAGACCTCCAAACTAAAATTACGGCTTGGTTGATTTTACACTAACTTAATGATAAGTACGGAATAATGTAAACATAAGCGTAAAGGCACAACAACTACTCTAATCCATATTTAAAGCAACACAGCAGTAAAAAGGAAATGAACAAGAGTAGGGAAGAAGGATGCAAACACAAATAACACCGAGACGTGTTATCGAAGAGGAAACCGAAGAACTCGGCGAAAAACCTCTCCGCCGCCCTCCAAGCGGAAATCGATCCACTAGACAATCAGTTGGGATACATGGGTTAGCAAAAGACCCTCCAAGCCTAGTCTACCCGATGTACCTAAGTCCTCCAAGCTCCTACTCCAACAAGGCTTCTCGGAACCGTGTCTTGTCCTAGTTTTCTGGATCCCGCAACAAGCTCCATGTTGCATCTGCCATTCTAGACTTCTTCCAATGCTTCCCAGCAGCACCAAAACGTCACACAACATTCTCAAGGTGTGGTAAATGTTTGGGCTATCAACCTCTCAAAGATATGGATAATGGAGAGGGAAAAGTTGAGGAGATACCACAAGCAATTGTATAGAGAAAGGTAGGGATGACAATCTCTAATTCACAATGTGTTTGGCTAGGGTTTTCTCTCTGAAGCATTCCTCAACATTTGTGGATAATGATGGTATATATAGGATAGGTGCAAAATGTGTGAGTCAGTCAGTACAGGCTGGCAGAACAGCTTGTCTCGCGGGTGTCTCGCGGGAAGGCTTACCCGCGAGATACTCGCGAGAGACAGCTAGTCTCTACCTGGCCTGACCCTTCGCATTCCAGCACGTGCAGGGCACATGCTTCACTTCGCGGGAAGCTAGGTCGCGACATACCCGCGAGAATCCTTCAGCCTCTAGATGCTTAAGTCTTCACACACACTCTCTATCACACAATCCTTACAACAAATCCCACAACAAATACAGGGTATAAACGATTGATAATAATTACAATCAAATTTGGCACGGAATAAAAGCCAACAAAAACATAGTTGTAAATTACAACTTTACAAGCTAAAAAATTCACCTTAACTTTAGAATTAAATCCTCAAAGTTAGAGTTATCATTTACTATTTACTGCTCATTTTAGCAGCATATGCCTCATTTGTAAAATACAAATGGCTATCTAAATACATCAAATCTTCATGCAATTTTACAGAGCCACTCCTTTTTATTTCTAGTAAATACATATCAACTTCAAAGTCAAAGCATAAAGCCACGATTTATTAAAAATCATACAAGACAACATGCTCAAACCTGTCTTGACAGAATTTCATGCAACTTAGAAATTAAACCATTATTTTTATATTAATCCAATGGCTGTGAGACCACTTCCATTTGAACCATATGTGTCTTAGCATTCATAAGAACTACTCCTAGCATCCTAATTTACTGTATACAATTTAATGCATAATTTATCATGCGTAAACACAGAATCTGTCACAGTGACAGCTTTGCAACATTTTCTTGTAAATTCACAAACAATTATCAAACGATGGTATTTTCATATGGGGATTTTTATACACTCATTAGACATGTTAGAAAACACTTCTATACAGTCATTTAACCATTTATAGCAAAAGTAAATACAACAAAAATCCCAGTAGTAACATCAAAAGTACTCACCCTAACTTTATCTTACTTCCTTAATCATATACAATCATTAATTAATAAAAACCCTTATCTACCTTCAACAAATCACCAACACAGTTTCAAAACTTCTTAAACAGAATATATATATATATATATATAGACTTACAAGTTCATGATTTCCTAATTTCACAAATCACAAATTTCAGCTTCTAACAATCATATTAAAGAACTTAGAAGTGAAACTAAAGCAAACCATACCACCATTAAAATACCTATAACAGAAAATAAACATATATAGTTACCCACAACTGAAGCTGAAACTTTAGTAAGAGTTTGATTCATTCTTAAAGAAAGATATATGGTTTCGGTGAGAGAGGGAGGGTTGTTGGTGAGAAGTAAGGTGCTGCCGTGTGGGAACAAGGGAAGAAGAAAATGATAAGAACAAAGAAAAGTAATAAAGAAAGAAGAATAGGAGCTAAACCTTCTGGTGCAGCCAAGAAAAGATAAGGAAGAAATGGATTTTGGGTGGGGCACATGTAATGCTAGGGGAAAAGGGTTGATGGGTCACCCTTTAAACTTTTTTAAAATTACTTTCCACCCCCCCCCCCCCTCTTTATAAGCTTATATTCTATAAAGACCAAACTATAAAATAACTTGGCATATAAACCCTTACCTTAAACACTTAATTAAACACCAACAACTATATATCTAATAACTCAACCACTTAATATAATTGTGTACATATTTAGTATATATTATAATACAAATAGCCATTAATTATTTATAATCTTTACAATTCTTATTCAAAGGCATTATAAAATAATATGTTTATTAAATACTCTTCTATTAATTATAGAATGAAAGTGGCCTAAAATAATAATTAACCACTCAAACACAAAGGTTAACTATCAAGTTGGGTTTGGGTGTTACATTGGCCATAAGGGCTGAGTATTTTGGTGAGCCTCTAACTTGGTGGTTTTCTCCACTTAAGCCTATTTTCTTGCTTTTTCATTGTGAGCCCTTCAAAATGGACAAAACTACCATATATTGCCATGAATTTTTATTCCACATTGGCTTTATTTGTTAGTAAAAATGAAATGTATTCATGAGTTTTAATAAATATTTATGATAGGTTTTGGGTATTAATTTCCATGGGATTTAAATAACAATTTGTATAATTTCTCATAATTTTTGCCATGGACTATTTTGTAAATGATATTTTCTTTTGGGGCTTTTAAATAGTAACCTCCAATGTTTCTTGTGAATAATATTTACCATGGGTTTTAATAAAGGCAATATCCATGGGTTTCAAATAAAATATGGTAACAACCACTATAATGGAACAATGTGATATTCTCATGGGTTTTATATAGATAATCATAATGGACTTGTAGGATAAATAATTACCGTGAGCTTTGGAAATAAACATTATGAATTGTGATATAAGATAAATAGTAACCATGAGTTCTTATATAAATTCTATGAGTTTATAATAGTGGTATGAAATAAATAAATATTATGGGTTTAAGATAAATCATAACTGTCCATGGGCTTTTATATGATGATTGCCATGGGTTTTGAGAATAGATAATTGTCATAGATTTCATGAGTTTGTACTATTATAGTAATAAATTTAAGAACTCAAAGCATTGTTCATCATTGGACTTTAAGTGAAATACTTATGATATAGTATTTTGTCAAGTATTGATAACTTTGGGATTTTTACTAAATAGTGCCAAGTAGCTAGCTTGGGCTTTTAATAGTGTCAACGTAAATTGAGTTTTTGATATTGCCAATAAGAATTGGGCTTTTGATGTTGCCAATGTGAATTTGGCTTTTAAATTGCTAATAAGAATTTGGTTTTTGATATTGCCAATGAGAATTGGGTTTTTAATATTGCAAATAAGAATTGGGCTTTTGATGTTGCTGGCTTTTAATATTGCCAATGAGAATTGGGCTTTTAGTATTGCTAATGAGATATGGCTTTTGATAAATAAATTGTCATGGGTTTAAACCATGGGCTTTGATTAAGGATTTAAATTCTATTGATAAAATTGTTTTTCCTAGGACTTGAATCATAGGCTTTTCAAATATTGTCAAGCATAAGTATTCTTGGGCTTTAAATAGAATAGGATGTGTGCATTCATAGGGCCGGTTTTGGGTTTAGCTAAATAATGATAATAAAATTTGATAAGATATGAGTATTTTGGGCTTTTTGTGATAATTTATATCATGACCCAATTTAAATAATGAGATATGAAATATTTGTGAGCCAATGGGATGAGAAATATTCATGGAAGCCCAAAATAATTTTTGGGTGATGTTTTGATATTTTTTGGTGAATAAATAAATGTGATTAAATAGGATTGGGGCATGTGGCATGAGTGAAAAAATTATACCTTAACACTTATTAATTTAAGGACAAATTTTAGCTACTTAAACATTATTATATATTTTGAAAATCTAACTATTAAATTACATGTTCTTTATGCTCTTAATACACATGTCAAATTTTGTGTCAATCGGATATTATTTACTATATAATCTATAACCTTATATTTTATGCATAATTTTAAATTACAAAAACTTGCAATTTAAACAATTTATTGATAACATAGTTATTGATCTTTAGTTTTTTTGAAATTTCGCAAGCATGGAAGATATAAGAATAAGATGTAATCCTATGATGAATTTGTTAAAATTCATCTCCAATAAAAAGATATTGAGTAAGGTTATAGCCTAAGACTATAACCAATTTTGTAGCTAAATTTTGTTATTGTCCTTAATTTAATGCTAACTATTAATTACATAGTTATTAAACCTAGACCGGATGTTGACCCGGTCTATGAGCTAGGTCATTGGGTCACTGGTTCAACCAGTGGGTCATTGGTCGAACCGCATCAAATAAAAAAATTTTAAAAATTAAATATATATAAAATTAAGTTTGAGAAATCATATCCTAAATACGTAAATTAAAAAGAAAAAAAGAAAAGAAAAAAGTGGCATATGCCTAAATTAAACTCGCCATTATAATTCAAAATCAATGTTTCATAAGCAATAGCATTTGAAATTCTATAAAATTCACGAGGAATTAAACAAAAGATGCTTAAAACTAAAAGGCAATCAAGAAATAAAGTATAAAAAAAAACTTAAACAAAAGAAGATAGTTGGTGACATAGAGTTTTATGGTCATACTTACATGCTAATTGTTGGCCAAGTACATCTGTTCAGACTTCAAGTATAAAAAAAATTTATGCACAGTAGCAACCCGTAGCAGTAGGTTTTAAGAATTGTGAAAATTGAAAAGTGATGGTACACATACAAACTATGTATACAAAGTGTGAATTCGTAGGGCACAGGAAACAATGCTTTTTTTTTTTGGATTTTTTTTAGGTTTTTTCTTGTTTAAATTACCATATTATCACACATTTAAATAATAAAAAAGTCATTAAAATGGCTCTATTAATGTAATTTTACACAATTCACAAACCCGGCCGGGTTAATGAAAGCCAATTGGGTCACACGGGTTGCTTAAAACCCACCGGGTTGCACCGATTTTGACCGGGTCACATACTTTTGCAATCCAATTGATCACCCTGCCCAGTCTATGTGTTGGGTAACCCGGTCTAGGTTTAATAACACTGATTAATTATGATAAACTTTTTCTCACCCCATTGCTTATAATATTGATATGGTAGGAATAGAGCATGCTTGCTTGTTTGAATTCTTAGGCTTGGCCCCTGCACTTGCTTTACATTTATTCGACAAGGAGATAAAATTGGGTTATTCAGGTATTCCTCGATGTGTGCAACTAAGATAATTTTCTCTTCATTTCTATGTCACTTTATTTATTTATTATTAGATATCTTTGTTTCATGTTGCTAAATTTATTTGTTGGCTTGAATTTACTATAAATGATATGTCTACAATATTTTTACAACAAATCCTAAGTGGTAGGTTGTTACTGATTGTTATTATTGGGGCAAAAAAGTAATTTTAGTGTTAGTTTCAAATTTGAACTAATAACAACTAACCTCCTGTGATTTGTTGTAAAAATGTTGTAAAATTGTTGTAGACGTAGCATCTCTCATTAAATATATACTTATTTGGGCATTGTTAATGTTGGCAATATTTGTAACATTGCTAACATTAGCCTAGGTGTTTGGATAATTATATAATATTCTCAGAGTACTAT
This sequence comes from Quercus gilva, assembly GCA_023621385.1. Classification (NCBI taxonomy): domain Eukaryota; kingdom Viridiplantae; phylum Streptophyta; class Magnoliopsida; order Fagales; family Fagaceae; genus Quercus; species Quercus gilva. The sequence goes on along the minus strand of CM042481.1, from coordinate 21,307,528 downwards.
AAATGCATACTTCTTCCTCTCACATAATTATGAGTCTCACTAATTAAATTCATGATAAGACCCACAATTCATGTGAGAGGAGGGAGTACGCATTTATGGTATTTTCAGAGTATACAATAATTTTCCTAGGTGTTTCTTCTCCTCTTTTTGTACAGTTAAGGCCTAATTATTTTCATTAAAGACTACTTTTCTCCCATTATTTATTGTGTGTCTTGAGGGCACAGGACCCTTGTTTATTTACTTTACTCACTTATTACATTATTTTATTATATAAGATGAAAAACAACGGTAGTAGCTAACTGATGACTCACTGGTATGAGTACTAGACTTGACTATAAGAGCTTATGTCTAGCTATTAATTTATCTAAATGCAACGCATTACTCATGTCCTAAGTCCTAACAATAAAAAGATCCTCAAAAATTTTAAAGCAATTACAATGTCGATTTAGTCAAAACAAGTTATTTATGGTGATCTGATAAATTGATTTACAAACGATGGGTTGTAACCTAAGGTCATCAATTTTGTCATAACATATTATCTTTCAATTGTTGGTTGCACCCTAAGGCTATAATTAAGTTTGTAACCAAACTTTGACCAAGGAAAAAAAATCACAAATATCATATTGTCCTTTGCCATATTTAAAATACTTGCAAAACATCTTGTTTCCGTTTTCCAATATTCATGCGGCTTTACAATAAGTTCAAGACCGGAAAAGTTAAGTTATGATTTTTTTTTTTTTTTTTGAAAGGAAGTTAAGTTGTGATTAAATTGAACCTAAAACTATTTTTTTAGATAGACATATGGCGGGAAAGGTGAAGGGGGAGAAAGAGAGCTTCAAACTTGTTTCAGGGTAAACTTTTTCTTTATTGAAATTGCCAATTTTAAATTTATTTATTACTTTTATTTTCAATAAAAATAATTAATTTTTTTGGGGGTTCCTACACTAAAAAGTAATTTGGCCTAAAATGAGTAAAATTTGGGTTTAATTAATGAGGATCAGACTTTACAGTGCATCCTTATCTAAGCAATTTATTATTAAGATTTTATCAAGATTTTGGATCCTTTTTAATTTGTGAAATGCAGTGGTCTCAAACCGTGGGCCGGGGACCTTGTTTCATCACTGTGATACTGTGACGTGGCGCCACGTCACTTGCAATTATATATCCAAGTATGGAAGAAGAATCACCCATTGGTGGTATTTTAGACATTTGACTTGACTTAATCGAGGGCTATAGAGTCATTTCAATGTGGAATGCAGAGACAATTTTGGATAGAAACTAATTGAGTGGTTTTACAATCTCCATGGGCCAGATCTGGTTTTTCTATCCTTTTTTGGTATTAAAAAAAAAAAAAAACATATTTCAATCAATTATAATTAATGTTGTTTTGTGATTTTTTTTAAGGCAGTGCAAGGTGTTTGTCTTTATGGCAAAGCTTGTTATTTGTCACCAAGTTAAGATATCAATTAATTTTTGGAGATTGGATCTCTAAATCTCTTAAAAAATGAATAAAAAATGTTACAAGGCACGCTAACTAGAACATGCTGTCTTAACCAACTTAATCATGTTATAATGTGACAAACAAAAATTTGTTAGGAGTAATTTTCTGCACTGTATGCGATAAGGCACATTTATTAATTTTCCTTTTTATATAAAGGTGGGTTAAGTATGGAAAGAAATTTTTGGAAGTGGGTCCATTGGTATCCATATAGATTTTTTCAGAAGCCCACCAAATTAGCCCAATGAGAGTGTCTCTTTGTTGGCACACGTTTTGGCACTGTACCTGGGATTAATCTGTGATTTTGTATAAGACGTTAGGCGCATGCTTATGGGCCAAATGTCTTTGATATTTCAAAACGTTTTGATTCTTTTTAAGAATTGAAATCCTCCTTTTATGTTATAAAAGAGGGAAAATCTCAATTTAATTAAAAAAAAAAAAAAAACTTGAATGAAGTCATGTGAATTTCTTCTCCTCATCTTTAAATAAATAAATAGTAACCACTTAAAATTAAAAATAGGAATAGATGCCATGAATAAATTCTTCTTTTAATTGTACTTCTCATAATAATATTAAACAACTAGCTAGATTGTTGGTAAAGTCTAAAGTGTTTTAACATTTTATTAAGTGAATGAGTTATATTTAAAGTGATCTAAAATTTATTAATAAGATGAAATGAAGTATTAGAAGGATTCACGACACGTAGATGAGTTGTATTTAAGATATATGATTTGGTTGTTAAGTCGTTATTACCGTTAATCTGAATATCCCATGTATGTGATTCTCTGATTGTTATAAATAGTATAAGAAAAAAAAACCCTAAAACCCTATTATGTAACTCTCCACATCAAAACAAATTCTTCAAATATTTTGAGGAATACTTAAAAATTAAGTTAGATCATCTTTGAAGCTATCTTATACATTATTTAAATGCATTATTTCATGTTTCAATTAATAAAAGTGATTAAAACTAAAAGAAAAATTAATATAACTTAAAAAATTAATGCTTATTTTACCAATGCTAATTACCAACATCAAATCAATATGGACATAACTAAACACCATCTATTTTGCATTAAAATGTTTTCTTTTTTCAACAATTAACAAGTTACGTCCACTAAGAAGTACATGATGAGGCAATTTAAATGAAAGATTGCGAAATCTTCTTTAGAAAGGCTCTATGTTAAAACCTCCTATTTTAGCTAAATTGCATTGAATATTTATGTTGGGCTAGATTTTTTAATTTAATTAGTATTAAAATTCAGGGGGTGATGCATGTATGCCTCCTTCAAAATTTGATAGAAATGACATACATTTATCTAGAGATTTAAAAAAAAAAAAAAAATTGTTATAAATCTCTCTCCTTCCATCTATCTCTACAAAAGCAGTCATTTGACAAGTGTTGCACATTCTTTGCGTCCTTTTTTTGATTCCATTAGCAGCTTCTACTATAAATATATCCCTCTCTTCTCCCCAAATTCATAGTATATATTCTCATAAAAAAAAAAAAAATTGTAGTTTATTGACCATGGCCATGGCTAGTGAGAGAGTTAGAGTAGACCAATCTTTCAAAAACAAAACCTCCATTGTAGATATCCATATTTTGGTTGTAGATGATGATACTACATCTCTTGCCATCGTTTCTGCGATGCTTAGAACATGGAAATATGATGGTACTTTTTTCTTTTGTTTAAAGACTTTAATCTCTTTGAATTTATCTTCTTGTTTAATTCACAGATAATTGCATGGTTAGGGTTTTGACAAGCCTTTATATACATGTTTTATAATGTTCATTCTATTGGAACACACTTTCATTCCAGCCATTTTTATTTCATTTATGTGTTTGGTGACTAATAACTTTTGAATGACATACACAGACGATTAAAATTCTTCTGCCTATAAAGTTTTGAATTTCATTAATTTCCAAAAAATATGATTTTTATTTTTTTTTATTTTAATTTTTCCCTTTAAAATAGATCTCACACTTGTTTTCTAGTATTGTGATTATGGATCTCATATCACACTAATTTGGTAAGGCTTTGTGTGCATGTTTTTTGACTTAATCTAAAAGATTTCTTCGTTTTCATTGTCTGTAAGAAATTGAAGGGAGATTTTTTTTTTTTTTTTTTGAGAAGATTGAAGGGAGAATTTAAGTTAACATACTTGGCTTTCTACTAAAACACGGAAAATTGTTTTAATGTTCTTTCTTGACACGATTGGTTTGAATCCTTTCCTTATATTGTTAGTATTATGTTTCATGAATTTTCTTATAGTCATTAATTTGTTATGCATGCATGTTTTTTCACTTGTTTTTGGATATTCCTTCCATTTATCTACATTTCACTATGAGAAAAAGTTTAGCGAAAAATGTTGCATAATTAGTGTCTTCATCTATTGCACATATAATAGATTTAATTTTTGTTCACATATATTACAAATTGAAATTTTATAATTTTATTCTCTCAAACTATTGTGTTTTGATCGTATTTACTTTTTCATTGGCTCAGAGTTCTTGCTTGTGTACTTCAATTTTTTTTAAAAAATTTATAATCCATGACATAAATGATTGAAATCTATAATATTCTTTTCTTACCAAGAGACTATATATGCCTCTAATCCTTTCCCAAGCTTTACTAGATCTGGGTATATACTCTATTCTAGGGGTGTCCAACCCCCCCGCCCACTCGTCCAACCCGACCGTACTTGACCCATTGCCACCCAATCCTACTCGACCCGTTACCACTTGATCCTATTGCTCTAGCGGTCAGACATGGGTCTTGACCTACCTAAAACCCAGGCGGGTTTGTTGCATGTATCCTCTTTCAAAACCTGTGAAACTTGATCCGCCCAAAATACATCAATTTTGGCGATTTTTCAAGCATTCCAGTGACTTTTTCAGCTTAATTTTTGATAGGTTTTGGCAAACAATATAGCCAGACCGGCAGAGATACACCAGATCTAGCAAGTTCTTAGCACGATTTAGCAAAAATCTCACCGAATTCGATGAGATCTCCACCAAATTTGGTTAGATCTCACCAGATCTTGGCCAGATCAAGCTAGATCTCGCTGATTTTCGGTAGTTTTCAGTTTCACCCAAAATCAATCACCACCCGAAGGAAACCCGACCCGTGAAACCAGATACTTTTACGGGTCGATTGCGGGTCTGGGAACCCCCACCCACTCGATCTGATCTGATTGATTGCAGGAAATTGGGCATAAACCCGACCCGAACCGACCTGTGAACAGCCCTACTCTATTATTTTTTACATGTAATAAATAAATAAATATATATATATATATATTGTCAATTTTGTGGAACGATTGTTATATTGCATTATAATGATCAAATTTCCTCCGATCAATTAATTTAACATTCTTCAACCAAGTATTTAAAATTAAATCTTAGTTGGGAATGCTATATATGTGAAATCACTATTGTTTAATTTGAACATAGTAGGAAAAAGGTTTCAATATTTCCTTTCTACAGCGATTCCTTTATAAACTATTAACTTTGTTGCTATTACTTTAGTTGTGGCTGTTAGAAACCCACTGGATGCTTTGGCTACTCTCCGGATGCAAAAATTCGACCTTGTTATTACAGATCTGCATATGCCTGTAATGAATGGGCTTGAATTGCAAAAGCAAGTCGAAAAAGAATTCAAGCTGCCTGTGATTAGTGAGTACCATTTTACATCAATGATTCTAATTGTTTCACATTAAAAAAAAAAAAAATGTTTCACTAGCTATAGTTTTGTTAGCTTAAATAACAAGCCATTGATTTCATCTATAAAATGTTCCTCTAAGTGTTTGTCTACATAGTTCAATAGGCTTTTGTTATACATAAGGATAAACGCATTAAGCACCATATTTTCTCATCATTTTTTAAAATGACAAAATTTAACTACAAAATTTGTTATAACCTAAGATTATAACCTTACTCAATATATTTTTATTGGAGGTGAATTTTGACAAATTCACAATTGGATTATATCTTCTTCTTATATCCGATATGCTTGCAAAATTTCTAGATAATCAAATATCAATAGCTATGTCATCAATCAATTGTTTAAATTATAAGTTTTTGTAATTTAAAATTATGCATAAAATATAAGTTTATAGATCATATAGTAAATAATATCCGACTAATACAAGAGCATAAAAAACATGCAATTCAAATGTTAGATTTTCAAAATATATAGTAATGCTTATTTTATTGAGTAAAGTTGTAGCTAAGGCTACAATCAATTTTTTATCTAAACTTTGTTCTTTTTAAAAACTATGCATTTCAAGTTTTTGTACACATGCACACACCCAAAAAAATAAAATTAAAAGACCTTTCACTAAGCTTAGTATTATTTCATCTTAAAGCATAATTTTTTTACCTAATGTATTTGTTCACTGTAATTCAGTGATGTCCGCTGATGATGAAGAGAATGCCATGTTGAAGAGTTTAGAGGGTGGAGCTGCTTTCTATATGGTAAAACCAGTAAGCCCAGAAGACCTCAAAAATTTATGGCAGTATGCTGTTGCAGCTAAAAAAGGCAAATCTGTTGTTATTGGAGAAGTCAAAAATATTCCAGCTAAATCATCAGTTGTTTCTTGCGAGAAAAAACAATCTGCAGAATCATCTGTGAATCAAGAAAAACATGATAAAAAGGATTCGAAGAGAAAGGGTGCCCCAAAAAAGGGAAAGGAAGATGGGAATCAAAAGAGTCGTGGAGCCCGTAAAAGGCCAAAGGTGGTTTGGACAACTTCACTTCACAACCGATTCTTGGAAGCCATAAGGCATATAGGCTTGGACAGTAAGAGATCTCTTGCTAATTACAAATACTTTTCCCACTTTGTCTATGCTTAGTTTTCAGTTGCAATTTCTATATTTATGTTAGTATTTCTAATGTTTATCTTTCTAAATTTGATTCTTTCAGAGGCTGTGCCTAAGAGGATTCTCGAGATCATGAATGTGCGGGGCTTAACTAGAGAAAATGTCGCCAGTCATTTACAGGTTTGGTTCTACATTAAAATTTTCATTAATATATCCTTTTTGGCTAAGCTTAGGTTTTTGTGAGTAATTCTTAGGTACTCTCGGAGCACGGAGAATGGTGCTCCCTCCTCTCACATTCATGGCGGGGTCCGCTCATTAAATTCATAGTGGGGTTTACCATGAATGTGAGAGGAGGGAGCACCATTTCACTATACTCCGAGACTACCTAAGAATTTTCCGGTTTTTGTTGTTAAGTTCAATGTGCCATCATAATTTCACGCAAAATGGAAGCAAATAAAAAAAATCAAAATTTATTTAATTTTTTAAATGTCATTTGTTATAATTTAATTATAAAACTTGTACAATTGAGCATCTCGTACATTCAGTTATTGAACATAGAACATTGATAACCTATTTTTTAGATAGTTACAATATGCTAGTTTAGACCTTTTTTCTTCTTAAACTCCAAACACTGTGTGCATGAAGAGATGCTAATTAAGTTACAAAACTCTTGGCTAGAAATTTGACAACTTAGACCATTAAAAACTTAAAAATCATAAAAGAAAGTTGCGAAAGGATGGTTCTAAAGACGTCCAACCAAGTGTTCATGAGCTGTTTGAAACAGACAATTAGATTGTAGAGGACTATTTATTTTCAAATAATATTTCCAAGATAAAATCTCATGTCTTTATTTCCAAAAGCGCTTTAGGCTTTATACTCCTTAAATTAGTGATAATTCATTTTGTAGATAATGCGGAAAGCAAATAAGGGATCAAGATCCAATTGGATAATTAGGGTAGTCCGTATGCAATTCATCAAATCCTATCAAAAAAAAATTTTGAATTAAATAATTATGATTTTTGAAATCATCAATTTATTAAAAGATTAATCTCTTCATACTTATAACTTCACCTCCAAAGAGAAAAAAAATGGGGGAAAAAGTTTTGTTAACTTCTTAAAAAATGCCACCCACAAATAGATGTTGAATTTATATATATATATATATATATATTGGAAATAGACGTTGAATTGAATGAGAACAACTCAAATTCTTAAAATTAAGTGAAAATTTTGCATTCTAAACAAGTGTACCTTTTTTATAAGGAAAAAAAAAAACACTACAGATGCCATACAGGGGAACCATCAAGAAAAATCCTTGATCTTTTTGGTTGCATTACATCTATGTGTGTTTTATTTTACTTGGGCCCTCAAATAGTGTAATTAAATATTAAAGTGTGTGTGTTTAGAAGTTAGTTTGTTTCTAAAAAAGAATACTAAAAATTGTTTAAATTTCCCTAATAATATCATAAAATTTTGCTGGCGTAAACATCATAAAGTAGATACTTATTCAAAAACAACATTTACAAAAACAACCGATTAGTATTCATAGTTTCACATAGGGAATAGTGTTAAATTATTAATTTTTTCAAAAGTTTAAGTAATTAAAATATAGTAAATTTAATCATTTAACCATATACTTTTAAGTTTTAACACTCCTTTTCACATGTAGACTCAAATTCTTTTATAATAGGTGATGCTCAATATTTGAGATTTTAAATGAGAAGTAGAGTGGAGGAGATAAAGATTGAACTTGGGATCTCTTGCTTTGTTACCACATTAAATAATTGACTGTCCACTATCGCGCACCTTTGGTGTGGTGGTCGCTCCACAAGTATAAATGCTTGTGGGGTGCGGAGGGTAAAGGCTGGGGTTCAAATCTCCAAGAGAGAACTTCACACACATATACACTTACATTAAGCGAGAGTAAAAATTCTATTTTGTATTAAAAAAAAAAATTGACTGTCCTAAAAATTTTAAAAAATGATAAATTTAATAATTTAACACCATATTTCTAGCAAATAGAAATACAATAAATATAATAAAATAGTGCATATACAATGAAGTAATTGATGTTCATAAAATATTAAAATTTTTTTTTGGAAGTATATAGATGATATAACTCTTTGAAATATGTTATGTTGCGAAGTCCACGTATCACCAATTGAACTAAGTTTATCTCAATTGCTCTAACCAATATAAATTTGTACCTAATAAGAAATGCACCACTTATCAAGTGGGTATAAGTAATATTATTATTATTATTATTATTATTATTATTATTATTTGTGCGAAAATAGAGTATTTAAAATGTATAGATATGAACATATCCACTCGTTTATAAAGATTGATAAGAATTTTAAAAAAAAAAAGTGTATTAGACTACACACTAAAAACATTAGAGTACCTTAGACCCTAACAATAATTTTAGCCTTTATGCCACCGCTTTTGCCAATGATGGAAACTGTTCTACCATTATTGAAAGAAGTAAGGTGCACTTTTGAATTGGAGTCTTAAGTCGTTATGAATCACTATTGTTTTTCAATGAAAACATACTTGCACAATTATGTTAATTGTTTCTTAATCATTATAATTGCTCATATATATGCATATGAATATTGCAGAAGTATCGTTTATTCCTAAAAAAAGTCGCGGAAAGAGGTCTTTACACCTCAAAGGGCTTGTCTATGAGATCAAGCTTTGCCTCTGGTCTTCCTCCATCACTCATATTCAAAAATTTCCAACAAAACTATCCCCAATTTCTAGAACAGCAACAAAGGAGAACATCTATGTTCCAACCAGGATTTGGAGGTAATTTTATGACACTTAATGGTTCTGTCCTTGGTGGTATCCCTTCTAATAGGGCATCTTCAAGTGGAGCTCAGTTTGGTTATGGGGATTCCTTTAATGCTCTTAACATAGGCCCTGCACATTTTCCCGTTAAGCATAATTCTTCAAGTTCCAACTTTGTGCCTCAACTAGGACAAGAGCAATGGCGCTCATCAAACAATCTTCAACAGCCACTGTTTGGAAACATAAATAGTCCTCCTCTTTATCAAGCAAACCGTCCAATTTTTGCTAACAATGTTGGATTGAATTTTCCATTACTAGGAGATATGACATGTGACCCTAAGAATAATGCTACTAATGGTCTAGTGAATACTTCAAATTGTAATGACACATACCCACAACAAGCTCAACCAATTAGGCCTCATCTTCGAAATGATTCCATGTTGAACTACAACTTTTACACACCTGGAATTCTCAACCCTAGTTATATCCCAGAAACTACGAACAATACGGGGTCTCTCAACAGTTCTAATGCAGCTCCAAATTTTGGCAATAACAACGGTGTTAATGCTAGAATCCAAATAACTAATGGGAGAGAGCTAATTGGAACAAATGAAAAGAGTTTCAATGACAATGGGACACCAAATGGTCCTTACAGTGGCTATGGAATGTTGAATGGGCACAATGACAATATCGGTCTTGCAACAATGGGGAATGGAACTTTTGGCAAAAACATGGAACAAGGAGAGTCTTCTTCTGCTGGGTTTGAGAATGCAAACCAATTGCAACCATGGTTTAACAATGTCAATCAACAAGAAAATGGTTTGCCAATATTTCAAACACAGTCACAGCAACAACCCAATCTTGTGAACGGAGGAGAAAATGACTATTCCTATGATGATCTGCTGAATGCCATTTCTCTCATGCCAAACTTAGGGGAGGATGATCTCAATGAGCTTTTCTTGGAGGAAACCTACAACCAACCTCCTTCTCAGGTGCGTTAGAAAAAAAAAAATTAGGAAAAAGTCACTTTGAGTTTGATTTTTATGTTTATAGTGGTTCATATGTAAGACAGTTGTTTTAGAACTTATTGCGGTAACAAGTTATTATTGAATTTCATATGAGCTTACTATTAATATTACTTTATTATTTATCATTAGCAACAAATCTTCTCAATGGTTGTGAACGAATTTATAAAACACTAAAAAGTATTACAAATTTTACTATAAACAACTCAAAAATTAATGTGATTAGAATGTGATTGGTATCACTTAAATAATATAATAAATAAATATTTTGAAATTTGAATTATTTTTTTATAAGTGGTGACAAGTCATTTTGTATGTGTGTTTATATATATATATATATATATTCTTAATTGCTTCATTAAGAACCACTACTGTTTTACTTTGTATGTAGCAACAAGGTGAGGAAGAAGAACCTTTTGAAGAGAATCCTCTTGTGAATGAACTCCAAATTCTTGAACTTTCTGGTTCATCCAGTCTTGAAGAGAATCCACCTTTAAGTGAACCAGCCTTTAGCCAGGTATATGTCTAATGCATTTCAGTATTAATTTAGATTTATAATAAATACATCTAATTAAATTATTCTTGTAGTACTTAATCTAGTTTCCCTCTCCAATATACAAATGCAAGAAGATTTTATAATTCGCATATATTAGAAGCCAAGTTGTTAATAGTTAATTTTCTTGTTCGCTACTTGCTTGTTGGTTTCTGTATTTTTTTTTTTTTTCTCACAAAAAACTCAAATAATCACAAGAATTAGTAGCCATTGACAATATTCCAAATTTCAACCTAGAAATTTTATTGTTTGCATTGTCATAGTCACTATGATCGATAATTCTTGACGCCAAATTTACTGTCACTGTGTTCAGAATCAAGGCGGTGAACAACTAGTGGACTTGGACTTTGATGTCGACATGTTTATTTCGGCGGAAAGCCCTGATCAAAACCTCAACCAGGCAAATTCAGCTTTTCTTTTAATTTAAGCATTCTATAATATCTTACTTACAATAAGTCTACACAAACCCTATTAAGAGAGGAAATTACTTTTGAGTTCACATATGATTTACCTCTAAACTATTTTTTATAATTTTTTGAATCAGACCCGTAGTTTAAGAGCTTCTCAATGAAGTAACGAAAACATTGATGTTCCTTAACATTACTTTGAAAAGCCCTTCCTCCTTGCAATTTCTGTGAAAAACTAAAAAAAAAAAAATATATATATATATATATATAGCCCTCCCTAAAAAAATAGTATGGCTTCGCCACTGCTTTGATACAATCATTTTTGCCTCCTTATCATAATTAAGTTCGTAACCCTTTTGTTATAATGTATACAGCAACAACTCGCGAGCTCAAATGATCTCTATGGCATGTCTCAGGTGGAGAATAATGTTAATACCCCATTGGAAAGCCAGGCATGATCTTAAAGAGCTCTAATTTTATCCCCAATGAATATATTAAATTTTTTTATTTTTTTTTAAGTTTCAAAATTATCTCTTAACTTTTTCTAAGGAAAATTTTGGATTTGATTTTTTTGTTAAGGGATGGGAGGACGACTTCATTGACTCCTTGTTTAGTCTTAGCCCCAACCTGCAGCTGCTAGAGTGAGAAAGTTGTGATCCAATCCAGTTGCGGAGAAACTTTATTATCTCTATGCATTAATTATGTTTAATTATATTGTAATGACATAGCATAATTGTGGTTTCATTTTGAACTTGTTCATGGCCCCGTAGTAATTTTACTATGGAAACGCCTTGGACATATGACTATGAATGTGAACTTATTTTTTTTTTTTTGAGAAAGAATGTGAACTTATTTTAGTTTGTCGTAATTTTATTATAAGACTTTTCTATATGGTCATCTTTTTTTATTTTTTTAAGAAAGTTCTATATGGTTATTTGTGTAAGGAAATTATTGTGTACTCCTGGAGTACCATAAATGCGTATTCCCTTTTCTCACATGAATGGTGGGTCCCACTAATTAAATTCATGGTGGGACCCATCATTCATGTGAGATGAGGAAGTATGCATTTATGGTATTCCGAGGGTATCTAATAATTTTTCATCTGGGGGTATATCTTAACCGTGAAACTTGGTATCAAGGTAGAAGTTTCACAAAAAATATATCTAGCTTGAAATAAGTGTTTGCTATCTCTCTATTTAATTGGTAAGAATTGATTATGTATCTAGCTAGTATTTCTATTTTAATAAAATTATTGAGTTGTACTACATTCTCATCTATAAGAGTGGATTTTATTTATGGAGAAATTACTCCATACACTATTTGTCTAGAGGGGTTCCCGATGCGGTGCGGTTTTAGACCATTTTAAGCACTGCACCGCAATGTGCGGTTTAGCGAAAACTATAATTACACCGCACTTCATATTTGCGGTCACATGTGCAATGCAGTGTGGTTTAGAGTTTAGCCAAAACCACAACTGCATTGCACCTTATCTTTAAGGTCATATGTGCGGTGCAATGTATAAGATGCGGTTTGAATGATTTGAAGCCGGTATATTTTTTAAAATTTGGTTTTTTCATGCCCAGCCCAAAAATTGATTTTTCCTTTTGTTTTGGGTCAAGTTTTAAACTGTTGAACTAGTTTTTCTTTATTTTGGGCTAGCTTTCCTAATCAACATTTGCTAGGGTTATTAATTTTTTTTTTTTTGGTTAAAAACTAGGGTTATTAAAATATCTATAATATATTTAATATTAAAAAAATAAATATATTAATATATATATAGGCTGCGGTGCGGTGCAGTTCGTGTGGTTTTCTTATTATAAAACCACAAATTACATTGCACCATGTGGTGTGGTACACTGTTACTTGCGATGTAGTTATACTATTTTGCGGGCAGTTTTAATGTGATTTGGTGAAAACCCTTTCTATTGTCTATCAAAAGTGACCAAGAAAATCAACCAAAAAAAAAAAAGGCGTTAGCATGTGACCTGCTAGAGCCTAACTTTGGATTAGATGTATTTGTCCTATACATGAACCTTGTCATAAAAAAAAATTAAAAAAAAAAAAAAAAAACTCAGAATTATAGAGTTATTGTTTATGTGAAGTTGCGAGAAATCACATCCACGGCCCAACCTTTCAAATGGTTTGGCAGAACCCATGCGAATGAGTGGAGTTGGATTATTGCCTCTCAAGAGTGAAAGATTTATTCATTTTATCATCCTTCTAAATTAAGAGTTTTACATTGAGTCGCAATTTATTTAATTTGAAAAATAAGTAAACCAAAAGAATTAAAAAATTTATCTTTATTGATGAATTGAATTTTATTAATGAATTGAAATTGTACATATTTGTGTAGTAACTGAATATTACTTGGCTTTAGTCCTAAATACAATCTAAGTCAAAAGTACATGGCTTTGAATCCTAGTTAAATTCTACAAATTTAAAATTACATGGAAAAGAGTTGATCTATGACCCTTGATCTAAGTTTGGAGGCTAGGTTCCAAGATAGGAAGGAGTAAGACCCCATCTTACCTGGTGGAACTGGTCTTCTAAACTTTGGTGGCCAATGATCATATCAAATCATTCAATCAATTTCTATATCCAAGAACATGTGATTGCAAAGATTAAAACAACATTCAAGAGCATGATGAAACTCTATTCTAGGTATGCAACAAAAGATTGAAAGAATTGAAACAAATGGTGAATATGTGTGTGATGTGATAAACCTTAATCTAGAATATGTTATTCTAGTATTTTAAATAAAAAACATGGAAACACATTTATAACTAAGGAAAAACTCTAAATAACGAAATTTGGGTGCTTTGAATTGATAATGGAGGGGAATATTTATGTTGGATATTGTGGGGTTTAGAATGAGAGCTTTTCAATATGGGATTATGTAAATTATGACTTAGGAGCATTAATTGAGAGTTTGGACGGACTGGGGAGCAAGTAAAAAGGTTGAAAGTTTAGTTCTTCCCATAACAACCAGCAAGGTTAACTTCAAAAATCATATCTTGCACCCTACTTAATGAAAATGGTCCACTTCTAATGCTCAAATTGAAGCCCTGGATGTTTAGTTTCCATAAAAAATTAACCTCACTCAAAAATTTGAAGTGGTCTGAGAGATATTCACGAAAGAACAAAATTTAACTACAAAATTGGTTGTAGCCTAAGACTACAATCTTACTCAATATCATTAACATTACTATATATTTTGAAAATCTAACTGTTGGCTAAGATGTTCTTTACGCTCTTAGTACTCATGTCAAATTTTGTGTCAATCGGATATTATGTACTATATGATCTATAAACTTATATTTTATGCATAATTGTAAACTACAAAAACTTGCAATTTAAACAATTTATTAATGACATAGCTATTAATCTTTAATTTTTTAGAAATTTGGCAAGCATGTAGGATATTAGAAATAAATGTAAAATCCAATGATGGATTTGCCAAAATTCACCTTCAATAAAAAAATACTGAATTAAATTGTAACCTTAAGTTACAACTAATTTTGTATCTAGACTTTGTTTTTCATAAAATAGTTAGTGAACATGATTCATTTCATGAAGTACAGTTTCAGCCCAATTATCATTAATTGTTCCATAACTAACTTTGCTTTACCATACATAAGACCCAGCTAACTTCCTTCCAAAATTTCATGCCTCAATTATCTTTAAATCATCCCTTTAATAGAGTAATTTCACCTAAAATAAAGGGAATCATTAATGCTTTAACAACTAGATTAATTTAATGCATGCAACTCCATGGTAAATCATATCATCAACCAATAGTGTTATCACACATCATTTAATTTAATTTGGACTAAAAATAGACCAATTAAAATCAAGAGTTCATAATCACTTGTAGTCGGGATTTAATTTATACAAGTGCACATTAACGTTGAAACCTGTTTCTTTGATATCTTTTAATTCGATTGTCCAATTAAGGTTCATGAATTGTCGTTTTAAGGGTTATGACTTCAAGATTTATATCATGCAATGCAATTGGAAATCAAACAGTAAAAACTACAGTTCATTAAAATTACGTTAAAACTTAAACCAACTGAAGATTAATAAAGGGAGTTATTATGGAATATGTTAAAGAAAGAGTTAACATGTATGTAAGTTATATTAAATTAATTAAGATGAGTTTTTCTAAACTAATAAATAACATGTAGGTTATAAGAAAGATTGGAAGACTATATATATGGCTATGCTATAGACTAATTTTCTATCAAGAGTGAATGAAGATAAATAGTTAAAGTAAAAAGTATTGTGTGAGAGAGTGAATTCAATAATTCTCCCAAATACTTGAGAGATTTCGGGCCAAAGAAAGGTGTTTCTTTTTGTGGAGCTTTGAGCTCAACCACTTATGCAGAGTTGGTTCGAGCTACACAACGAACTGTCGGACTGTTGTATCCTAGAGGGGACAAGCCAGAAGTGAATTTCTGTTGCATCGGTTTCTAGGCTTTGCCAACCGTAAAGGGCTTGAATCTCCTTAAAGAGAGCAAGATTTCCGTGCCTCAGTCCGACATTGTTTGTTTATATTTTTATTTTTATTGTGATTAAAATATCATTTTATTGGTAATTTCTCCAACAATTTTAAGGAGAATCAAGAATGGAGCCAACAACTGAGAAGCCAAATGACAATGTTGGAGATCTCAACAAGCCCTTCCATTTTAAGGGAGCCCATTTCAAAAGATGGAAAGCCAAGGTCCTTTTCTATCTAAGCCTTTTTAAGGTAGCCTACATCCTCACTGAGAAGAATCCAAACAAGGTTTCTATTGACGACATGACCGAAGATGAACTCTATGATCATAAAAAAAAAACAGATAAGTCTGAATAAGATGAGTATAAATGTCGTCATTATCTTTTAAATTGTCTTGCGGATCATTTCTATGATTATTATAACACTACATACACTTTTGCAAAGAAAATTTGGAAAGCTTTATAAAGCAAATATGACACCGAATAGGCTGGTGCAAAGAGATATGCAGCTAGTCGTTTCTTTCACTATCAAATGGCGAATACCAAATCTGTTGTGGAACATGTTCAAGACTTTCAAATGATCGTGGCAGAAGTTAGATCCGAAGGCATAAATATTGAGGACAACCTTATTGATGCTGGTATCATTGACAAGCTACCACCATTATGGAAAAAGTTCCAAAAATTAATGCGCCACAAGCAAAAAGAGACGTCCCTAGAATCCTTGATCACTCGCATTCGCGTAGATGAGGAAGCTAGAAGACAAGGTGCACTTATAACACAAGAGGGTAATAGACATTCTACCACCAAGGTATATTTAATTTCTGTAAGCAATAACCAGCCCAAAGATCATTTTTCTAATAATGCTCAATTGAGGCCAAGAAAGAAAAATATGAAAAATTATGGTAGACCTCACAATAGGGGCAACCCTAGTCAAAGGAATAAGAACCAAGGACCCCCTTCAAATAACCAACAAGTTAATGCATATTTTGTCTGTGGCAAGAGTGGGCATCTTGCTCGATTTTGCAAATTTCGGAAACATGGATATGTCCCACATGCTAATGTTACCGAAAAGCCTTTAGTGGCTATGATTACAGACATATACATGATCCAATATGTTGAAGGGTGGTGGGCAGACTCTGGTGCCAATAGGCATGTCTGCTATAATAAAAATTGGTTCAAGATATACACACCTTTTGAAGAAGAAAAAACAATTATGCTTGGTGACTCTAGTAAAACCAAGATGTGCTATACACTCCATCCATGAGGAAAAATCTAATGTCAAGCTATTTGCTGAATAAGGCTAGCTTCAAACAAACAATGAAATCTGATCAATATGTAATCTCTAAAAAAGGATTATTTGTGGGCAAAGGGTATGGTTGTGATGGAATGTTCAAACTAAATATTGAAAATAATATATCATCTGCTAGCTCTGTTTATATGCTGTCATGTGAATTTTTGGCATGTTCGCTTGTGTCATATAAACAGTAGATATGTGGGAATTATGAGTAACATAGGATTTTTTTTTTTTTTTTTTTTTTTTTTTTTTGAGAATTGAGTAACATAGGATTAATCCCAAGACTAATAAAAGATTTTGAAAAGTGTGAAGTATGTAGTCAAGTTAAAATTACTAAATGACCTCATAAAAATGTTGAAAGAAATACCGAACTATTAGAATTAATTCACATAGATCTTTGTGAATTTGAAGGAAAATTAACTTGTGGAAGAAACAAATATTTCATCACCTTTATTGATGATTTCTCCAAATATGCATATGATTATCTATTAAAAAATAAAAGTGATGCTTTTGAGAAATTTAAAGAATTTCTTAGAAAAGTTGAGAACCAATTCGGTAGAAAAATAAAAAAAATTTAGAAGTTATAGAGGTCGGGAGTATGAATCTATTGAGCTCAACTCATTTGTTCAATCTTTGGGAATAATCCATGAAACTACTCCTCCATACTCACCTGCATCTAATGGTGTGGCTGAAAGAAAAAATAGAACTTTGATTAATTTAACAAATGCCATGCTTATTGAGTCAGGTGCTCCTCTAAATCTGTGGGGGGAAGCAATTTTAATAGCCTGTCATGTTTTAAATAGGGTGCCACATAAAAAGACTAAACTCACACCTATTGAGTTGTGGAAGGGGCATAAGCCAAATTTGATACATTTTAAAGTATGGGGTTGCTTAGCCTTTATAAGGTTAACAGATCCCAAAATACTTAAATTGGGTATTAGAGCTATCACCTGTGCTTTTCTTGGATATGCAGTAAACAAGTACAACCTATAGATTTTTGAATATTGAAAATAATGTGATTTTTGAATCAGGTGATGCTATCTTTCATGAGGAAAAATTTCCTTTTAAATCAAAAAATAGTGGAGGCAAAGAAGTTAGAGAAAATGTGTTATCTTAGCCTAGAAGTTCTTCTACTCCTCATTCACAAAATCAATAAAATCTTGAAATTGGACTCAGAAGGAATAAAAGAGCTAGAGTTGAAAAAGATTTTGGCCCTGACTATTATGTTTTTAATGTTGATGAAAACCCCCTTACTTTGAAAGAAGCTTTGTTATCACTTGATTGTGTATTTTGGAAAGAAGCTGTGAATGATGAAATGGATTCACTAATTTCTAATAAAACATAGAAGTTAGTAGATTTACCACCTGGTTGTAAAACAATAGGTTGTAAATGGGTCCTTAGGAAAAAGCTTAAACCTGAAGGCACAATAGACCAATTTAAAGCTAGACTTGTTGTAAAAGGTTATAAGCAAAAAGCTCATGTTGATTTTTTTGACACTTTTTCTCCTGTTACTAGAATTACATCCATTAGATTGCTAATTGCTATTGCAGCTATATATGATTTGAAAATTCATCAAATGGATGTAAAAATAGCTTTTTTGAATGGAGACCTAGATGAGGAAATTTATATGGACCAACCAGAATGATTTGTAGAGTCTGGTTAAGAAAGCAAGGTGTGTAAGCTAACTAAAACTTTATATAGCTTAAAGCAAGCTCCTAAATAGTGGCATGAAAAATTTGATTCTTGCATAATTGAAAATGGCTATAAGTCTAATGAATGTGACAAATGCATCTATTATAAAACTTAGGAAAACTCACATGTCATTATAAGCCTCTATGTGGATGACTTACTAATATTTGGCTCTAATTTGCATGTTATAACTGAAACAAAAAAAATATGCTTAGAAGAAATTTTGATATGAAAGATCTTGGTGAGGCTAATTTTATTTTGGGCATGAAAATTACAAAAATATGTGATGGAATTTATCTTGAGCAGTCTCATTATATTGAGAAAATTTTGAAAAATAACTATCATGATTGCAAACATGTTGTACTCCTTTTGATTCTAGTATTCATTTGTTTCCTATTAATAATGACAATGATGTTGTTAATCAAAAGGAATATGCTAGCATAATCGATAGTTTGCGATATGCGACTGATTGTACTAGGCCTAACATTGCCTATGCAGTAGAAGTACTTAGCAGATTTACTAGCAAGCCTATTAGAGATCATTGGCAAGCCATTGAGCGAGTTATGAAATATCTATTTGGTACCAAATTACATGGTTTGTTCTATAAAAAATATCCTGCTATACTTGAAGATTTCAGTGATGTCAACTGGCATACTTTGTCAAGTGATTCTTTGTCTACTACTGGTTACATTTTTACTTTGGGTGGTGCAATATGCTGGAAATCTAAAAAACAAACCATTATTGCTAACTCTACTATGGAGGCTGAGTTTATAGCTTTAGCTTTAGCAAGTGAGGACGCAAACTGGTTGAGAGATTTGTTGCATGAAATTTCCCTTTGGAAAAAACCAATACCACTTATTTAAATTCATTGTGATAGCACTGCTACAATTGGTAGAGTACATAATTGTTTTTATAACGGCAAATCCAGACCCATAATAAGAAAACACAGTACTGTGAGATCTTATTTGAGTAATGGCATCATTAATATAGAATATGTTAAATCTTGTGATAATCTTGCAAATCCATTAACTAACGCCTTAACAAGAGAAAGGGTTTGGAACACATCGAGGGGGATGGGATTGAAGCCCATACAATCATGAGCCATGTATGAGAATACCCAACTCGAGGACCAGAGATCCTGAGAACTAAATTCAATGGGAAAAACGAATCATATGATGGTCTTAAGAAAATGCATTATTAATTTTAATTTTATTTGAAAAAAATAAAATAAAATAATTCATTCTTATGGTGTAAATGCATTTATCTTGTAACGTGTAGGAGGTTGAGTTTTTTAAAACTCTTAATGAACAATTTGTAGCTCTTATGAGTGGGCTGTCAAAGTTACAGGAGCACCCTAGACAGATTTCACCTATGTGAGCATGGGAGTAAGGCTGCTCCCTATGAGAATTGGGCTTATTCTTGAAGGCGCTTATGAAAACTAGGATCAGCACAAGGCCGTAACGTGCTAGCTAGTAAAGCTCATGTCAACACCGGGATCGTTATGTGTGAGCTGTAATACTTTATTTCCCTTAAGCAATCATAGTTCAAGTCAGAGACCACTATTGACTTTGGAGTAGAGATTGTTGTTTCACTAAGTGAAGATTCAATGTAGAGCACACCTTCATGATGCATAATAATCCCTCTTTGCCCGATAATCTCTCATTTTCCAAATTTAATATTAAAATGAATGGGGGAATGTTAGTGCATTTTAAATTAAAATTACGTTAAAACTTAAACCACCTGAAGATTAATAAAGGGATGAGTTATTGTGGAATATGTTAAAGAAAAAGTTAACATGTATACAAGTTAAATTAAATGAATTAAGATGAGTTTTTCTAAACTAATAAATAACATGTAGGTTATGAGAAAGATTGGAAGACTATAAATATGGCTATACTACGGACTAATTTTATATCAAGAGTGAATGAAGATAAATAGTTAAAGCAAAGAGTATTGTGTGAGAGAGTGAATTCAATAATTCTCCTAAATACTTGAGAGATTTCGGGCCAAAGAAAGGTGTTTCTTTTGGTGGAGCTTTGAGCTCAACCACTTATGCAGAGTTGGTTTGAGCTACACAACGAACTGTCGGGCTGTTGTATCTTGGAGGGAACAAGTCATAAGTGAATTTCTGTTGCATCAGTTTCTAGACTTTGCCAACCGCAGAGGGCTTGAATCTCCTTAAAGAGAGCAAGATTTTCGTGCCTCAATCTAACATTGGTTGTTTATATTTATATTTTTATTGTAATTAAAATATCATTTTATTGGTAATTTCTCCAACAGTTACTATCATTTGGTCCTGGTTTTTGCCATAAAGGATTGCCTAGTTGATACAGTTAGAGCCATGCTTAAACTCCTCTTCCTATAAGGATTGTCTTCTTACACCCCTCCCAAGATAAAAAGCTCTCCAATAATAGGTCATGCTTATACTACTTGTTTTACTTACCTTCAACCACAAGTTATCAATGTCTCTCCCACCTCTTACGTTCATCACATTCACCCAAAACTGATGCCCATCTTCATGGAAAGAGAATTGAAGTCTCTAGTTCTTTTATATGCTCTAGTATTACACAATGTCTCCCTCTCATATAAATGTGGATCCCATGCGCAACAATGCAAGTACCACATGTGGGGTCCACTTTTATGTAAGAAGTATATTGAATAATTTCATCCAAACCCTAGAGGTTGGTTAAGTGATTCCTAAGGTCTCATGATGTTCATGAGATTATAGATTCAAAATCTCTTGCCAACATCTTAGAGCTACCTCAAAGGGATTTTTCCCTATAATAATCTAGTGTGTGTGGGACGAGGGATTGCATACACCTAAATGAATAGTTAGATTCTCGAAGAGGTTTGGATACTCTTGTTTGCCAAAAAAAAAAAAAAAAAAAAGTCCATCTCTAGGGTTTTGCTTTTGCATGTGGAAGAGGAAAAGTATAGTATACCATACAAGGTGTAATAAATAATTTTTCATCTTTTTTTTTTAAGACCTAGTTAATTTTTTAACCTTTGTCAAATACCTCTGAGTATCATGTTTAATCCCATTTATTGCAAAATAAAATAAAATAAGATACTGACTCCAAGTAAATGAACAAAGAATTATAAAGGACCTTTCAATATTGAAAAGGATAATCTCTATTTGAAATTGGTTCATTTCATAGTTCATATTGTACTAAATTTTATATTTAAAAGTGTATAGATTGCAAAATTATTTAAAATTTAAATGATATAGAAATCTGTACACTATTAGATGCAAAAAAATAAAATCTTAAACATGAAACGAATGAAATTAAGACATCTTTATATGGATATGATCTTATTCCACCTAATGAAGGGTGCATGACTTGCCTACAAAAACTTAAATTCCTAATCCTGAAACAAATATTGAAAATTCAATGACACTTATACGCATAACATATGTTGCATTGGTTATGGGTTAATTCTAAATTTTTAAAAAAAATATTTGATTGTTAGGGGAAAGAGAGATTTGAACCTTAAATATATTTATTGAAAACATCAAGAAATGTCAATCAATTAAATTATAAGGCTTCTGGCAACTATATGTAAGTATACAACAACTATATATATATATATATATAGGGTTGGGTTCAAGTTACGCACCTGGTGTAATTCTAAGTAACATTACACCACCCAATAACTTATTAATGAATTTTTATTTTGAAAATTTCAATGCTGGATTACATGTTCTATATGTTCTAAACATGCATATCAATTTTCATATCAATCAGATTTTTTTAACATTCGATTCATAAACTCATCTTTTATGCATTATTTTAAAGTACAAAAACTTGAATTTATACAATTGATAGATGACATGGCTATTGATCTTTGATCATCTTTAAATTTTGTAAGCATGGAGACTATGCGAAGATAATGTAATCCAATGGTGGATTTATTAAAATTCACATCTGATTAAAAAATATTGGGTGGTGTAATATTGTTTAAAGTTACATTAAGTGTAACTTGAATCCAACCCATATATATATATATATATATATCTCTCTTTAATCGTTTTTAAATTTTGCAAGTATGGAAACTATACGAAGATAATATAATCTAACGGTAGATTTATCAATGTAATGTGAACCCAACCTAACCCAATATTTTTTAATCAGATGTGAATTTTGATAAATCCACTGTTGGATTACATTATCTTCACAGTTTCTATGCTTGCAAAATTTAAAGATGGTCAAAGATCAATAACCATTTCATATATCAATTGTATAGATTCAAGTTTTTGTACTTTAAAATAATGCATAAAAGATGAGTTTATGGATCGATGATGTAA
This sequence comes from Quercus gilva, assembly GCA_023621385.1. Classification (NCBI taxonomy): domain Eukaryota; kingdom Viridiplantae; phylum Streptophyta; class Magnoliopsida; order Fagales; family Fagaceae; genus Quercus; species Quercus gilva. The sequence continues at coordinate 21,284,650 of CM042481.1, read as the reverse complement.
CTTTAAGTAATGTTACACCACCCAATATTTTTTAATCAGACGTGAATTTTGATAAATCCACTATTGGATTACATTTCTTCGCATAGTCTCCATGCTTACAAAATTTAAAGATGATCAAAGATCAATAGCCATGTCATCAATCAATTGTTTAAATTTAAGTTTTTGTAGTTTAAAATAATGCATAAAAGATGAGTTTATGGATCGAATAGTAAATTAAATCCGATTGGCATGAAAATTAGCATACATGTTAAGAACATATAGAACATGTAATTCAATGGTTGGATTTTCAAAATATGAATTTAGTAACAAGTTATTGGATTTTCTTCACATAGTCTCCATGCTTACAAAATTTAAAGATAATTAAAGATCAATAGCCATGTCATCAATCAATTGTTTAAATTTAAGTTTTTGTAGTTTAAAATAATGCATAAAATATGAGTTTATGGATTGAATAGTAAATTACATTCGATTGGTATGAAAATTAGCATGCATATTAAGAACATATAGAACATGTAATTCAATGGTTGAATTTTCAAAATTTGAATTTAATAACAAGTTATTGAATAGTGTAACATTGCTTAGAGTTACACAAAGTGTAACTTGAACCCAGCCCTATAAGCAATAAGCAAATCTCTTGCTAGATTTGTGATCGAATAGTAAATTACATCTGATTGGCATGAGAATTGGCATGCATGTTAAGAACATATAGAACATGTAATTCAATGGTTGGATTTTCAAAATATGGATTTAATAACAAGTTATTGGGTGGTTTAACATTACTTAGAATTACAAAAGGTATAACTTGAACCCAACCCTATAAGCAATTTGCAAATCTCTTGCTAGATCTGTGATCTTAATAAGTAATAGTTTTAGTTGATGTGAAAGTACAACAATTTCACAAAAAATAAATTAATTCTCGCTAATCCAAAATGTGGTTTAATGGTTATTAGCACTCTTTGGACTATTCGTACAAGAATTCTTCCTATAATTATTTGGTATGTGTGAGAGATAACATAGACCCCATAAATAATAAGTTGCTCAAAATGTCCTGAACACCCACGATATGGGGAATTCTTGGCTGGTGCCAAAGATTGGACCTTGGAAGGCAGATTTTTTTTTCTTTCTTTTTTTGTTTATTGTCCAAGGCAGATTAATTATGAGAGAAACAGAAATGATATAATTGATTGAAAAATCAAAGAAGCCGAGCCCAAAAGCGCTTAGCCCACTTTCGTATCTTCCATATAAAATTAAAAATTGGTAATTGATTCAATCATCCATGGTAATTACTAATTAGTCAACAGGCTATTGTGGAGAGAACCAAAATTCACAATTCTTGGTCTCCTCTTGCCATTCTCAGAAGATTTCCTTTTAAATCTCCAAACTTTAAAAAAATTCTTACCGTTAGAAAATCTATCCAAAGCTAGAACAAATCTTTTAGTACAAATACTCACTTTTCTCTCTATATTTGGCCATCCAATTCACCAAAATCTCCATTAGATTTTCTTCTTCATAGGAAAACATTGAGAAAATCTTTTGGTTAGATTTTGTTATTGGATTTAACCATGATCTCTGGTCGTTGTGCAGCTTGCAAGTATTTGAGAAGAAGATGCCCTTCGGATTGCATTTTCTCTCCTTATTTTCCTCCAAATGATCCTCAAAGATTTTCTTGCGTTCACAGAATCTATGGTGCTAGCAATGTCGGAAAGATGCTCCAGGTACATAATACTATCTTTATCATTAAATAGATAATACACACTTCTATGAATTAACATATTTATGATTTGTTTCTCAAAAAAAAAAAAAAAAAAAAAAAACATATTTATGATTTATAAAACACACAAATCCATGGAGAGAAGTCGTATTAAACATGGGCATATATATATTCTGCAATGCATTACGTTTTATATTCTTGGATTTCTTTTTTGCTAACCTATGCTTGGATTTCTTACAACATCATGGTTTTGACGTTATTATTTAATCAAATTCAGCAACTCCCATCCCATCTCCGATCTCAAGCAGCGGATACTTTGTATTTTGAGGCACAATATCGACTTCAAGACCCCGTTTATGGCTGTGTTGGTATTATCTCTCAATTACATCAACAAATAAACAGTGCAGAAAGCCAGGTAGCTAAAATCCAAGCTGAGATTGCCTTCCTCAATACTAATGCACAAGAAGTCGAAGAACCCCAAGTTGATCCGCATATTGAAGCCAATTCCAACTTCATCAACAATTTATTGCCAGAACAAATCAATACTCTTGGCCTGTCGCCCTATGGCCTTCCTTCCACTCAAACATCTTGGTTTAATTAGTGTTGTTTTGCAAATAATGCATAAAGTGGAAGATTTCTATGTCAAATAACACGATGCAATTAACGCATTCTCTTTCCATCAGTTAGTCAATTTTTTTTTTTTTTGAAAGGGACATCATTTAGTCAACTTAATGCATATTAACTAGAAATGTTTCGTCCTTTATTATGAATTTTTATTATTATTATTATAGTAATAATCTTGGTAAATATAACTTGGACAAAATTTAACTATAAAATTAGTTGTAGTTTGACAAATCCACCATTGGAATATATTTTTTACTTATATCCTTCATGCTTGCAAAATTTCTAAAAAATTAAAAATCAATAACTATGTCATCAATAAATTGTTTAAATTGCAAATTTTTTATGTTTAAAATTATGCATAAAATATAACCTTATAGATCATATAGTAAATAATATCCGATTAACATAAAATATAAGCTCATAGATCATATAGTAAATTTGACATATATTAAGAGCGTAAAAAACATAAAATTTAACAGTTAAATTTTCAAAATATGTAGTAATGTTTATTTTATTAAGTAAGATTGTAGTCTAAAACTACATCCAGTTTTGTAGCTAAATTTTATCTATATATCTATAGCATTGCTAACATTAGCCCCAAGCATTTCTTCACCTCTTTTTGTATGCTTAAAACCTAATTATTTTCATTAAAGACTACTCCTAATTGGGCTAATCATAGTCGGGGGCAACTCAACTTTAAGAGCCCATTTAATATTGTTCTAATAAGTAGAGTTTTTTTTTTTAATAGAATTCTATTATAGTCTAATTTAAGTGTATATGTGTGTGAAGTTCTCTCCAGTAGACTTAAATCCTGACTATTGCCCTCCACACCCCAAAAAAGTAGAGTTTTAGTTGTAACGCTTTTGCGATAGATATCTTTAACTAAAATGCTCATCAACGAAAAACAAACTACAATTAAAAAATGTTTTACAATTATTACACTTGTTTGATATCCAAATTGAGACATTGTTTTTAACAGTAAGAAATGACAGAAGATGACACAACAAAAGTATTTTGTATTTTATAACTATTTGGCATAGAATGTGCTACTAAAGTGCTTCTATTTTATTTTATAAAAACTTATTTTCATATTAGAATTCCAATGAATTTAACTAATGGCCAATTTTTATCCGAAACCCCCTCCAATTTTCTACCACAATCTCTCTCTCTCTCTCTCTCTCCAAGAAAGTAGTCTAAGGTGTTGGGAACACATGCATCTCATACATTAAATGCACAACGGAATTAAAAACAATATTTACTCCATATGATGCATCAACTCATGTTCCTCATGAATTTTAAATTAGGGTTCAAAGAAAATTTACTTGGATGTAGCAAGCCTAAAAATGAGAGATGGGTGAGATCGGAAGTGAAATGGGAAAGTGATTGTAATTTCTGTAGTGTGATGTGTTAGGTTTTTTGTTATTTCTTATAGTTTTGTTGTTTGATTTTGGGTTTGTATGGTAACTTTGGATTTCTGGTTTTGCTTTTGAGAATTATGTTGTGAAATTTCTAATGAAGACTTTGTAATTTGATGGAAGATGAGAGATGGGTGAGATCGGAAGTGAAATGGAAAAGTGAATTATATTTTAGAAAGTTGGTGATATTAGGGACATTAGGTCTCAAATTGAAAAATAACCATTGATTTTTTTTTTTTTTTTCTAGTTGTAGGGTCAAAATTTGTTGGGCCAGGCACCAAAACTCTATATGATGAGCCCACCAAATTTCCCACAATAAATTTGTAGAGAATGGGCTAAACAACTGGGCTAATGGTGGATTTAGCAACGGTCCAGATGAACAAAAACCAATAACAAAGAGATGGATTGAGTCAAGCCTTCAACGGGATGAACCCCTGTAGTCCGAAGAGGTTTTCTATTTAAAGGCTTAGTAAATACAATTTTCTCCCCCCCCCTCACTCTGCGAGACTTGCTTCCTTTATATAGACCCCCTTTTCCCATCTTCACCGCACACTTGTCCTCCATCCAGACACCCACTTGAGTACTAGTCACATCAGCCGTTTGCTTTAACCTGCAGTGAGTGGTGGTGGGTGAAGACGCACTGTTCAGGTGTCTTCTCCACATAAATGCGGCCAGGAAAGTTGCTGCAGTGCATTAAATGTGGCGGTGACAGCTTTATTGGCAAGATATTTCGTGATAGCTACGCAGTTAGACATGCTCGAAGTTCCGTCCTGGGAGGGAGACCTTCAGCACAGCTACCCGATCAAGTTCTGGGCTGCTCCGTTAAGTAGGATCTCTTCGGCCATACCAGGTTGTCTTCGGACGGAGCGTTTTTTCCCTACGGGCTGTGCTTCCGCCAGGATGGCAAAGCATTGATACATTTAACCTCTTCGGATAGTGAGTCGTATTTGAACTGGGCCTCAGGCCCATCATGTGGCGTCGGGCTTTCTCACCCACAATAGCCCCTCAAAATTTCACTTTTTACCTCGCATCCGAAGAGAAAAAGTGGGGTTTTGACCTTTTGACGAATGGAGGCACTGGATTTTGATTCCGCACGTGTGCGCATGAGTTTGGGCGCCTTCTTTATAACCGCTGCTGTCGCGCTGTTTCCGAGGCATCATTAATTGCTCCAGGCGGTGTCTTGTCCCTGAAATCTAGCGGCTCATTTCAAATCAACGATCGAGATTGTCCTCAAAATTTCGGGCGGGATAAGTCCCACTACTTTTCCTGCCACTATATAAAGTCCTGGAGGGGATTGTCTTCTCACTTTGCAAGCGTCAGAACCCCCAGCGAACTCAAGCGTTCAGACTCTCAAAGCTCTACCTATCATCTGCTTCAACTCATTCCAGAATCCACTACGATCTTTCCGCAAGGCCAAGGAAAAACATTCTCCGATCCAAACCGACGTAAGTTCCTTTCTTCGAGATTTATTGAAATCTACTCAGTTTGCCTCTTCGGCCATTGGTAGATTCTCTTCAGTCGCTGTTCCGCGTTTCCCTCACTTTAAACTTATTAATCAATGGGTAGATTTGAATACCTAGTGAACAGTCCCTCCCAGATAAAGAAATTTAGGGAGACGTATCGCATCCCTCGGGAAGTGGATTTAAGGTATTGCTCAACGGAGGGGTTATTACTGGACCGTGAGGAGGGTGAGGTGATAATCCCCATTATCGCCTTCCTGGAGGGAGGGATGACCATTCCCATGGGCCCAATCACCAAAAATTACCTTATCGCCCATAGGCTTAGTCCTGACCAGTGCGCACCCAACACATTTAGAATTTTAGGTGCAGTTGATGAGCTAAACCGCCAGTTAGGCTTGGGACTGACTTGGCACGATGTGGTACACATGTACGAATGTCATAAAAAAGAAGGGGCGGGATACTATCTAAAGTCCCGATCCGATGTCGTCAGACTCCTCTCTGGTCTCCCCAAGTCCAACAAAGGGATGAAGGACGATTACCTGATCGTCTCGGGCGCCTGGCATGATGGGATTCATTGCCCAACCCAGCTAGGAGCGCCATGTGGGACATTCCCCCTTGAGCTTTTCTAACCTCTCTCTCTTTTTTTTTGCTTCTAGCTAATCGGACTTTCTTTCGCCATATTGCGATCCTCTGACAGTTCTATCGCTATGTTTACAGATAGAAGGCACGTAGCTCCTCGGCTGAGTCTCACAAATACTGCGGCCTTGAACTACCTTCTTCGGTCGGAGATTTTCGTGAGTGAAGACGGAGAGCTTAGGTTTGTTCCCCTCATACTCAACTACACCCCGAATATTGAAATCCAGCCGAGAGGTAACGCAATAACATACGGGGATCGCCGCATAAACCGCATTGACGTGGCACGAAAAACCTTTTTAGCTCCCTTCGACCTTGCTCCGGTGCCTCATCCAAGTCCACAGAACATACCGCTGCTCGTTCAGCCTGTTGCACAAGTTCCCCTTGAACCAGTAGCCGAGGAGGAAAGAGTTGCATCTTCTACACCCTCACTTGACGAGCAGATCGATCAGTTTAGATTTGAGGGTGAGGACTCGGAAGAGGTTCAAATTATAGACATCGAGGAGGAAGCGGACAGGCAATCGGCCGTTAATCCGAAGAAACTAATCGTGTCCAACTATTCTTCAGACGAAGACATGCAGAGTTTATCGGAGCTGATGAAGAACAGGAAACTGAAAACCGTCTCCAAGGGCACTGGTCCATCTCAACCGGTCGTGGACCTTCCTCCTCTTCCCCCTCAAGCCCCTTCAGATCCCAGTTTAAAGCCACTGCCGGATCTAAAGAAGAAAAGGGTCGCGACGGACACTGAAGGCACTGAGGTTGCGCCCAAAAAGGGGTCCAAGCAGCAGAAGGTGGCCCAGGACGCCAGGGGAAAGAGGGCCTCCTCTATTGAAAGCAAGGAAGACCCTCCAGCCGCCGATGTGCGCCGGGGTTCTCGGACTTGGCCCCCGAAGGTAATGCTGGATGGTGCGGACATCCCCTATGATGCCTCCATCAGAAATTACGATGGGGGCAAGGCCGGTTACATTGCGGATGCTTTGGAGTAACCCCTGCTCCTGCCGAGGGACATGGATTCCTACAGGCGCTTCAGCCAGCAGGAACTTTTCTTATCCCTAAAGAAGGATCTAGGCATGGTAAGGGATTTTACTTTATTACCCTCTTTCTGCAACGCCCAAAAAATAACACTAAGGAATGTTTGACTGTTGCGTAGATCGCCCAGCAGATATTTGTGGCGGAGGAGTGGAATAAGAAAAAAGATATTGAAGTGCAGGCTGAGGCGCAATCAAAGGAGGAGGCTGAGAAAGCCCTGGGTGCTGCAAAAAGCGAGTGCACCCGCCTCTCCGAGCAGCTGAAAGAGGAGACGAGGGCCAAGAAGAGTGCGGAGGCAGGCTTAAGGACTGTTGAAAAGCAAGCTGAAGACCAACGCCAGAAGCTGTACACCACCGAGATTAATCTGGAGACAGAGAGGGCGTTGGTGAGAGAGCTTCGAGCTGAGCTGGACAAAGCCAAGGATGCTGCCACCAGAGCCAAGGAAGACGCCCAGTTAGCCAAAGAAGCGGCTGAGGCCGAGAAGCAAGCTGGCTATCTGCTGGGGGTGCAAGAGACCCAGACCAGGCTGACTGAGGAGTTTGCCAAGGTCTGCAGGGGATACTGCGAGATAACGTGGGGCAAATGCCTTGACGCTGCAGGAGTTCCCCTAGAATCTTCGTTGAGGCAGCCTGGGAGTGTCTACTACGACCCTGATCTTTGTGACCTCCCCGACACCTTGGAAGCTACCTCGGCCGGTCAAAGCCTTGCAGCCCCAGCCGAGACGAGCCAAGCGCCTCTTCAGACTGGAGATGCGGGTGATCCTCCAAAGCTTGACTCAGCGCCCCATAGCAAGGCTTAGGATATTAAAATTATGTAATAGTCAGGGTCCTTTATCACCTGTTTTGTAACGATATTGCCCTTTTAGTGAATGAAGCATATGTTTTTTGTTTAGTGTTTATTTTCACGGAGTATGTTAGATTGTGTCATCTCGTTTGATCAATGATGGTTTAATAACTAAGAGCCATTCAAAACAGCGGCCATCTTTTATACACGCTTAAACAAGGCCTCATGATAATAGTTAACGTAACTTTGGCTTTAAGTTTGCATATTCCGCTATGCACCGGATTAGATCAATGATGGTTAAACTAACACAAATCACATGGTCCGAAGATCGCAGGCATGACTGGATTTAAGTCTAAACACTTAGGCAATCGTAAGGAAGTATTAACTAACCCAAATCATCTGGTCCGAGGACTTCAGGCATGATTGGATTTAAGTTTAAACATTTAAGAGGAACGTAAATGAATGTTAATGAATCCAAACCATCTGGTCCGAGGACTACAGGCATGATTGAATTTAAGTTTAAACACTTGAGAGGAAACGTAAAGGAGCGTTAACTAACCCAAGTCATCTGATCCGAGGACTACAGGCATGATTGGATTTAAGTTTAAACACTTGAGAAGAAACGTAAAGGAGAGTTAACTAACCCAAGTCATCTGGTCCGAGGACTACAGGCATGATTGGATTTAAGTTTAAACACTTGAGAAGAGACGTAAAGGAGTGTTAACTAACCCAAGTCATCTGGTCCGAGGACTACAGACATGATTGGATTTAAGTTTAAACACTTGAGAAGAGACGTAAAGGAGTGTTAACTAACCCAAGTCATCTGGTCCGAGGACTACAGGCATGATTGGATTTAAGTTTAAACACTTGAGAAGAGACGTAAAGGAGTGTTAACTAACCCAAGTCATCTGGTCCGAGGACTACAGGCATGATTGGATTTAAGTTTAAACACTTGAGAAGAGACGTAAAGGAGTGTTAACTAACCCAAGTCATCTGGTCCGAGGACTACAGGCATGATTGGATTTAAGTTTAAACACTTGAGAGGAACTACCATAACAAAAATGCAATCATGGCTGAGTGAAGCATTCATTTAATAGTAGTACCTTTTGAGGTTATTTACATTCCACGGCCTGGGCACTACATGATTGTCCAGGTCTTCTAGAAAGTATGCTCCAATGCCGGCCTTTGAGGTGATGCGATATGGACCTTCCCAATTCGGCCCCAGTTTTCCCCATGCTGGATTCTTTGCGTTGCCTAACACCTTCCTTAGGACAAGATCACCAGGCTCAAGGGGTCTCAACCTCACGTTGGCGTCATAGCCTTATTTGAGTTTCTGCTGGTAATGCGCCAATCGAACCATTGCGTTTTCCCTTCGTTCCTCAATCAGGTCCAAACTCTTCTCCAATTGCCCATCGTTGTCGGCTGGGTTAAAACAGCTAGTCCTGTAGGTGGGGAACCCAGTCTCGAGAGGTATAACAGCTTCAGCTCCATAGGTCATCGAAAAGGGGGTCTCCCCAGTGGACCTACGAGGCGTAGTCCTATATGCCCACAATACGTGGGGTAGTTCTTCTACCCATCTACCCTTCGCATCATCCAGCCTCTTCTTTAGTCCGTTAACAATGACTTTATTGACAGCTTCGGCCTGCCCATTTCCCTGGGGGTAGGCGGGGGTGGAGTATCTATTTGTGATTCCCAGATCATTGCAATAACTTCTAAAAGCTTTGCTATCAAACTGAAGCCCGTTGTCCGAGATGAGGGTATGTGGGACTCCAAATCTGGTGACGATGTTTTTCCAAATGAACCTCTTCACGTCTACGTCCCTGATATTTGCAAGAGGTTCGGCTTCTACCCACTTGGTGAAATAGTCCGTCCCGACCAGCAAGTACTTCCTGTTTCCCGCTGCCTTAGGGAATGGGCCTACGATGTCCAGACCCCATTGAGCAAAAGGCCATGGGCTGGATAGTGGATTGAGGTTACCGCCTGGCTGGTGTATGTTCGGCGCGAACCGTTGACATTGGTCGCACTTTTTTACATATTCGTGGGCCTCTCTCTGCATACATGGCCACCAATAACCGGGCCAAGGACCTACCTCCCGTATGGCTTCCGCATATCCCCTCATGCAATTCTTCCAGTAATGACCCAGCCGCTTCAGGGCGCATGCAAAGTAAGTACGGACCCGAATAGGAACGTTTATAAAGTTTCCGTTCCTCGGACAGCCAGAACCTTGTGGCCTTTCTTCGTATTTTGTCCGCTTCCTCTTTTCCTTCGGGCAACACATCATCCTTCAAGAACTTGATGATGGGATCCATCCAGCACGGGTCGGCTCTAACGCAATGGACTTGGAGTGGCTCTTTTCTTATTTCCGTAGGCTCCTGCATGTCCTCAACGAGGATAACCCTCGGCAATGCCTGTGCCGATGACGTGGCAAGGGTGGCCAATGAATCTGCATGTGTGTTGCCACTTCTGGGGATGTGCTGCAGGTAAAAATATTCAAACTCTGATTGCAAGGACTTAACTAGGCTCAAGTACACCTGCATCCTCTCGTCCTTCGCCTCAAATTCTCCTTGTACTTGGCCGACGATCAATCTCGAGTCCGAGAATACTTCAACTGACTTTCCCCCTAACCTTCGTACCATCCTCATCCCCATCAGTAGAGCCTCATATTCTGCCTCATTATTCGTTGCTGAGAAATTCAGCCTTAAAGCTTTTTCGATGGTAATTCTTTCTGGGGTTAACAGCACAAGCCCCACTCCAGAGCCCCTTTGGTTTGATGCGCCATCAACGTACACCTCCCAGGGCAAGGGGTTTCGTGAGGAGACCATGCCAACGGTCTTACTCTCAGGGGCCAGTGTTGGGGTTACTTCGTCTAAAGGGGGCTCTGTGAATTCCGCGACCAAGTCTGCGAGGACCTGGCCCTTCACCGACGTGCGGGGCATGTATTTAATATCAAAAGCCCCCAGCATCGTCCCCCACTTGGCAATTCTCCCTGTATAGTCCGCACTTCGGAGTATTGCTCTAAGTGGGAGCTGGGTAAGGACTATGACGGTGTGAGCTTGAAAATAGTGGGGCAGTTTCTTAGTGCCCAGCACAACAGCCAGAATGGCCTTCTCTAGGGGCAAATAACGAGCCTCAGCTTCTTGCAGCGATTTGCTCACATAATAGACGGGTTTTTGCACGCCACAGTCTGTTCGGATCAGCACCAAGCTAACAGCACTAGGAGCCACAGCAATGTAGGCAAACAGGACTTCATCTGGCTCGGGACTGGACATGATGGGAGGTCTAGCCAGGTAGTCCTTAAGTTGCTGGAAAGCAACGGCACATTCCTCCGTCCATTTGAAATCCTTCCACTTATTGATTAACGAGAAAAAAGGCCTACACCTATCGGCTGATCTGGAAATGAATCTGTTAAGGGCAGCGGTCATCCCAGTCAGCTTCTGGATTTCCTTGGGGTTCCGAGGAGCTCGCAAGTCGTTGATGGCCTTTATCTGGTCGGGGTTAACTTCGATTCCCCTATGAGTGACCATATACCCCAGGAACTTGCCCGATCCCACGCCGAACGAACATTTGGAGGCATTCAAGCATAGTCTGTGTCTCCTCAGAATTTCGAAGATGTCCCGAAGGTCCCCAATATGCTCCGTGATAACCTTGCTTTTAACCACCATGTCGTCAATATAAACCTCCATGCTTTTGCCCAACTGCGGTTCAAACATCCTGGTCATCATTCTCTGATAGGTAGCCCCAGCATTCTTCAAGCCAAACGGCATTACCTTGTAGTGGTAGTTTCCTATAGGGGTTACAAAAGCCGTTTTGCTCTGATCGGCGAGTGCCAATGGTATTTGATGATAGCCTTGAAAGGCGTCCAAGAAACTCATCCGAGGGTGCCCAACGGTGGCGTCAACTAGTTGATCTATCTTTGGCATGGGGAACGGATCCTTCGGACAAGCTCTATTAAGATCAGTAAAATCCACGCACACCCGCCATTTCCCACTTTTCTTTTTTACCACCACTGTGTTGGCCAGCCATTCGGGGTAAAAAATTTCCTTAATAGCCCCAGCCTGTTTGAGCCTCGTTACCTCTTCCCTGACTGCATCCGCGTGTTCCTTCGATGGTCGCCGGAGCGGCTGTTTCTTTGGGACTATGGTGGGATCTACGTTTAGATGGTGACAAATGAAATCTGGGCTTACCCCCGGGGCTTCCGCAGGATCCCATGCAAATACATCAGCGTTTCCCCTGAGGAATTCTATCAACTCTCCCTTCTCCTGAGGAGGCAGCATGGACCCGACCTGGAAGAACTTCTCTGGGTCATTATCAATAACTATTCTTGTTAAGCTTTCGCACTCTGCTTCTCCGGCCGAGGTTCCGGTGCCCGGCGCCGAAGACCTTAATTGCTATAAACTCTCCTTGTCACCATTTGAGGGCTCGGCATGCCGCTCGTGCTAGATGGCTGCCACTAGACATTGCCTGGACATAGCCTGATCCCCTCGAATTTCTTCAACTACCCCCTCAGAGGGGTACTTAACCTTCTGGTGTAGGGTGGAAGACACAGCCCCAAGGGTATGAAGCCAAGGTCTGCCTACAATAGCGGTGTAGGGTGAGTAGGCATCCACTACTATGAAATCTACCTCCACAATCTCAGCACCAGTTTGCACAGGCAGTCTAATCTGCCCCTTCGGCATGATCACGTTTCCATCGAAACTGACTAAAGGTGAACTGTATGGAGTCAAGTCTTCGGGGGACAAGTTCAGCCCCCTATATAGATCTGGATACATTATTTCTGCAGCGCTGCCCTCATCCACCATCACCCTTTTGACGTCGTATCCGCCTATTCTCAGGGTGACTACCAGTGCATCATCATGCGGCTGTACAATTCCTATTTTGTCTTCCTCCGAAAAACCCAAAACCGGGACGTCTGTCCTAGGCCTCTTCAACTCTCTGTTAACCTTATTCGAGGGTATCCGAGCAACTGACAATATCCTGGATGGGCAAGACCCTGTCCTTCCTGGTGCGGCAAAAATGACATTGATCGTTCCCAAGGGAGGTTTTACGAAATCACCCCTTCTGGGCCCCGTGCTGGTTTGATTTCCTTGACCATATGAGTGGTGTAGGAGGTGCTTCAACCTGCCCTCGCCAACCAGCTGGTCCAAATGATCCCACAAGCTCCTGCAGTCCTCAGTGGTGTGGCCGTGGTCCAGGTGATAATGACAGTAAAAATTGTGGTTGCGCCTTTCAGGGTTTCCCACCATCTTGTTCGGCCTTTTGAAGAATGGTTCGTTTTTTATCTTATCCAGGACTTGGTGCACCGGTTCGCGAAAAACTGCGTTGACCGTCTGAAAGTTCGCTATGCTTTGCCCGGCCCAGTCCTTCCTCGGCCTATTGTGATTCTGCCTGTCCAACCTGAAATCCCTCCCCTCCTGAGGGATAACCTTCTCCTTTCCCTTACTCTGCTGCTGATCCTCCTCAACTCTTTTGTACTTGTCAATCCTGTCCATCAACTGGCGTATGCTGGTGGCAGGCTTGCGCGTCAAAGACGTTCTCAAGGGATGTTCAGTGGGGAGGCCTAGTTTAAAAGAGCTAACAGCCATCGATTCACAGTCTTCCTCTACCTCATTGTATGTTTCCCAGAATCTATCTGAATATGACTTCAGCGTCTCGTTCCCTTTCATGCTGACAGACAACAGCGAGGCCACGGACTGGGGCACCCTTCGGCAAGTGACGAAACGAGACCCAAAGGCCTGGGTTAGCTCTTGGAAAGAGCTAATAGTGTTTGCCTTCAGACTATCGAACCACCTCATGGCTATTGGTCCCAAACTGGAGGGAAAAACTTTGCACATCAGGGCTTCGTCCCTGGAGTGAACTGCCATTCGCTGGTTGAAATGACTCACGTGTTCCACTGGGTCGGTCCTGCCATTGTAGATGGTGAATGTAGGTTGGTGGAAACGCCTGAGAAGTCTGGCACCTTCGATATTTCGTGTAAAAGGAGACCGGGAGATCTGATCTAGAGCTTTGCTCATAGCATCGTTCCCTGCGCCCCTCAGTAAGGGATCCTGAAAGCTCCTCCCATCATGACGCAGTTCTTCATAGGTAAAGGATTCGTTGACCGGCGTCCGATGTTTCTGTTTGTAGCCAGCATCTTGTTCGTCCTCAAGATCTTCATCAGAATACGAGGGGCTACGCTTCCTCTTTGCATGGCGCAACTCCCTTTTGAGCCTGTCTATTTCTCTTTGCATGCCTTCGTTCTTCTCTGCATGAGACATGTGGCTCTCCCCATGTGACCGGTTTTGGTCGTCACGTGCGGTGTGTACACTTTCCTCACGATTCTGCCTTCGCTCCAGACGAAGAAAAGGATCGGTGTGCTTAGACGACCTGGATTCAGCTGGTCGTTGCCTTGGTTCGGCCATCTTCTGAGGTGTTGCTTCCACCTTTGCTCAAGCTGTCCCCACAGACGGCGCCAATTGTAGGGTCAAAATTTGTTGGGCCAGGCACCAAAACTCTATATGATGAGCCCACCAAATTTCCCACAATAAATTTGTAGAGAATGGGCTAAACAACTGGGCTAATGGTGGATTTAGCAACGGTCCAGATGAACAAAAACCAATAACAAAGAGATGGATTGAGTCAAGCCTTCAACGGGATGAACCCCTGTAGTCCGAAGAGGTTTTCTATTTAAAGGCTTAGTAAATACAATTTTCTCCCCCCCCTCACTCTGCGAGACTTGCTTCCCTTATATAGACCCCCTTTTCCCATCTTCACCGCACACTTGTCCTCCATCCAGACACCCACTTGAGTACTAGTCACATCAGCCGTTTGCTTTAACCTGCAGTGAGTGGTGGTGGGTGAAGACGCACTGTTCAGGTGTCTTCTCCACATAAATGCGGCCAGGAAAGTTGCTGCAGTGCATTAAATGTGGCGGTGACAGCTTTATTAGCAAGATATTTCGTGATAGCTACACAGTTAGACATGCTCGAAGTTCCGTCCTGGGAGGGAGACCTTCAGCACAGCTACCCGATCAAGTTCTGGGCTGCTCCGTTAAGTAGAATCTCTTCGGCCATACCAGGTTGTCTTCGGACGGAGCGTTTTTTCCCTACGGGCTGTGCTTTCGCCAGGATGGCAAAGCATTGATACATTTAACCTCTTCGGACAGTGAGTCGTATTTGAACTGGGCCTCAGGCCCATCATATGGCGTCGGGCTTTCTCACCCACACTAGTTAATGCATTATTTTTGTGAAAAAAATTATACAAAGTTGAAAATAGCTTTAAGGAAAAAGCTTCAAACATGTGCTTTAGCTTAAGACAATTGTTACACTTTTTGGCAAGCCTTGAAAGTTAAAACTCTTTTTCAGAGTTTGCAAAACATGTAAGTTTCTCGCATAAAGAGCTTAAAGAGCACGTTTTGTATACTAAATAGAGATTTTTTAGGGATTCAAACCCTAATTAGATTTTATTTTTTTGGTAAGGCCCAAACATGTTATTACTGGAGACAACTTCTTTTTTTTTGGGTTGCAAAATGATGGCAAAAACAAACCAATAGCACGTTAGCTTAAAGGATACTTACTAGTGATGGGGCCAAAACTTGAAGTTAGGGGGCGGCTTTGTTACTAGTTACATGCAGCTTCTCCAACCTCTAGCTCTGTTGCTTAACCGCTAAGGCTTTTTTATAAAAAAAAATTTATTTATTATTTATTTGTGTTTTTTATGTGTGCTTTTGCTACTGGGAAAGGACAATTTTTTTTTTTTTTTTAAATGGTTGTACGTTTTGGGTAAAACTGGTATTGAGCTTAATTGTTTTTAAGCTATTGGTAATTTTTGTTGTTGGGCTAATTTTTTTGGGCTTGTATATTTGGTTTTAGATTTTAGGTTTATAAATTTTTTTATGCCCTTTAAAATGAGGAAAAAGCTAGAGTTACAAATGAGCCCAAATGCAAACTAATAAGAATTTACTACCTCAGCAATTTATAAAAATGTTGTAGAAAAGTTTGTAACTATAGTATTGAGTCCAAATCTTCTATCCCACTTTTCCTGCTCCACTTTATACTCTACCAATAAAAATTTATCACATGTTCACCTGATTAATTAAAAATACCATTATTGACTTATTAATACTACAATTATTAATTAATGGTAGTATTTAATTTATCAAGTGAACATGTGGTAAGTTTTTATTAGTGGAGTATAGAATGGAGTAAGAAAAGTGGGACAGAAGATTTGGACTCGTTAGTATTACTCTTAAAAGAATCAATAATATTGTTAAAGGGAGGCAAATTGTAATTTTATAGAACATAATTGCTAAAATTTATACCTATATATATACTTATTATTATTATTATTTTTTATATAAAAAAACTAGGGGGGGCCATTGCCCCCATGGTCAATCTCCCTCTATCCATGGGACTAACCTCCATTGGAAATATTGTTTATATAGAGTAGTTAATTTTTTTAATTGTTTTATTGTATTTTAAAAGAGTAATATTAAGAAGAGTCGAAATTCGATGAGGATGGGGTGTAAAACTTATGTTTTACACCATCCAATAAAAGATTGTCACGTAAGTTTTTTACTTAAAGTTTAATAAATTCTACCACACATAATAACATGTAAATAAACTCACAATTAAGTTTGATTTTCAAATGAGTATTAGAATTGATTGGGTGTGGTTGTGCTTATTCTTTAATATGTTATATGATGATATGACATGTTAGGATTGGAGGGGTAAAACTTAGGTTTTACACTACATCCTTATAAAATTTAATCTCTATATACTACTACATTTCAAGTTTGAAATAAATCAAACAAATAAAATAGTTTCACAAATGTGAATTTGTATTAATGAGTGTGGTACGATTCTTTGAAATTACAAAAGAGTGATCCTATGATTTGATCTCCTTGAAAGACTTGTTGATTGGAATTGTAGTAATGTGATTTTGACTCGAACACCAAATATCCTTCAATTTGTTTGAGGAATGGATCGAAAATCTTTGAAACAAAATTACAACGAATTTCTAGCTATAAGTTTGTTAGAAATTCTTTGTTCTTCATGTTCTTCGTGTTCTTTGTTTTCGAAAGTTTGTGGTGGAAATTTTTCGAGGCTTTGGAGGCTTTAACCCGTAGAACTTCACTGATTTGTGGTTTCTTGAAGTTTCTAGAGGCTTTTGAACTTGATTCTAGTGAACTTGAGATCTTGGAAGATGATTTGAATGATTCTGCATCGAATGTTCTTCGTATTAGAGGTTGCAATTCTTGAAATTCCATGAGGCTTTAGGGCTTGATTCTAGCAAAGCTTCTGTACTTCTGAATCTTCTTTTATGCTACTTATGGTGTCTTCCAAAATGCGTTGGTGTATAGAAATGCCTTAGAAAGGCTTCTATTTATAGGAGTTTGGAGGTGGGTGAGCGACACATGACAGAGTCTAATTGGTGACACATATCACAGCCTGATTGGAGGAGCTTTAAGATTTTTCCTCCAAGAAACATGGCATCCTTTGATTGGCCAAAATGTCTTAATTTTCAAAGTAACGCATGTCAGCACCCGATCGGATTGCTTGTGTCATTGCTTACACACACCGGTGTGTGATTGGCATTTTGCATGCTTTTTATGTTTTTATTTCAATGATACTTGGCAAATATCTGTTGGTTTCTGAATGGTGAAAGTAGAAATAACTAGTAGCAGTACATGGTGCTTTAGTAGTATGATGTGTCAGCTTTTGATAAGTCGAGAATTTCCCCTCTCTATAATCTTAATTAAGAATATTACAAAATTTTCCATATAAACCTTAAAAATTGATGTGTCAACTTTGAAAAATGAAATAATAAAAATTAAAAAATAATTATTTATTATATGATTGATGTGGCATAAATTAAACTCATTGCCATTTTAGTTTGTTAGGTTTTTGTTCTAAAGCTAATAGCAGCATTAGTATTTTCTATTTTGAAATGAGAAACTTGGCCGATTTTTCCTAAAATTGTTATATTCATTATATGCTTGTTATGGAAAAGTTTTCATATTAGGCCATTTGTATGCGCACCACTATTGAACATTGATTTTGAAATGTAATTCCTAAAATAAAAAAAATAAAAAAAATTGAAATGTTTTTTGTAAACATTTTGGTAGAGATTCTTTGGCCACATATATTTATATCATTGGATCAAGATACTAATCGATTTTTGGTGTAGATAGAGATTAAATTTCAAATCTCTTATTCAACTATTAGAGATTTTACCAATTAAAGTAACTGGAACCCATAATCGTATTTTTAAAAAAAATTAATCTATGTATATGGAAGAGTGATTTTTTTAAAAAAATTTTGAATATCAATGGAAAAAATGTTGAGACTTGAGAGATCAACAACAACAATCATCGACATAGGTTCAGCCACAATCATCTTCAACTTTGCCTTGCCATTCTCAACGATGGCGACTAATAATACTATGGAGACATCAACATGGTTGTCTTTACTCTTTTTTGTCATTAGAATTCTGCTTTGATTTGTTTAGGCATCGACAATTTCGATAACTAGGTGTGTTTTGAGCAAGCAAAGCTACAATACTCAACAATATTGAGGGCCCGTTTGGTAAAGGAGTTTGAGTAATGTTGTTTGGGTGTTTTTGATATACATGTGGGTGAAAAAGTGTATTGAAATGTGTGTAAGGTTGTTTAAAATGTGAAAATATATGTTAGAACTTGCTAACCAAATAGGGCTTGAATATTGTTGAGTTTTTGTAGCTTCTGAATAATAATTTGTCAAATTTTTTTTAATATTTTTTTTAATAAAATAAAATGAATAAGAGAAGGTGACCTTCCCTACTTAAGCTTAATCATGGTAGCCCCTGACCGCTTCCTTGCTAACACCTCATAATTTGTCTAGTTATTAATTGTAGTGGTTTTTTTTGTTTGTTTGTCTGTCTAAATATCAAACTTTTACTTATAATTTTTTTTAAAAAAATGCTAAATTGCAAATTATACCCCTAAATTTTGGGGTATTTGAATTTTATATTTTAAAATTTAAAATTTAAAATTTTATCCCCTAAAGTTCTATTCTATTTGCATCAACAACCTCTCCATTCATATTTTCTACTAGTCACGTAAGTTTCTCACACGTGTTTAGTTCATTATATCATTTTTAATTTTTTAGTTTTTTGAGGCTCTAAAAATGATGTGACGTCATTTTATGGATAAACTAAACACGTGTGACAAGTTTGTGGCACTTAACAGAAAATATGGATAGAGAGGATGTTGATACAAATAACATAGAACTTCATAGGTTAAAATTCAAATTCTAAAATTTTATGGTGTAAAATCTAAATACCCTAAACTTTAGTGGATAATTTGCAATATAGCCAAAAAGAAAAGGAAAAAAAAAAGAAAAAGAAATTTTTTTTTTCCCCCAATGGGTCTCTTTTAGAAATAAGAGAAAACCGAGGCTCCTTTAGACAAACCTCATAACATTATTTAATAAATAAAACTCAGGAGCCTTGTGTTTCTGGTCAATTCCAAAAAAAAAAAAAAAAACAAACAAACAAAATATCTAAAAACTCTGTCCTTAGGGTTTCGAAGAACAAATCTCGAATTTCACTCTCTGTCAATCGCTGCCTTCCGAAAGGTAAAACAACGAATCTCAAACCCTCACTTCTCTATCAGATCTTCAAGATTCTTCTTCGTATATATATTTTCTCTCTCTTTCTCTCTCTTTACTTTTTTTCCCTCGTTGTTCTGTTTGGTTCCTGAGAAAATAGAGGAAAAATTTGTGATCTGGGTAATTTTGTTCCTGGGTTGGAGTTTCTTTTGTAAAAAATTTACTTTTTCTTCTCTTCTGATAACAGTTTTCTTGGAAACCAAACGGAGAGTTTAGGCTCTGATTAGGGTATCGTGGTTTTATCTTATCGGTAGATCTGATTGTTCTGTTTAGGAATTTGCTTATTTTAGCTCTAATTTAATTTTTTGTGGGCCCTGTTTAAATTTTTGATGGGTTTAGTGTGAATATGGCTTTTGATTATATGAATTTTGTAGATTATGTAGCTGAAGGTACTAGTAGATAGTTTTGTTGCGCTGGTTGTTTTTGATTTAATAAGTTGATATTGTTGGTGCTATTGGTGTATTGGATTTGGGTTATCTGTATCTGTTTGGAAATGGAATGGCTTTATAGGCTTCTTTCTTTTTCTTGGGTTGTTTCCCTCCAATGTTTAGCCAAATGTGAGACATGTGGCATATATTTGATTTTGTATGGTTTACATGGTTTTTCTTTTAAGACCATGAATTGGATTAAATGGGAGGGAAACTTTCCCAAGCAAGTTGGAGGGTGAGGTTATAGGTTCACGACCCACTGGTGCGTGTTACTTGTGATGAAAGGTTCATAATGCCACTCTGCTAATGAGCTCTAGCTCAACTGCCACCTCCTCCCCTTGTAAGTGCTTGGTGGAGGGTGAGGTCGTGGGTTCATAACCCATTGTGTGTGTTTGTGACTTACCAATATATATATATATATATATATGTAAAAGGGAGCATGATGCCACTTTGGTCTAGAAAAGGTTTGGTTTCCTTGCCTCTGAAGTTAGTTTTATTTGAAAACAATCACTGGAAAGATGTACTGTTCACACCCCAGTAACAATCTCTTTTTGGTTGGGATTTATTCGATGCGAATGTGATTAGTGACTACTTGAATGTGTTAACTGACACTCAATTTAGTTAAATATCTTGGTTTCATTTGGGAGGGTGGAAGGGAGAAACTGTGTGCATGCATGCGTGTGTGCCTTCAAATTTGAGATTGTTGCATTCAATATTGCTTTTATTGGGGGTATTGTGAGGTTGGGCTCAGGTGCAATGCAAGTGCCTTCCTATTGGCGTCTTGTGATTAGTGGGTTTTTTGGGTTTTCTCTGCTGCATTATGGGTTTTTAGAAGCTTTACTTGTAATTTTGGTAACATTTATGGGAAATAGTTCATTAACATGATCTTATTTTCATGGGAAAATTTTCACGGAAAAGAGCCATAATAATGTCCACTGTCAAGTCTCTAGCTGATGTGGTTATAGACTTCATCCAGTTACAATCCATATATTTTTTATAATACGTAATCCACTTACAACTTATGAACAATATAACTTTGATTTGTTTTTAATAATTATCTTGTTTGTGTGGCCAATATTCCATGGGTTTTATACTGTGGTTGCGCTTACATCAGTAGGCTGGACTAATTGCAGTTGCTTTGAGTAAGTTTACTTATTTCTTTGTCCATATATTACATAAACATGAAACTTCTGTCTCATAATGTGGCCAGGAAAAATGAGGCCTATCTTCTGTGGAAATTTTGAGTATGATGCACGGCAGTCTGATCTGGAACGGCTTTTTGGTAGATATGGGAAGGTTGAGAGGGTGGATATGAAGTCTGGTGAGATCTCTTGTCTGCCTTGTGTTTGTTTGGTTCTTTGTTTTTTTGTTTGTTTGTTTTTATTTTTTATTTTTTGAAGTTATCCTTAATATTCAATTAACTTCTCAAAAAAAAAAAAAAAAAAATCTACCTTGATTCTCTTTTCTGGTTTGCTTTATCTGCTAATCATTATAATTTTGGTATTGAGACCTGGATGCTGAGCTCTTAAACGTTCATTTAGCTCTTAAAATAATCTATTAGTAAATGTTTAACATTTCTGGGGTCAAACTTCAAGAGTGAACTCTCTCGGAAAACGTTTGAGCGATTGAAAGTTTTGTGAGTTAGCAAGTCATGCAAGAGTGATAAATGATCACGTAATAAAAAAATGGTGAACACAATTGCGTATTTGATCCGATTTTACTTGGTTCCACCGCGGAAGAGAACTGAAATGTGGTGCAAATTGGGAAAGCATGAAGGATGATTTGGTGCTGATGAAAATAAGTTTAGGAGTTAAAGGAGTGGGTAATTGCTATAATTCAATGTCCTGTGGTAGCACACTAGTTGACTCATAACAAGGTAATCGGTTGAACTTCCTGCAATTGTAGGCTTTCACTTGTTTGAAAAATAAATTGCTTGATAAATTTTTTGGGGTTCTATTAATGAACACAAAGCTGAGTGATTTATATATTTTTTTGGGAAAAAAGAAAGAAATTACTTTATGTATTTATAATGTGCACTGGTATGTGATGTATATCGCGTAAACTAGACAATCATATAAAAATTGCCTATACTCTTCTCAATAAGGCATGGGGTCCTCCACCGGCAAGTCAACTCAGCAGGAGCAAACCTATCCTCGAAGGTGGCTGGTTCCCAAAATTCTTGTGGCTCGGCAGTATGATCATAACCTCAAGCAGAATACATGATTCAGCGACTGCTTTCTTTGTTGAGTTATAGTGGGGGGTTCAGGATACGTTTAAGAAAAACATGTTTTTTATGAGGCATCAACCCCCATACTCAACATTTTCTTTGGCGCAGGATTATCTTGGCATGTCCTAATTCTTCCTGGCTAATGGATGGGCTCTTCAGAATTCTATTTTCTGCCTGTGACAAGCTTCCTCTTCTTTATTTTTAAGAAGAGTCATTCTGATCCTCAATGGACTACCATCCCACGTTTCCCTCAGTCACCATTGCCTTTCATCCCTCATGACTTTTGCCCAGCCTTCAATTTCAGACATGTTTCAGGTTGAAACATTGCCGACCTCACAGCAGAGGCAGCAGAATAGATGGAGAAGGCACTCTATTCATTGACCTACCATGAGACATCCACTTTTGGAATGTTGTTCCTTCACACCACTTAGTTCATCACACAAGGTCTGTTACTGATTTTGCTGGTCACTTAGTTTATAGAATTCACGGAAGTTACCAACATCTTTATTTTAGGTTAGATTTTCAGGGGCTTTATTTTTTCTAAAGGGAGAAATGTTGTCGTGTTGAAGAATCCTTTAAAGGGAGGATTCTTGCCTTAGATATCTTTTTCAGACTTACATAAGTTTATTAATTTTGATTCTTTTGTTCTACTTTACTGATTTTTAGGATTCGCTTTTATCTATATGGAAAATGAGAGAGATGCTGAGGATGCTATTCGCAGACTTGATCGAACAGAATTTGGTCGTAAGGGACGTAGGCTTCGTGTTGAATGGACAAAAGTAATGTATCTTATTGTTGGGATTGTTAATTTTTTCTATCACTCTGTTCTTTTGTTGGTTTTAATTAGCATTGTGCTTAAGCTATTTTATATTTGTATGGCAGCATGAGCGTGGCATTAGAAGGCCTGGAGGTTCCAGAAAATCTTCAGCTAATACGAGGCCTTCAAAGACCTTGTTTGTTATTAATTTCGACACACATCATACTAGGACTAGGGACTTGGAGAGGCACTTTGAACCATATGGGAAGATAGTGAGTGTAAGGATTAGAAGGAACTTTGCATTTGTTCAGTATGAATCACAGGAGGATGCTTGTAGAGCATTGGATGGAACAAACATGAGGTATGTCTTTGTCATCAGTTTTAAAAAAGACTAGCTTTCAAAGGAATGTTCTCAACATCCATCCCCTCCCCTCCCCTCCCCTCCACACCCCCCCCCCCCCTCCCTTTTTTTCTTCTTTCTTATAAAGTAATCAATAGTGAAAATACCCTTGGGCATCTTTTGAGTTGATGAAATGGTTTGCTCTGTTGACATGTGGCAGGATAGTTCTAAGGCTTGAATATTCATATTGTTAGATTTATTGAGATATCTTTAATGCTTCTAATGATGATAATTTGTATTTTAATTCTGTTATGCAGCAAGCTGTTGGATCGAGTTATTTCAGTGGAGTATGCAGTTCGGGATGACGATGATGAAAGAAGAAACGGATATAGTCCTGATAGAAGAAGTCGAGATAGGTCATTGGAGAGAGGTCGTGATAGAAGGCGATCCCCAAGCCCCTATCGAAGAGAGAGGGGCAGCCCTGATTATGGCCGTGGTGCTAGTCCATATAGGAAAGAGAGAGGAAGCCCTGATTATGGCCGTGGGGGCAGCCCAAGTCCCTATAGGAGAGAGAGGGCTAGCCCTGATTATGGTCGGACACGCAGTCGTAGTCCTTATCAAAGAGATAGGGTTGGGTCTGATCGTCGCCGTGGTCCTAGCCGTAGTCCTTACCAACCAGAAAGGGTGAGTGCTGATGTTGCTCGTGGCCCCAGCCGTAGTCCTTATGCAAGAGAGAAGGCAAGCCCTGACAATGGTCGTGGCCCCAGCCGTAGTCCTTATGAAAGGGAGAGGGAAAGCCCTAACAATGGTCGTGACCTCAGCCGCAGTCCTTATGGTAGAGAGAGGGCTAGTCCTGAAGATGGTCGTGTCCCCAGCCAAAGCCCTTATGATGGGAGAGAGAGAGCTAGCCCTGACAATGGTCGTGAAGTCAGCCCCATACCCGAACCCAGGGACAGCCCTAATTTTGGTGGTGGTCCAGAAAGCCCTATGCATGAGAGATATCGCAGGTTTGCATGATTGTGATTTATTTGTCTTGTCCTGTTGTCTTTACCTTAATATCAACATTTGGGCATGTAGATTGTTCTATTTATGTATTCCTTGTGTAATCTGGTAATGCAGTCGATCACCCCCTGGAGAGGAATGATCTTGATCTCTATGATCAGAAAGAGCATTGCAGGTTTGCATGATCGTGACTTATTTGTTTTATCCTGTTGTCTTTACCGTAATGACAACATTTTGGCTTGTAGATTGTTCTACTTATGTATTCCTTGTGTTATCTGATAATGCAGTTGATCACCCCCAGGAGAGGAATGATCTTGATCTCAACATTCGGAAAAGAACTGCATTTGGTTGTACTGATTTGTGTTGGGTGGCAAAAACTCATGTAAAATTTGTACCAATTCACCTTTTTCAGTAACAACTATTGGGGAGTTTGGTAAAAATTTATGCTCCTGAACCTTTGTAGGACCTAGTTGACGTTAGTCTAGTTTTTAGACATTTGTATGCTTTGATTTCTGCTCAGACGTTGATGGATGTTATTGTTGGTTTAAACAAAAATTCTGTATACAAGACCTCTAATCTATGTTGGCCTTGATTCTACTCTATTCTCATATTGTACCTTAAATCAGAATAACAGTTGGCTCTCTAAAACAGGTGGTGGTTGCCGATCCTTATTTTGTGGGTCTCTTAAAAAGATTGCACAGCCATATAAGACTTTTGATCTTATCTCTTGTGGGAGTTGTATGGGTTAATGAATTAGATGTTCATGGATGGATTCGAAATTTTTAGTAGGCAAAAATGCAAAACTGATTCTCTCTCTAACTTTCAACTTTTGTCATTTCAGTCTTTTAACTTTCAGTTTTGTCATTTTAGTCCTTTAACTTTCAATTTTTGTCAATGTAGTATTCTGTTAAACCTCAGTTACTTGCTATCGTTAAGTGAGCCAAAACAACACCGTTTTGGCTTTTTTTTTTTTTTTTTTTTTTTAGGAATTAAAAAAAAAAGAAAAAAAAAAGGAAAACATTGAAGGGGAACGACGTCGTTCCCCTTCCCCTGAAATCATAACCAGAACAATCGATGAATTTCTATTTTTGAGGAAAACTGGGTCGGTTTGTGAGAGAGAGAAAGAGAGACTGAGTTTAAGAGAGAGACTGAGTCACCGGAGGTGAGGTTGATACTGTGAGTTCATTCGCCCCAAAGATCGGTCCGCGGTGAAGCTGACTGTGCAGAATCATCAAGCCAAGGTGCCATCAGCAGCGGCTCTGGTCATCAAGGCACTGAAGGAGCCGGAGTGTGATCGGAAGAAGACGAAGAATATCAAGCACAACGGGAATATCTCCCTTGACAACGTCGTTGAGATCGCTAAGGTTACGTGCCATAGATCTATGGCCAAAGACCTCAGTGGGACCGTCAAGGAGGTTCACGGCACGTGCGTCTCTGTGGGTTGCACGGTCTATAGGAAAGACCCTAAGGATTTGCAGCAGGAGATCTTCGATGGTGACGTGGAAGTCCCTCTGGACTGAGTGAGAGAGATAGAGAGAGAGACAGAGAGATAAAGGTTCTTCTATTTTAATTTTGAAAAAAAAAAAGTTCGGATATTTTGGTAAATTTTGAGATATTTCAAGGTAATTAAATGATATAGATGGATAATTATTTAGTTTTTCTTATTTTGAATTATGGTGATTGTGTTTGATTCAATGATTTTTGTGGTTAATTTTGCTTTTGTGATTGTTTGGTTTGATATGTGGTTGTTAGCTCTGTGTGGAAGACTGAGCTGAGAGTTTCTTGGCTTGATAGTATGATCTGATAATGTTCTTCGCATGCTGGGGAAGTGACCTTAGACGATAGTTCCATCTGCAAACACCTTGGTCTTTCAAGGCCTCAACTGCACCAATACTTGCTGCCACCATCCAAAAAGTAAAAAAGCTTTACTTGTTGCACCCATACTTCTTTTTTGCTCTAAACTAAACTGAAATAAATGGGAATTTGGAAGTTCGGAAGATGAAAAATAGACTTTGGATTTTGAATTTTGATTTCAGGGAAAGGGAAAGACGTCGTCCCCTTAAATGTTTTTTTTTTTTTTTTTAACAGTTTTTTTTCTTTTAATTCCGAATATTAAAAAAAAAAAAAAGTCACTTTAACGGCAGCCAGTAACTAAGAATTAACGGAATACTATATTGACAAAAATTGAAATTTAGAGGATTGAAATGACAAAATTGAAAGTTAGAGGACTGAAATGACAAAAGCTGAAAGTTAGAGGGTCAGTTTTGCATTTTTGCCTTTTTAGTATGTACAAAATTGGATGTCATGTCAAAATTCTAGGGGTGGGGTTTTCCACTGGTTTCTCTGCTTGTAAACCATCATCAAAAGTTTTATGTTATGAGTACACTGTATTTGACAAATCATGCGATGATGGCCCTTGGTTTCTCAGCTTTTAACCATTGTCAAATTATGTCTTACCGAAAAGAAGACATAATTTTCATTGTCCTGAGTCAAATTGGTTGATTTGGTGTACCTCTTGTCTTTTGGATTCACAGAATATAGCAGCTTCTCTATTTGTAATTCATCAACTGGGAACATGAAAATCTGCACTCACAGATTAATCTTCACTTAAATACCATTTGTGCTTGAGTTAGCGGAATTCGGCCTACTTACACAATTCGGGAAGAGAACAAAATCCAACTCAACACGGCCAGCATTATTTGATTGATTTGGTGTTTTTTTTAGGTTGTGAACCTACTGTTGGTTATGCAGAGATGGATATATATTGTACTAGAATGGAGAGGGGCATCAGTTTCATTTAACATTGGACTTCTAACAAAGCAAAAATTATCTTATATTCTTATGTATCGGATGTATGTATTCTCTTCACCCAACATATGAGATTTACACGGAAATGGAAAGATACATGTGTTTGATATATGGGTATGGGATACCTGCTTCCATTTCTGTTGACTATTGTAAAGTATTTTCCTTTTCCCATTTCCATTGACTATTGTAAAGTATTTTCCTTTTCCCTTGTAGTCGCTCACTGGAACTGGAATCAGCAGCTCTCTCTCCGAACCAAGTGAGTGGGCTGGATTCGACAAATTCAAACATTGATAATTGATTATTACTATTATATTGCGTAAGATAGGGATAGAAGAGCTTTGATGACTAAAGCAGAGGCATTAGTCACCGTTTTCACACTTAAAACTTAAGGCCATTGGGCAAAATTCCGGCGTTGGCAGTAATTTACCACCATGTTGAATGTTTATTGAAGTTACGATAAAGTGAAAGAAAGAGGCCGGCTTTGAATTAATCACCCTCAAAATTATTAAAATCTAGTAGCCCCAGTCAAATTTTGCTAGCTAAATCTAAATGTTCCATTGACTTGAACTAACAAAGGAGATCGGGTTTTACTAGGAACAATCAATGTTTTCAGCCATCTTTTCAATTCCGTTGATTAAAATTTTAAGCGCACTTTGTCTTTATTGACCGACCAGTAATCATCAAATTATGAACAAGATTTTCAAAATAAGCTAAAAGCATGTCCAAATGTTGGCTAAACGAACGAGATCAGGATTGGGCCCTTTGGTGCTTTTTGGCCCAGTTACACCCATTCCAGTCACAACTCACACCTATTCTACATTCTTTCTAGTTTCTACGACACTGACACTTCTTTGACTTGGCCATAACTTCTAAAGGATTTTAACTTCGTTTGGTTTCAAGTCTAAACTAGCGAGTTAGGCATTACTCAATGCCATTTACTACATCTCCACGTATCATTCGAGCAATACAAAATCACAAATGTTGTGGATAAATTTCCATTGGATCTAAGTTTTCCTTCAAAATTCTCACCCAACCCATTATTGTGATTAATAAAGCCAATCATGTGCATTAAACAACATGACTTATTAAAAAACTAATGTGACTAAATTAACACATAGATAGTCATTGAATCACCACATAATGGATTGAAATGATTTTTCTCCAAACTATTTTGAAGAAAACCATTTATATTGGTTCAATAAAATGGATTTCTTTTAAAAGGAAGAGGGGGATGGGATTAGCTTTATTAAATTCATTTGAACGAAAGAACTATAGATGAATGTACTTTTTAATTTTTTAATTTTTTTTGACTTGCTCATACAATTGAACAAAGTAGGGATTTGAAGTCTTGAACCAAGTCTTCATGATAACATCAAGATAGTAAGTTGTTTATGGTAATTAACACTTTTTAGAGATCTAATTCTTGGCCAATTTTATTTAAAAAACTTTGTTATCTTCCCGATATGATTATATATATATATATATATATACACACACTAGTCATAATTATAAAAGAAGGCATCCATTATCCTTTTGATTTTTATTTATTTATTTATCTTGTTGTAGTTTATCCTCTCCATACAAATATACAACTTTTGCTATAGGTAACTCAATCAAAGAAAGTGAAAAGAACATGTTCGTATCTTTTTTTTGTGGTGCACCTTTAAATACAGGTCCAATTCCAATATTACAATAAAATAGTCATTTACCAGTATGACATTTAAGCAAAAATAATAATAATAATAATAATAATAATAATAATAATAATAAGTTGCTCTTGCCCCCCTATTTGCTCACGGCCTAAAATTTTCCGACCGTCCCTTAAAAAGCAACCCACAAGTGCTAAGGTGGGGTCCCCTTTATATTGCATTTGCTTTTTCGGACAACTTTTTTTTCAAAGTTAAATCCAAAATCCACCTTTCTGGAGCGTGAAATCCAAACTTTACAAATTCACCTCCCGATAAAAGAGTACAAACTACAAAGACATTTTATGGAGAGCGTGGAGTGTACAACATTTATATAGCGAATGGGATAAAATAATTACCGTAGAGATTATTATACCGTCTTTTTGGTGTAGATCACGATATGGATAATATGCTTTTCCTTTTTTTCTCACACCACTGTTACCTGAAAAGGAAACATTTACAATGTGGCCCCACTTCTCTCACTATGTGACCACCGTACAATATACCGAATATGGCGCAGTAGTTCTTAAGTACTCTCGTTTCGGTTTCGGCAAAAAAAAAGTACTCTCGTTTCGGAGTACAAAAATAAATCTACTCTTTTTTCTCATATTTACTATCAGTTCTATTCATTAAATTCATACTAATATTTATTATAAATATCACAATTTGCTTATACTTTATTTGAATTGTGTTTATTAAAAACATGCAATTTTTGGAAATTTTTAACGTTAAATGTGTGAAGTGGAATTTGTGGTGCTGTCTTTATTTTAGTATGTCATTCTTTTTCTATTTTGTATTTGTTTTTGTTTATTTCTTTAAAAAAAATGGTAATTATATCATATTGATTAAATTAGTGTGTTATGTTTCATTTTTCTTTAAAAATTAACATAGCTTTTGAGTGGAGTTTCTATTATGACTATGTTATAATCTCATTTTATTTTTATTGTGCGTATATGTGTTTATTTCTTTAAAAAAAAATGTTACGCGTGTGACAAAAAGGTAAGAGTTAGTTTATTTTATTTTTTCTTTTTTAAATAGAAAAATGGTTAAAGGGGAGTGTAACTTTCTTACTTAAATGTAACTATAATAGACTCTAATCACTCTTGAGCAACCGCATCAGTATATCCAAAAGATTCTGTCTATTTTACACAAAAAACTTACTTTTTCTATTTTACACCATCACTTTTACAAAACACTTACATCAATTTATCTATTATACTCACTTTTTATTAAAATAATATTTTCCCTCACTTCTATTATTTCCCACTTGCCCCCACCTAACCCACAAAGTCTCTACCTCTCACTTTCTCCTAACCCTCAAACTCTCCACCTCTCACTTTCCCCTAACCTACAAAGTCTCTGCCTCTCTCTCATCCCTCAAAGTCTTCGCATCTTTTTTTTTTTTTTTTTTTTTGACTGTTCAAAAGCTACAAGGAAAAGAGAAGATGATGATGATGAAGATGAAGATGATTGAAACAAAAGGAAATCATCAGCTCCACATGCATTCAGAGAGAAAAGAGGGGTTACGGATTTCAGAGAGATCTCCACCCCTCTTCTCTTCCTCTGAGAATAGAACCTCATCAAAGTCTCTGCATCTCAAATCTCTCATCTCTCTCCTTAATTCTCAGATCCCTTAAGTCTTTGCCATCATTAGGTTTGTATTTGATTTTGATTTTGGGTTTGGGTTATAGGTTTTCAGTTAATAGTTTAATTTTGAGTTGATTTTTTGTGGATTTTGAGTTTCCATTGTTTTAACGGGTTTTGGAGGTAGTGGTTGTTTTAACGGGTAATGGTGGTGGAGGTTGGGTGGTGATGGTTGGATGGCGTGGGGTGGATGGTGGGATTTGTGTTTTGGTGGTGGTGCTCTTGCAGGTTCTGTGGGATAGTGAGAGATGGTGGGTTTTGGGTTTTCTGCGTCTTTGTGTGGATGTGTTTGTGTGTATCAGAGGAAGAAGAAGATGATGAGGAAGAGAAGAAGCATGAGTTGGTTTTGTAGATGGAAAAGAGAGAGAAAAAAAGAAGCGAAATGAGAAATTAATAAAATAATAAATACACAGCTACAATAATTATGTATATATGCACGGTTACTATAACAAATGTGTAAATATGCACAGTTTTAGAAGGACTGATGTGAAATATTTTTGAGATAAAATATGTAAAATTGATTGCCTTTTGTATTTTGCAAATGTTTACATCCACTGATGTGAATATTCTTAGGCTAAAACTTCATTTTGAAAAAAATATAAGTAGCACCAGCGCGTCATTAGTGAAAGAAGAGTAACTTGAACTCAAGACTCATTGCACGATGGAGTCGTTGGTCCAAAGGCCCTGTTGGTAAAGTTAGTTTATTTATTTTTTGAGGGAAAGTTAGTATATTTTCAAAACCTTAGATTATTTGCATAAAAAAAAATTAAAACAAAAGCCAAACACACTCTGTTATCCTTGAGGCCCACATTTACAGGTTTCACAATCATAGTAATCAGATGGTGTCTCCCGCCAGGATTTCATTCTGCGTCATGTTCAGAGACACGAGTGGGTTTTAGCAGTTAGAATTAGGCCAGTCTGCAAACAATGGTACTGTTGCCCCAGGTTTTTGCCATAAAAAACAGAGCTATTGAAATGAAAACAAACATTTTCCTTACTCCATGCAATAATATTTCTGGGTAAAGCAATTTGCCTTATTTTCGGGTTTTTTTTTTTTTTTTTTTTAAATTTATAATTTTTTAAATGCTAACTTGAATTTTGAAACCCAATTTTGGTTCATCCTTTAATCGATCTCTAGAATCTAGATAGATTAAAGATATTCATTTATTTTTCAATCTACCCTACATTGGCCTCATAGTTGAACTTAATACTTGTAACTTGATGTTTATTGCGAAAATTATTTTGACTTCTCAGATGAGTTTGTTTCTGTCTCAAATTGGGAGGGATAAAAATATATGTAGTATATATAAATATATAATTATTAAACATTTAAAAGGTTTGGTTGACAAAAATAAGACCCAAAAAAAGTCCAATGATCCTCCTATATATTTTTTTGAGCAATTGAATCCATGATTATAGAGACAAATACTTTTTTTTCCCCTTTTTTATGGTAAAATTTGCTCTTATATTTGCTAAAATTTCGGATCATTCATGATTTTTAAGATTTTATTGGTTCAACAATAATTTTTTCATTCATTAATTGAAAATATATATTTTTAGAATTAACTTCGATGTTGAATGGGACAAACCCCTGAGGATAGAACTCATTCCCTCCCAAATGGGAGAACATGGAGGCACCACTTGAACCAAAGGATCGGTGGTAATATAGACCGTTCTAATCAACTTATTCCCTTTCACATGTGGATTTACCCAATATTATATCATGCCACATCCAAAATAAATTTCAAATTTTATTTATAAATAATTTATTAATTCTGTTAGTATTAAAGGATTTTAACAGTAAAATTAGATATAAAGAAAAAGGATATAAAAAATCCTCTTTCTCCAATATGGACATCAAAGACTCAAAGTAAATTTCAAGCACTAAATTTTTTTATTTATTGTACATGTGTAAATAGAAGTCCCACAGAGAGGGAAAATGAAAAATTTGAGAAATTAAAAAAATATAATTAAGTCTAAATATGTAATTTAAAACTTTGGATTAAGTGAAGTCTCTATATATATGTTTTTTTTTTTTTTGAAAGAATATATATGTTATATTAAGGTCTCAATTGAAGTTTGATGTTTAATTTGAAAAACAGTTTGTATGAACTCGAGCAAGCACTGTGACACTGATATAAGAATTTGATTCTTTTATGGTCAAAAGTAGGTACAGCAGGATAACTTATGATCACTGTGTGTTTGTGAAAAAAAAAAATTTGATGGTGAGTTTATTATTCTCTTAGTCTATGTGGATAACATGTGTTGTTGGTTATAGCTAGTAAAATTGATAAGTTAAAAAAGGAATTCAGTAAATCCTTTGCTATGAAAGACTTGGGAATAGCAAAACAAATGTTTGGTATGAAGTATCTTGCAATGGTAAGAATAGATAATTATAGCCATATTAAATAAAGTTACATTAGGAAACTAGGACAAATTAAAAATTGTGAGTTTTCCACTTTCAAGTGAGTTGAAGTTAAGTTCCAAGCAAATTCCTACAAGTGAGAATGAGAATAGAATAATAATAATAATAATACATATATATATATATATATATAAATACCTTAGAGCATTTACATTAGCTTTTACAAAAATTTTTGTCTATTTTAGCATCAAAACTTACTTTTTATTATTATACATATTCACTTTTCAAAACACATACACATCAGATTATTTATTTTAAACTATATTTTATTAAAATAATAATTTTTTTAATTGTTTGTTTCTCTTCACAGAGTAAAGAAAGAATAACAACTAAATGCAAAATGAATAGTGTCAATATAAATTTACACATGGTTACTGTAACAAACTTGTAAATTTGCATAATTATACACTGACTAGTGCGGATAATTTTTAGGTAAATTTGTGTAAATTTTACATATTTTTCTATTATACATGAACTAATGTGAATGCTCTTATGGATTAATTGTTGTTAGTTTAATGGATGATGATATACTGTGCATGAGGCCCCCCTGATATTGGTCATGTTTTTGAATTGATAAATCATTTCAAAAAGAAACGTTTTGCAGCTGTAAAATGAAAATTTCAAGAGCAAAGCCCTAGAAATAGAGAAAGAGCACTAAAAATTTCTTTTCAGTTCGTGTTTTACTTTGCTCGAACTTTCACATTCTTATTAGTTTCTCACAGCAACAGGGCATAGGCGTCAGTTGGTGAAGTCATATTGATAATGATATGACCATAAGTCGGTAAGTGCAAACCAAAAGATACAAATAGACGTTGGAATTGGAATGGAATGACTAACTTTACTTGTTTCAAAGCTGACTCGTGTGAGAACTTATTATAGATGTGTGAACAATTTTTTTTTTTGAGGAAGATGTGTGAACAATTAACCAATATCCTCTCATTCACACTCCGTCCATTCCACACTACCAACCAAATGGGAAAATGGCTTTATGTAAAGAAGACAAAGTTGCATCAAAATTGGCTTTATAGGAGAAGACAGTCAAAAAAACAGAACAAAACAAAAATAAAATAAAAGAACAAAGAGGAAATTTTTTAGATGCTTCTCTTCACAGTTCGTCTTACATAAAGAAAAGAAAAAAAAAACTTAATGCTCTGTTCTTTTCACCGGCAATTAGACTGAGACTTTAAGAAGTTCATCTAGATAACATCTTACCTTCAAAACCTAAGCATGTGTCACATAAGGATGCTAATCAAATCTTGACAACAAAAAGACAACCAAGGAATTTGGATCTTCATAGAAAAAGATAAAAGCAAAAGGGTTTCGATCAGATTTTCTTTTGGAAATTAGAATGTGAATATAGATTATATTAATGAGCCAAGATCCTTTTCTAAGCTTATCAGAACTTTAAAAAGCTTTGTCGATGTTTAACACAAGGGATAAGACTAAGAGTTTGTTGTCACATGTGCTGTTTAAACAAGAGATTACTTGGTTCTAGATAATAGGCCTAACTTAAACTTTGTAAAGCTGAATTACATTTATCTATTCTTTTCGCTTCTTGTTTGGTATATGTATATTTTTTACTCCCCCCACCCCCCTTTTGTTATTATTTTTGTATTTGCTTTGTTCTTTTTGCTAATAAGGTAGGTTTGAGGAAATGGTCAGTGGTCACTGTTCCTCAATCCTTATATATTGTAGTAACTAACAATATAATCACGTTGAGAACTGATTTGGTAAGGATTGGGTAAAGTGGATTATGGGCGTCCCATCACCACTGCATCCTCTCTTCAAAGTGGAGAAAACTCAAATGGTGTAAGAGCAAAGTAGGTGTAAGATGAGGCGGAAGTATTTGTCATCCTTAATGAGGTGGCATCGATCCTGAGAGAGAGAGAGAGAGAAAGAGAGATGATGATGATGATTATGCTCAAATATATATGAGATTAAATTATGTACAAATTATCTTTAAATTTATTTAATTAATAACACACACAAAGCGTGGCGGGGTGAGGTAGGAAAAACCCTCCCCGCCTCTTCCCTTGGGGTTGTAAATGAGCTAAAGCAATCAAGGATTAAAGATTCATGATTGGTTCATATAATTTTATTTAAAATACAACCATGAGTTCAATCCCTTCACCAAGCTAAATTACATGTTCAAATTCATTTTAATTTTCTTGCCAAGTAAGTCCGAGATTGTTCACGATTTACCTGATTTACTTTTTTTTTCTTCATTCATAGAAAATATTACATATAAAGCTTTTTAATGTCTTCATAAATTTATACTAATATTTAATAACTAAATTATAGGTGAAATAATATTATTGGACTTAAAAGATGAAATGATTTGCATTTATTAACTTTAAAAAATTATATATGTCACCCTTGTATTTGTATGGTTAACAATTATATATAACTTACTCTGAAATGACTATTTAATATTATAATTGTAAATAATGATTTTTTGTTGTAAATTATTAATCTCAAGTTCATATAAATATAGTTTTATACATTTACGCATATAAGCATATAATATTATATATATTTAAATCAAGCCCCACCCTCAAGAGTTTGTTCATGTGTGTGTATTTAGAAAAGTTCACCTAGATATTATTATGTTCAGATCTGGTTTTATTTCATAGTTAAACCTAAATTTAAGCTTGAATTTCGATCACTGCTTAATAAATAATATAAAAAAAAAAGTTTTTCCTTGAACTAAACCTGAATCATTCCTAAATCGTTTATAAAAAACACGATTCATTTATAGTCTCATCGTTCTCTCTTTGAGACGGGGAAAATAAAGGCTAGCAAGAGAAGAGAAGTCAAGTCATTTTGCCATCTTTACAGTTGTTATTATACAGTAGACGTTGAAATTTTAGTTAGGTTTAAGAGCATGTTCTAGTAGTTAACGTTATCATCATCATTTGTGTTCCGTAACGAGCGGCAGATTTTCTTTAGAAAAAATGTTGTGAGTGTAATTAACTAAAGCCTAACTAAGCATGTGGCTTCTTAAAGACAAATGCTCAAATAGTCACAAAGAGGAAAATTCAGTCGTGTTTTTTGACACCTACGTAAATGTTCTTAAGCCAATTA
This sequence comes from Quercus gilva, assembly GCA_023621385.1. Taxonomy (NCBI): domain Eukaryota; kingdom Viridiplantae; phylum Streptophyta; class Magnoliopsida; order Fagales; family Fagaceae; genus Quercus; species Quercus gilva. The sequence continues at coordinate 21,248,971 of CM042481.1, read as the reverse complement.
CTATAAATTGCAAAAATTTCTTCAAAATCAAAGTCACATTTACATTAATGTATCTAGTCGATATGGATACCATGGAATGCTTCTCTATTTTTCTCTCCCTTTTGCACTCGCACCCATTTTCTCTTTATTATGAAACTAATAGCTTCTTGGTTAGTTTTATTACTTAGGTCTTATATTTACGCTTTCTAAAACTTGGATATATATATATATATATTTATATATTTATTACTTAGATATATATATATATATATTTACGCTTTTTAAAACTTGTTGATTTATCTCCTAAACTAAAATTTTAACACAATTATACTTTCAAAAAATTTTATTTTAACAATAAATTCTTAAGAAATCATATCATATACGTATGAGTAATTCTTAGGCAAATTAAGAGTCTTTAAATGGCCACAAAAAAAAATTAAGATAAAAAATTTGTGCTTATTGACTTTCTCCAAGCTCTTATTGCATGCCCAAAGATGGAGTTAATTATTAATTAGTAGTGGGTAGATATGTCGGTGCATGCGATTCACAATGTCTTCAAGCATGGTTACATTTTTCAGCACATTTAAGAGATTCAGTCTATGTCTGATCTATTATCATGATGGCATTTTTTGTAGGGGTGTCTCTCTCTCAACTAGCGAATAGGATTTCATATGCTTTTGGCTTTTTTACCTTTTAACTTTGTCATCAGAATGCAGAAAAAGCACTCTTTTACTGTCTTTAACACATCCATCGACTTCTTGCATTGGAATTTTTTTTTCTTTGCCTTTTTTGGTTTTATAGGTAGTTACCTACCAATAAAAATCAATTTTCTCACTCTGAATTGATATTCAATGTCCCATTTTATACTTCACCTCCCACAGTATTTTATATGTTTGTTTGTTTTTATTATTATTATTATTTAAAACTTTGGTTAGTAGGGAAAAAAATAAAAAGAAGAAGAAAAGCCTATGTTAGGCTGTGATTGATAGAATATAAAATAAGCTATTAAATTTTCGATTTCTTTATTTGGACATTGATGATTGTTAGAATATAAGTTTAATGCGCTGGGGCCCAATGTGTTATTGTACTATATTTTTTGTGTATCACACATATCTTTACTTACATAAAAGCAGTCTTCTGCACGATATTTGGTACAGTTCAATCTTTCGTTATTTGCAATGACGTTTTTCACAAGCGAGTATATTATAGTCGGTCTCTCGTACAATGATCAATCCAGTTCAATATAATAAGACTTCAGCCTTTCATCAAATAATGATCAAGCATCGTACATATAGTGTCTTAGTTTTCTTCAGCTATGGTTGCTTTTATATCCCTTAGTTTTCTTCTTGGTCATCAATTAGGGTATTTCCAAAACTTCACGCGTACGTCGAAGGATCCACCGAAAGTGGATCTGTAAATGGACAAAAATTAACATTCCTAATAGCTACAAGTGTGGTGGGACTAGTTCTGTGGGCTAGGCTAGTGCTTCAAGTTTGGTTTACATGCATTTCTTTCCGGAAGAAAAGAATCTGGGCACTCAAATTTTATTGGGGGGTGGGGGGTCAAAGACTCAAAGTATTATGAAAAGAGATTTAAACAAAAACTTCATTTTTGTTGAATTTTCTACACGTTTTTATGACTACGGCGTTAGATTGTCTCTATGTTTTGAGTCAAAAGGGTCTCTATTCCTGTTTGCTCATGCCCTTGTCATGTAGGGTTGCATAGACTCGCAGCCAAAAAGACCCACCCACTTATGGGCGTGGAACCATGACTGCCATCCACTTGTCACTATGTTACTACTACAATCACGTATTTGTAGGCCCAAATATAGTGCTAAAGTAGGACTTTTGATGAATATTGTAGTATCCTTGGTAAGACTGACTTTCGTACAGTGCACAAGAGCATTAACTTTTTCCTGTGCAAATGATCAGTAACTTTTTCCTTTCTATCGTTTGCATTTTGAGAGCCCACATGTATATTCCTATTGAGGTCTGAAGCACCATCTACTCTTCTTGCTAGGATATAATAAAAATTCATACTAATTTCACAACATTCTTAATTAGGCATTAAAAAATTAGATTACACATTGTGGTGTACTTGTGTAAGGTAATAGACTAGTAGGTTAATTTAAGATTGTGGTATAATTGTTGTGAACTTTTGTTTTATCCGTAGTTTTAAGAACTTGACCAAATTGATTGATCAAACCAATTCAATTGTGAGTTAGGAACCAATTCGGTCAGGTAAAAACTCTCAAAAGTCAAAATTGGTAAAAACTGAATATCGAATGCAAAAATGGTTCATTGACCGTACCGATTTTTAAAACCATAGTTTTATCTTGAATATAAATCTTTTGTCCCATTATTTTTTTTTTACTTTTTGTTTTATCAATCATGGTATATCATGCATTTGATTTTATTTTTTCTCATTTTAAACTTTAGTTACTTTATAAAAAAATTCAAATAAAAACATGATAAATTGTAATTAACAGAAAAAAAGTGAAATACAAAAAATTAGACAAATGATTTGTATGCGTTGTAGCTCTGGCTTTATTATTCAAAATTTCCTTTTTTAACATCCTCTGCCTTTTGGACAGAACAATACCAACAAAACAGTACGCAGTGAATTATCTTTTTTGGTTGCAATGTTCCTTTGGGACCCTCATTATGTAGCCCTCCCTAAGGACCCCCCTCTATCCCAGCCGACCCTATAATTGAAAAGAAAATAAGGAGAAAAGGACATGCTCCCCAGCCAAGCCTCAGATTCATTTCGGTACTTCAAACTAGTAAACTTTTTGACTTGTAATAGCCTATTAATCTTCTAAATCTACAAGTTTGAACAGGAAATTATGTGCTCCTTTACTAAAGCTTATTTTGCAACCTTATAAAAATGTTGATTGTTTGAAAAAAAAAAAAGAAAAACTAAATTTGTGGTTAGAAAAAAAGTGAAGTTTAAAAAAAGTTGTACTTTAAAAAAAGAAAATATTTAAAACCAGGAAATATATCAAAGAGGAACTATAAAGTTCACATTTTTCACAAAAGTAGTTTGAATGAATACTCCTTTAGAAGTAAAAGAAGATTTGAATACTTCTTTTACCTATCCCCCTGAGATCGGCAAAAGGCCAAGAAAATAAACCGTTTCTTTAAACCGCCATAAGCCAAAAATTGTTGAAAAAAAAACACTTTTAGTAGTAACAATGGCTAAGCCGTCCAGCATATATATTTTTAGTTTTGGTAATCCCACCTTAATAATGTTTATCTAAACTCCCTTGTATTCATTGATGGGCCCAAATGGGCCTCTGTTTTGGTATCGTTGCAAATAGCCAAAACTTGTTCAATGTCCTAACTGTCCAAGAAACAATTTTGTTTTTGCTCTCTGCCTCAGGACATGAAACCCTGTCACGCGGCGATATACCCTGTCCCAAAAAGTTAACAAAAACCTGTTTTGATTCTCTCATATATACTATTTTATAATTTATATATAATACAAAATTGATTAAGTTTATCTGTAATCCAATATACAAAATCTGGTTTGAGTTTGTGTGTGTGTGTGTGTGTGTGTGTATATATATATATATAGGTTAAAATTTTTAATCCGTGGAGATGTATTCATAGGAGAAACAAAAGGAATGAGACGGAATATATAGATTTATTTTTTGTGTGAAAGGAATATATAGATTTATATCCAACAAATTTAACCTCCAAAGTGAAATAAATAGATTGTATAAACTTCGTAGGTCTTGTCCAAAACACATACATCCCACATCCTCTATATAAACTTGGAACAACCTCACTTATTTCAATCGCCCCCACAACACACACAGAGACATACACAAACTCTCTCTCTCTCTCTCTCTCTCTAGCTCTAACAAATTTTTTTGTTAACATAATGTGTAAGCTAACTACTTCTATCCCCTGCAATTCATCAGATTCCCCTTACGTCCTCCTCACAATCGAAAAATCAGAGGACAACATGCACAAGGCCCCATTACTATCCAAAGCCCAAGCATCACAAGTGAAGGAAAATTCTTCATACAGAAACTTGAAAACACAGAAAACCCATCTGACTTTGGCCTTCATAGAAGCCATTTCCATAGCCAAAATTGCTCTCCCTATGATACTTACAGGCCTTTTGCTTTATTCTCGCTCCATGATCTCCATGCTCTTCCTTGGCCGCCTAGGTGAGCTCGAATTAGCCGGAGGTTCCCTCGCTGTCGGCTTCGCTAACATCACCGGCTACTCTATTCTCTCAGGACTTGCTATGGGAATGGAACCAATTTGCGGCCAAGCTTTTGGTGCCAAAAAACATACTCTTTTAGGCCTCACCTTGCAAAGAACTGTTCTTTTGCTCATGCTTATTTCAATACCTATTTCACTTCTCTGGCTAAACATGAAAGAAATCCTTCTTTTTTGTGGTCAAGATGAGACTATTGCTAGAGAAGCACAATCATATCTTTTCTATTCACTCCCTGACCTATTAGCTCAATCTCTTTTACACCCATTACGCATCTATCTTCGATCACAATCTATAACTCTGCCTCTAACTTTTTGTGCCACTCTATCAATTATCCTTCACATACCCATCAACTACCTCCTTGTTTCACACCTAGACTTAGGAATCAAAGGGGTTGCTTTAAGCGGGGTTTGGACTAACTTCAATCTTGTAGGTTCTTTGATCATCTACATCCTTATCTCTGGCATCCATAAGAAAACTTGGGAAGGCATTTCATTGGAGTGCTTGAAAGAATGGAAACCTTTGTTAAATATGGCTATTCCAAGCTGCATTTCAGTCTGCCTGGAGTGGTGGTGGTACGAGATCATGATTTTGCTATGTGGGCTATTGATAAATCCCAGAGCAACCGTGGCATCCATGGGCATTTTAATCCAAACCACAGCGCTTATCTACATATTCCCATCATCAATAAGCTTCAGTGTATCCACCAGAGTTGGTAATGAACTAGGTGCTAACCAGCCCAAGAAAGCAAAACTAGCAGCCACTGTAGGCCTTTCTTTCAGCTTCATATTGGGATTCTCGGCACTGTTATTTGCAATTACGGTGAGGAACAGTTGGGCTAGCATGTTCACACAAGATAAAGAAATTTTAGACTTGACATCACTGGTTTTGCCGATAATTGGTCTTTGTGAGCTTGGAAACTGTCCGCAAACAACAGGCTGTGGAGTTCTGAGAGGGACTGCAAGGCCTAAAGTTGGAGCACACATCAACTTGGGTTGCTTTTACCTAGTGGGAATGCCAGTGGCAATTTGGTTGGGTTTCTATGCAGGGTTGGACTTCCGAGGACTGTGGCTGGGGCTTTTAGCAGCGCAGGGCTCGTGTGCTGTGACCATGTTGGTGGTATTGGGTCTCACAGACTGGGGCTTAGAAGCCAAGAGAGCCGAAGAGCTGACTGGAGCTGTCCTTGTTGATGATGACAGCCAGAAGATATTCAAAGCTGAAATCAAGGAGCCTATTTTAAATTTATCCGAGGACGTAGATCAAACTAAAGAGGTTGAGGAACAGAAGAAATTCAAAGCTGAAATCAAGGAGCATACTTTAATTTTATCCGGGGATTTAGATCAAACTAATAACTCGCCTGTTTAATTTATTAATCTTTTTTTTGAGATTTTGTCTAAGCAATGCTGTATATTAGGGGGTACATATAAAGGTGAGGAATTTTGTAAGGGCCTGGGTAACTAAAGAGGAAGTTTGTGCTACTTCCACTTTAATCACTTTTGGATTTCAGTCGAAGTAGCATAATAACAAATTCTCTTTGGCACTTTTGTATACCCTAATTATTCAACAGTCCACGAAAACAGCAAGGTGATATTTCATCTTTTCATACTATAGGGGGGATTTCACTGATAAAAGTTATTGTGAAATCCGTCATTTATGTGAAGAGATGAAATGTCATGTCGCTAAACTCTAGAAGTACCTGATAATTTTACCTATGTTCAAAATTTTTGTAGTAACAAAAAAATCAAAAGAAACTTTATTTACTTGTGTCTATCTCTTGCATGATCTCAATACTTTTTTTTTTTTTTTTTTTTTTGCTCATGAATTTTGGTTTAGGTGATAAAAAACGCAGAGTTAAATGCCAATACACAAATAAATAAAAACATAATTTTCATCCGAAGTGCAATATTGAGGCCTACCTAACTCATAATATTGTTAGAGTTATATTAGTCCAAATTCACTTGTGGGTCCAAATCTATTGTACTTGTTGTACTAGAATATTATATATATAGAAACAAAAAAAAAAAAAAAAAAAAGAATATATATATATATATATATTTATATAAACACTCACACACGGTTGAGTGTATGCTCATTATATCAGGTTCTAAATCCTCTAGAGATAAAGAAGGCATCATTCGGCCAAGAAGGCTCCTACGATCAACTTCACTAGTTAGTCTCGACAAAACACAAGTGGTCCTTCTTAGCGGACCGCTTAATCGATCACGAAGGTCCAATTCAACACAACCCTAGTCAAAGCCCTTGGTACGATTCCAGTCCTTTTAATCCATGCACTTACAGTTGACATCGACCATGAGAATCACAAACTAAAAGACTTGACGAGAGGCTTGCCATGGTGACTCAACCTACTCCTTATACAATGCCATCATGGGCAAAATATGGTTACATCGAACGAAGACCATGTTGTCCACCCTCTATTAGAAGTTCATTTTTCAGTGGATTAAGAAGTCATGGAGATTTAATTTGATCATGAAAGACATGGTTTTAAAAACCGAACTGGATCAGCTAGTTGAATTGGTTCAACACTAATTTGGTCTGATAAAAACTCTTAAAACCAATATAAAATTGAAAGGAAAAAAACAAAAAGTCAAAAACCGAGAACCGAGACAAAAAACTGTTTTTGACTGTACCAGTTTTTAAAACTACGATAAAAGAATATTGTTTACCAATTATGGTTATTAATCTATTAATTTACCATAATTAAAATACCAGAATCAACAATGGCCAAATTCTAAAACCACTATGAGTGAAATCTTCCCCAACAAGACAATCCACTCTAGTAAAACCTTTATACTTAGATTTTAGCCATGGACTTTTTATAGAAAACTTCTGCGCTTTCAAAACCTCTGAACTCTTCTTTGGAGTTTAGCCCTTCACGAATGATGTAACCTTTCTATTTGAGCACAACCCTTGTCAATGGGTTGGGAAGATTACACAATGGGGTGACTCTAATTTAGTTATTGATATAACATATATAAACACCATTTAACCCGAAAACTTTAAGCTTAAGAGTGTGGGCTCAATTATGATATATTAATTACTTACTCTTCTCTTTAATTAATACTCACTGTGATAATTCACTTATACGTGTATATCCAACATAATTCCTTGTTATGGTTTCAGTCCTAGTGATCCACCACTTATACCATATATTTCACACAATATCTAATTGCTAAGAGTATTTATTCACATAGAGCTGTAAATGAGCCAAGCTTTGTCGAGTAGTGCTTGTTTGAGCTTGGTTCATCAATAAAAATCAAATAATCAAGCTTGGCTTGAGCTTGAGACAAGTTTGAAAATAATATTTGAACTCGAACTCGTGAGAATGCTAAAAAGCTTGAGCTTAATATCTAGCTCAAACTCGAGCTCAAGTCAAGCTTTTTAGCTTGATGTCCAAAAAAATTGCATTATCAAATGTAAAAGATAGACATTGGATAGAGACATTAAGGGTGACAAGTATGAATCTTAGTTTTGATAGAATTGGATTGTGAAGTTATAGTTTTGATAGAGCTGGATTGTGAAGTTAGGCAAAGACTAGAAGTCTAGAAAGAATTACATTTGTAATTGAATGGGAAAGACTTACATAGTAACATATTTTAGAAATTTACAAAGATTGTGGGTGGGAGAAAAGCAATACATGGGCCCACTTAGGTTAAAAAAAATATGTAACTTAAGTCTAAAAGTGTTCCATGGTCAGTTTAGAGGAAGTATTAAAAAAACCTAGAGGAAAGAAATTAAAGGGTAGTGGTAAGTGGTCTCATGTGGACTATGTTATGATTATGATATGTATAATGTCATAATAATGAGTTTATTTAGTAAACATATATCAAGCTATAAACAAGCCTAATTAAGCTCAGCATGTTTTGTATCGAACTCTATTGTTCATGAACAATTATTTTTGCTTGGGCTCAGCTTGTTTATCAAACAAGCCTAAAACTGAGGTTCAAGCTTGACTTATTTATAAACAAACAAACATGTACGAGCTTTTTATCAAGTCAAGCCCAACTTGTTCATGAACAGTTTGGTTCGTTTACAACACTAATTTGTTGTTATAATAACCAGATATAATATCAACTTGCTAAGATTTAGTAATGGATAGTTTTTGATTAAAAAAGGGTATTAAGACCTTTTTGAATATTTAACTATTCCTTTGAGCATGTGCAATCCTTTCTGTCCCACATACATCGAGTTATTATAGGGAAGAATCCCTTAGAGATGACCCTAAAATGCTGGCAAGAGGTTTCACAATAGCTGTAAATGTTGGTGTAATTTTAACAAAAGAAGGAACAGAGCAAGCCTAATTAATTAAGCTCACCCATATGGTTGAAGCTCCCACTTATCCCTATTAGGTTTAAGTTGATATTGAATTTGACCCATTGCACTTCTCATTCGAATTTGATAATGGGTATGTAAGATAATTTTTATTGTACAAGTCAGCCTAATACTTGGAGAGGGGGGAGGGGGATTAAGAGACCAAATTCAATTTGAGGATTCCCACATTACCCTTTTTTTTTATGATAAATGTCCATGTTAGTCATGCATTTCTTATATTTTTGTGGAGGTCATTAATAAACCTTAACTATGTTTTTAATCACCCAAATACTAATAATATATATTAATCAGGAAATAGAACCCATATGCATTGGCAACGCAAAAATAAATAATAATTTAGTTAGGGCAACTTCCAAATCACTAGAATAATCCATAGCCGTAATATATAGTGGACAGTTTCACATTGAACTTGTAGTATTTATGTTTTACAATATATGATATGATGGATTCAGATAATAGCACAAACTTTAAATAAGTGGAGTTACAACTTACATGGAGATAACATCGAAGAAGAAAGTTTTGTTTTGTAAACCTATTAAATATATTGAATTTTATAGTGAAAATTTTGATGTGTATGTGTGATATATATATATATATATATATATTGGTGGAACTCTATACATCCACAATAGATCTCCTTTGCAAGCAGCTTTTTATTTTAATGACATGGTCTCTCTCTCTCTCTTAGTCATGTGTGTGGGCGACGTACGTGTTTTCTACTATGCATAAAAATTATATGTGACATGACTAATTTGCTCTCTGAATGTGTTTCCCACACAAAATTAAAAAAATGTTGCATCATCTAAAGGCTAATAGGAATAGGAGCTCCTAATAAATTTTGGAATATTTTTGCTGATGATAACACAAAAGGAACATATGCAGATGCCCACGAGTTAGTGCAACATGCAATAACCCCTTAAAATGATGAGTCAACTAATAAAATCTAGTTGAGTCAGCCTCAAGACTCCAAAAAAAAGAGTTTTCCCTTTGAGCTAGCTTTCGTTGCATTTCCTTTTCTTTGAAACTTGAAAGTTAACGTTGATCACAATATTGGCCTAATGGATTGGAAAATATATAAAGTCTTGGAATCTGAGAAACGATTTGATTAGCGAATCAACAAAGTATTTATGCCATTATACCATAATTTCCTTTACACCGTAGCCCACGTCAAGGAATGACAAACGACCAAGGTTGGATATGTTCGATTCCCCAAGTCAAGTCATCCTAGTTGAGCTTAAAGCAATAGTGTATTACATAAGGTTGATCATTCTTCGACTTTGTTTCTTGCTAAACTTATGCCTCAAACTGATTTTGTCTCTTAAATTTACCTAATTTTATTTCTCTTCTCGCTTTTTTTTGATAGTTAATTGTATTCGTTATTTTTTATTTGTTATTACTCTTTATAAGTAATAGATTTTTGCTGTCTGGATTGAATCCTAAACTTTTATAAACAAATAAATTTTTTTTTTTTTTTTTTGTTTGCTTATCAATAAGGGAAGTCAAGGTGAGACAATTGACTTAAGAAAAATAAATAAATAATCACAAAGATTAAAGATAGCTACGAAGAGAGGCATCCACATGATCATAAGCGATTAATCTTCAACACCTTTGTCTGTTAGAAAAAAGTTAACATCAAAATCAAATATTTTTTTAAAATTTAAATATAATCTTTTATATAATATTAAATTTATTTAATAATTTATATTGTCAAATTGTCTTCGTCGCTATAAAATGAAACTCATTGGTTGGGAACACCACCAGTGGGCTTCTACAAGCAATGCAAGGGTTACTAATCAGATGCTTGGGGTGACTTAATTACCCCAAAATTTGTAGGTATAAATGTCTTTTTTATTAAATTTTTATTTCCACCAAATTAAAGCAAAAAATAAAATAAAATGAAACTCAATGTTTCTCACTCTTATTGTAATTTGAGGTAGATTTCAAACCCAACGTGTGGGCAATTCCACTAAAGGTTAAGTTGAAACTACCTAATATTTTTCTTATGATTAATTGAAATTAGATATTTTTCCACGTTGACTAATGGAATTTTTTGTAGAATGAGGTTGCCAAAGAAACAATGAATTTAGGAATTTATTTTATTTTTTTGGCTCAATGAATGAATGAATTTGGGGATTTAGTCAATGTAGCAGTTGGCAAATTATAACTGGAGCTATTTTGCATAGTATTTGTGTATGATTTGCTATAATAATTAATGATACAGATGCAAACATATAAGCTACCCGTACAACGAAGTTGACCAATTAGGCTTTGAGAGAGCAAGAACATAATAGTGCATATGATAATAAAATAAAATAAAATTAGGGACCCACATGCATTGTAGACTAAAGTTGAGGATCAAACTTTTCTTTTTTTCTTTATGCTTTATGCGTGGGCCATGCAAAATATCGTTGACCCTTTCTTTTTTTTTTTCTTTTTTTTTACTTTTTTTTTTTACATGTGATCTAAGCTTTACGTACAGTTATACTTTCAGGCAGGGGTGTAATCAGAAATTTTTGTTTAGGGGAGTTAACTTTTGATATTAATTTATTAGTTTATACAAATTTTCATAAATATGTATAAACACATACATTTATACACACGTATAATTTAATATTTTTCATAGTGAATCTTTAAAGTTTTCATTTTTAATATAAGTTATCAAATTGTCTATCAAAGTGAGTAAAAAAATTTCAATTGAACTTATGAAATATTTAAAGGCATGAATGATCCAAAACTTTAATAGACATAAGAACACATTTTACAATAAAAAATAGAAGTGAAAAAAAAAAAAAAAAAAAAAAAAAAACATTCTCTATAACTACTAAGTCAATTGGACAATTTTTTTAAGAGCATCTTTGGACTAGCTCAAATATTCGGGACGCCAAGTCTCATTTTTGTAGACTAATAATTAAAAATTTAAGTCTTTATATATAGTATTAAAATATTTTTAAAATATTTGGAGGGCCATACCTCCCCACTCATACATGTACCTCCACCCTGACCATGAGAGTAATCTCTTTGATAATCTCCTTGATAAAATATTTAAAAACATAGAAAAAGATCTAACTGGAAAGTTCCGATTGGTATTGTTTATGGGTTTCAGGGTTTCTTAGAAATTTTGACCTCAAATTCGGTCTGCATTCATTTGGGATCAGAGTGATTAAAGAATAAAATTCGATTAGCTCTCCTCGTATGTGATATATATTAGGATTTAACGGTTTTTCAATAGGGTAAAATATCATTTTCGTCCCTAAACTATCACAAAAGTTCGTTTTTCGTCCCTAAACTTTCAAAAGTTTGTTTTTCGTCCCTGAATTATCACAAAAGTTCGTTTTTCATTCCTAAACTTTCAAAAGTTCTATTTTCGTCCATAAACTTTTCCAAACGTATTGATTTTCGTCCCTCTGTCTGACGGAGTGCTGACGTGGCTTTGACAGTGTGCTAATGTGAGAGGGATGAAAATCAATACATTTGGAAAAGTTTAGGGACGAAAATAGAACTTTTGAAATTTTAGGGACGAAAAACGAACTTTTGTGATAGTTCAGGGACGAAAAACGAACTTTTGAAAGTTTAAGGACGAAAAACGAACTTTTGTGATAGTTTAGGGACGAAAATGATATTTTACCCTTGACATTATAACATGAGCTTTCACGTCTATGGATTATATAGAAATACTGACGCATGAAAAAAAAAAGTCAAAATATGATACACGTATGAACAAGTAACAAACATGGTTTTCTTAGGTTTCATCAATGGTATGTCGGTGTACGATACATTCTAAATATAAATATTTATTATGTATTAAAACCTCAAATTTAAGATTAAAAAAAAAAGTTTCATTTTCTTCTTACATCGTAACTTTTATCGGTGACATCTAAAATGTTTGATTTTTTCCACTTCATTTAATAAATATTTTGTAAATTTTTTTTTTTTTTTTTTTTTTTTTTTTGGGCTGGGGGTAGAAACGGAGACTTTATTTTTTTAATAAACATTGTTCATACAACAGCAGCTAAAGCCGGCCGTCGGGTACAGCGTCTATTAGTCCATAAACCAAGCATGTCCCTTAATTTAAATCATAAATCTATTCATGATAATGTCACTAATTGAACATATTTAAACAGAACGGCTTTTTTTTTTTTTTTTTTTTTTTGAAGGAAGTCAACAAAACGGGGTTGTGTGGTTTTTTTAAGATATGCACATTATATATGAACGTTATTTCACTACATGCCATAACATGTTTAATTAAGCATTCCACTAACAACTTCAAGCATAATGAATTTATCAAGTTCGTTATATAAATTTATTGAAAACAGTTTTTACTTAAGATCTCGTATTTTCAGTGTTTAATAATTATAGAAAATATTATCTTTAATGTTCTTGAATATATGAGCCTTAATTTGCTTTATTTAAGTTCTTTTTGTCAAGTGATATATCAAGGTTTTAATTTTAGTTTGTGCCTTATTTGTTTAGTTAATAAATAAATTTCAGTGAGTATCTTAATGAGCGAAATCAAATTGTTCACAAATAACTGGGTTAATTTTACATCTTTATACCCTATATCATTTAATCAATTTTAAAGCTGTTGACTTTGGTTAAGTCACTTTTAAATTCAACTTTAAAGTTTCTGATTTTGGTGAATTAACTCTTTAATTTAAGAGAGATGTTACGTCTACAACAATTTTACAACATTTTTACAACAAATCACAGGTAATTAGTTGTTATTGGTTCAAATTTGAAACTAACACTAAGATTACTTTTTTGCCCCAACAATAACAACCAGTAACAACCTGCCACTTAGGATTTGTTGTAAAAATGTTGTAAACATATCATTTCTCTTAATTTAAAGGATAGACTTTTGCGAGTGAGCCCCTTAATAAATGAGTACATTATCTGATACTTTTTTTTTTTTTTTTTGAGAAAGTGATACGTTTCTCTATTCTTCTTAATAGAAATGTTAGCTGTCATATTTCACATTGTATAATTCAAATTGAATTAGAAAATAGAAACGCATGCACGTTGGCGTAACCCTAAAAACAAAAACAAAAATGAGTGGGTATCTCTCAAGTCTCAAAACATATTGGTTTAATCGAACTTTCGACAACTTTAGGATATATTTAGCTATAGTGATGTTAAATGTTGCGGTGTTTGGTCAGCATATATTTATCTATAACGATGTTAAATATTACATTGTAGTTTAGTCAATTGATTTATTATTATTATTATTATTATTATTATTATTTTTGCCGCTAGAGCAGTGACCAATTCATGTTTTGCAAATGACGCTCCAAAAAATTGATAGCTTTTCACCGAATTTTGAATTGTGCATACGGATGGCAATACGATAGCACGAGACCAGATCAGAGGTGTGTTTTGTCCCTACTTAGGGGTAAAAAAAAAAAAAAATTAGCGTGTGAAGAGAGCATGGCTGGTCAATGTCAAGTATGTAGTTGAATATATATATATTTTTTTTTTCTTAATGAAATGGCTTCGATATTAATGAGGTAGGAATGAAATAAAAAGGGGGAGGCTAGGGGGACAACCATGCATGATTCATGACAGTTATTAAGGGCCTATTTGGTAATGTTGTTCTAGTAACGGTGTTTAGTATTGTAAAAATACATGTAAATGAAAAAGTGTTGTAGAAATACATGTTGTATTGTTTAAACAACAAAAATTATTGTTTAAACAACACAACTAAATAGGCCCTAAGAGAGAAAAAAAAAAAAAAAAACCATATGTTTTCAGTGGTAATAATATAAAAGATTAAACGTTCAAGACAAGGTAGGATGCGCAAAACTCGGCATGTTGCTATTCTGTCAACCAATGAGGGACAAAGCATGATGGGATTAGGTAGGATGGAAAAATTATTACCAAAGCCTTGACAATGTTTGTTTGCGTATCTTTTTTTATCCCCCTAACATAGCAAGTTAGAGAGCAGAGAATTAAATACTACCATATCATAAGATTCTTGACAGTTGACTGTATATATATGTCACAAAACATTTGACTGTATGGTCTAAATTAAGGTTCAAAGTTTGAGGAAAGTGATAAGAGTAGTTAACATTCATGATTCATGCCTCTTTAGAGTCACAATAGTATCTTCTAATTTTTTTTTATAAACATAGTTCCCATCATTTAATCCTGCATGGTCCTTCCAGTTCGGCAGTCTTTGACTTAATTTAAAGGCAAAGGTGTGCAGCATTGCACTAAACAACTCTCTTTCCTTGAGAGCAATGTATTCAACCCCATTGCGAAGTTGCGTTTCCCATTATTTTTTGATCCATTACACATATTCATAGCGTCTCATTGTCTCTTCTTTTTAGGGAAGAGATGAACTGATACATATAATTTAAGTCGAAGTTTCCATATTCCATAGTATATTTTCTCAAACCCTGGAAGTCTGGAACAAGTCCATATCCAACGGAACCTTGTACGCTATAACTATAACAATTATAATTAAAAATTTCCCGTTTTGATTCAGACAGTTCGGTGATTAAATAACCTCAAGCCACTGAATTCCAAGCGTGTTAAACCTCGTACGTAGCCCATGGACCTTTGCCTCCATCACTCCATAAGGGGGCATTATAGGGGATATTATTCTTCTCATTTTTATTCGTAACATTGAACTAGATTGCATAGCTTTAAGGCCTTTAACTTCTAACCAACTCTATAAGCTAGGGTAGCCACAGGATTAGTTACATTGTCGCAGAATATTGAAAAGAAAAACCTAAAGTTACTATCGATTTTTCTATAAAATGTTTATAAATTGACGTAACAATAAATACCATTAGTACCACATTAACAAAATAAAAATAAATCTAGTTCATTAAGTCATCCTCTCATTTAAAGGGTAGTAAAGGAGGAAAGTCTACTTCTAGATTTCTAACACCCTTTCGCAAAAAATGAAATATGCTACAAGCAGAGTTCAAAACTCTAGATTGGAAACAGAATCCACTCTATTTCACTTGAAATGAAACGAGTCTATTTGAAACATAAGATTTAATTTCCTAAATCTAACAATGTATATATAGAATAACACACTATTTAAAATTTTGAACATCATAGCATTAGATATACATTTAGATTTATAAAATTTAATTTGAACCGTGAAATAATTTCATGATTTAAATGGAGGTCATCCTCAAAAGGCGGTGACCTGAAAACCCATACCTAGTTCCATCCTTACCCTTTCATGCTTGTGTAAGATTTGGCCAATAGATGAGTTCTGTCTTAGGCTCTTAGTAGCTTAAAAAGTTGGCATCTTTCTAATCTCACTAAATGTATTGGTAGGCACAATAAATATGATTTCGAAATCCTATTAAGCCATTTCTCAATTTAATGTGAAATATTTTGAGTAGTTACAACTAAGTTTATTGCCATGTCATACAATTGTTTTGAAAACACATATACTAACTAAATAAATAAATATAAACCCCACTTGCTAAAAAAATTGCAGCACAACTCCTATCCTATCCTCCGTATTGAATTGGCACAATGCATAAGTTTTATAAGTCAAAGAACACTTTTATAGAGTACAAACTATAAACATGAGGCCAAAGTACAAATAAACAAGGACCACTTACCACTGTGTTACTCTCCCAATTCCCGTGTCCCTCGTAAATTTATGCCTCTGCATGGTAATGTGGGCTTCAATAGGCGATATCAATTCTCAACAATTGGTAGCGTTGCATGGGGCTCAAATTCCAACCATGTCAGGAATTGCATTTCTTATGCAAAACATGCCAAAACTTTAATTACAATTGGACCCTGCATCTTGTCTCAAAATTAATTGCATCTCATTCATTCAATTTTCTATTAATTTATTCATTATCTTTGGCGTAAAGCTATAAGTTCTCAATCAATTATACGTAAGTTCTTTTTTTTAGGTTTTAGATATTGGTAAATTCCATTTTGTTAGAAACCTAGGGTTACTAACGAGGATGGATAGGAATTGTAGAGGATTGTATTAGAATGGTAGACAAATTGACTTAATTTGAGATAGTCACCCTCCATAGAGAAAGAAAGAGATTAAGAGATGCACTGATGCACTAAGCAATTAGTTTATTCTTTAATAATATTTAATATTAAATTAGAATCATGTATTTATAGGAGACTATCTCTAATGTCATTGGTCCACATGACTCAAGATAATTGGCTAGTTAATTCAACATGTACTTTATGAATTAAATCATGTGTTGAATGAGCTATATGTACTCAAATTCTAACTAACTCATCATAATCTCAACCAATTAACTAACTAACTAACTAAAATGATTACAACAATTATTTCATATTCCTAACACATTTATTCAAAAATAATTGACAAATTCCATAATAATGTAATTTTAATTTTATCTATATTATGTCTGATTACAATTCCAAAATCCAACTCAAAGAAGACAGCGTTGAAGATTTCGATTGCCTTTTGATCAATGCTCGATAAATCAAACAAGTGTTTTCGGCAACATTTCAATCTTGGCTCGATTGATCAAAAAATATTTCTCAATAAATCCACAATAACAGCTCAATCAATCAAAAATCATAAAACCAATTACTTGACGTGTTTTAAGGAGTTGACTATTGCCTTGGTTTTCATGTGCTACGTACATGCAAGCGTATAACATGGTTTATTATAGTATATGGCTTCATAAAAAGTTTAAAGAACTTTGATGTGCACATCAAAGAAAGAAAACCTAAACCTAGTTTTCACCAACTCGTGAGTTCAGAAGACCAATCTTAATCCAATGTTTCTGTTTAGTGATCAAGATGGCTAAAGCCACAGAGCCTATTCCCAATACCTTGTTGTGGAGTCGAAACCTTCAAGATGGTCCTTGAAGTTGCTCAGTTGGATTGATTGTGATCACTAACATGGTTTGTGAGAGGTGTTGATAGTACAAGAGTTTAGATTGGTTCTGACAATGCTAACTGTGAGATCATGTCAATAAGTTTATTACCAAGGAGCGTTTAGAGTCAATGGTTTGTCTCAGATTGTAAAAGTTCAATTCTAGTAGTGAATATCTTTGCTAAGGTATGGGTATTACTGTAGTGGTTTTTCCTTTGGAGGTTCTCCACCAATTTTTCACTTCATTAATCATTACCATGTCATTTAGTTCTTTATTTTACTGCTTTATCTGATGACGTATGGAATTGTGCTACTTAACTTGTAATCTTGATCACATAATCTACAGCCTAATAAACCAATGGGTCAAAACCAAGTCTTTTCAGTTTTGGCTCAAATAATAGGGAGATATAAAGTGAAATTATAGTAAGTTTTGGTGCAATTAAAAAATTCTTATTAACAAAAAAAATACCAAAGTAAAGGGAAAAAAAAGTTTATGATTTTAACTCATTTATATTGTCATTAACAGTCTTCTAATTCATTGTCCGAATCTATCAATAAGGTGAACTGTGATTCAAATCTCCTCTCTTGTCAACAATCTTCGTCACACCCACCTCTCACCATTATCTTGGCTACTAAACTTAGTTTCAATAAAAAATGAAGTAGTCAATTCGACTACATAGATGATCAAGAATCTTTGGCTGACGCAATGACACACAATATATAGGTATGGGACTGATTTAACTTTCGTAAATCTTTATTTTATGGAGCAAAGCAACCAAAGATGTGATTCCATTTACAACCAAAGATGAAAGGATACCCTAGATTTTCATCTAGAGTATCCGATAACATTTACATTTACCTTTTTATTTTTGGTAAAAAAAAATGGGGGCCCTTATGGTTATATTACTCTCCCGAGCAGGGCGCCACGTGGTAGTAGTTCATGGCTTCATGTGTGTGGGGAGTTACCCTACTAAGAATGCCCACTAACAGACTTTTGCGGGCAGCAGAACTCGAACCTAAGTGTGGTGCACGAAGCGCCCGAGCCTTACCCACTCAGCCAAACCCCGTTGGCACATTTACATTTATTTATATCTAGGGTTATAAATCCGCAATAGATATTTAAAGGACCCACATTTTGCCTTTAAAGATAGTGGATTATCTAAGCTTGTCACTTTTCCGTCTTACTTTGAAAAAGGGTTTTCAACGTCACACGGCTTTCCTAGTGAGAGTCACTTTCCATCTCTTATTTCACATTGTTACAATTATAAGCCATTCTATTTCTATACATGAAACAGGCTTTTTGTTCTTGTTTTTCCTTTGATAACGTGACACATGAGTAACGGGTTGATTGATATTAGTCAATTATCGATTGGACTTTAATATATATTATATCATTAACGTTTAAAATCATCTTCATCTATATATGATTTTTTTATGAATAAAGTTGATTGGACTTTAATATATATAATATATATCATTAACTTTTAAAAAAGTATTGATATTTTGAGATTAATTAAAATTATTGTCCTTCTCAAAAAAAAAAAAAAATTTATTGATGGCGTCATAAAATTTAATCTACTAGTTTTAAAACTTGTTAGTCCAAATAATGCTAGGGACATCTAACTATATACTTAAATTCATAACATGCTTAAATGTCACTTTATGATTTATGTTCTAAATTTTTTGTTTCTAGCAAGTACCTATGGTTGTTGTTAGGAATTTTACCTAATTCCTAAAGTCTATGAGATGTGAAAGATAGAGGAAAAAAACATGCAAAAAAAAAAAAAATCACACACAATACAAAATTTATGTAATTTGACAATACACTTACGTTTACAAAGTTGTAGTAATTTTGCTATTTCAAAAAAAAAAAAAATACAGAGGCGACGATTACAATACATCAATACAGCAAATCTTAATCTGAAGTAACAAATAAAAAACCAAACAACGAGATCAAAATAGGCAGAAACATGACCAAATAAATACCCAAAACAACTAAGTTTCTAAAAAATATCTTATTTAAAACACTAACACTTTAAAGTCCAATTGGATCACAAACCGTATCAAAACACAAAACTATCCCAATGGTGGTAATTCTGTGCGTAAGTGCTAATAAGCCTGATATTCAATTACAAGTTGAGAGTCGACCATCTTGTGAAAATGGTTGTGATTTTCGTGTGTTGGTAGGCGGACTGGAATTTTTAAATTCCAAAAATATCCAATTGCGAGATCAAGGAATATGCTGACAATCTAGTTGGCATCCTTGACGACAAGTTTCACTGTACACACTCTATATACCTATATCCTAACTCCAAAGTGGAAGTAACACACACCTCATGATCTCCTCTATTGAAGCTAGCTATAAGTGAGAATGGGTCAGTGTCAAAGAGTTGGCCACTGACAAGTGGACCGAAGACGAAAGAGGTTAAGATTATTGGTAGCCCCCTCTCAAGGAGACAAGACGGCGCACGTTACAAGACCTATTGGGTTGGGAGAGACCAAACCATGGTTCGTTTGGAAATTACGTAGCCTTCACCCCCTTCACGTGTACATGAAAGAGTAGAACGTACGTGGTTTTTTGAAGAATTTCAGTGGCAGCAATAGCCGTGTCAAACTTTGGTCTCTTGGTGAACATCAAAAGCCAAAAGCAAAGCACCCCCCCCAACAAGTCTATATATCCATCCCTATCTTGAACTTTCAGCTCTCTAAGTATCAGTTTCTTCTTGAAGATGCTTATCATAATCATCGAACCTAGACACATGTATATTTTTGCTTACGTAGACTAAATTTTAATTTAGATTCTTTTTTCTTTCCACGAAGAGATTCTTTTCCTCCCCGCCAAACATGACAAAGAGATATATTCTTCTACTTTAAAGCCAATCCATGGAACTATTTAGTTGTTGGGAGAAAGTGAAGAAACCCATTATATTTTTAGGTCGGTTAAAAGTTTCTCTATATTTTTTTAAGATATAACTTTCCCCAAAATTCCAAATTTTTTCAAAAAAGTTGAAAGATAAACTACATAAAACAGCAAAAGGCTATTCTAGGTGTAATATAAAAGTAATTTACAACTGATAGATTTTCTGGTGGTATGATGGATTTGATGGTATCAACTCAAACTTTCGGTATATATTTGGTGGTTTATAGTACTTACATTTTTTTTTTTCTATACCTATATGATTGGACAATTTAACTTTACATGCTTTATTTGTGAGGAAAGGAAAAACATGCCACTCTTTTTAAAAATTCTAAAATGAGATACCAAATCAATTGCTAAAAATGCATGCTGGAGCACCTTACTTTCACGACAATCCAGCCTACCCACTGAGTGAGAACCCCCAAATTCTACCTCCCCCATTACTTGCTTATTTTAACCTAATTTGACCATTTAAACTTGGGAGATCTAGCTAGGAATGGTTCCATTCTTATG
This sequence comes from Quercus gilva, assembly GCA_023621385.1. NCBI lineage: Eukaryota > Viridiplantae > Streptophyta > Magnoliopsida > Fagales > Fagaceae > Quercus > Quercus gilva. Next base: position 21,228,140 of record CM042481.1, on the reverse strand, counting down.
CGACAATTAAAGTGGAAGTATTAGGTTTTAAGTTGCTTTGCATGTCTATCTCTTATCTCAAAAAAAAAAAAAAAAGTTGCTTTGCATGCAGTTTGACAATTTTGATTCTAATTATGGTTTGGTACACAAAATTAAGTCCAATAAATTATTTGGAAATTTTTTTAATGTTTCAATCAAACATTACACATAAATTTTTTTTTTAGATATTCAATAAATTAATTTAGCTAAATTTGATTTTTACATTAGAAAAAATTTGAAACAAAAATAATCTTCTTTTCTAACAATAAAAATATCTTAAATCTTGTATAAGATATATTGTGTGTCATTATCATTTTTGAAGAGTATACATTAATTTTTGCTTATTTGTTTAAAAGACATAATGCAAATGACACCAACAAAAATGGCCATAATCGAGCCACACAAGCTACCTCTATCAGCCAATGGCATGGTCGATGGTGGTTGACAATTGGATTTCAAAAAAAAAAAAAAAAATTTAACTCAGCCAGTGGAGGGCTTTTGAATTTTATTTTCTAACAATAAAAATATCTTAAATCTTGTATGAGATATATTGTGTGTCATTATTATTTTTGAAGAGAAAAAACATTTTTGCTTATTTGTTTAAAAGACACTAGCCTCATCACATGCGCTCCGTACGTACGATGAGGCTCTTTTTTCATTTTGAGTTTAATGTAATTTTTTAATTTAAATTTATCTATTGTTAGTAAGGTTACACAGAAAGGAAAACCTCCCCCATTACTTGCTTATTTTAACTTAATTTGACCATTTAAACTTGGGAGATCTAGCTAGGAATGGTTCCATTCTCATGCGATAATTAAAGTGGAAGTATTAGGTTTTAAGTTGCTTTGCATGTCTATCTCTTATCTCAAAAAAAAAAAAAAAAAAAAAAAAAAAAAAAAAAAAAAAAGGTTGCTTTGCATGCAGTTTGACCATTTTGATTCTAATTATGGTTTGGTACACGAAATTAAGTCCAATAAATTATTTGGAAATTTTTTTAATGTTTCAATCAAACATTACACATAATTTTTTTTTTTTTTTAGATGTTCAATAAATTAATTTAGCTAAATTTGATTTTTACATTAGAAAAAAATTTGAAACAAAAATAATCTTCTTTACAAACAATAAAAATATCTTAAATCTTGTATAAGATATATTGTGTGTCATTATCATTTTTGAAGAGAACACATTAATTTTTGCTTATTTGTTTAAAAGACATAATAATGCAAATGACACCAACAGAAAATGCCATAATCGAGCCACAAAAGCTACCTCTATCAGCCAATGCCATGGTCGATGGTGGTTGACAATTGGATTTTTAAAAAAAAAAAAAATCAACTCAGCCAATGGAGGGCTTTTGAATTTTATTTTCTAACAATAAAAATATCTTAAATCTTGTATGAGATATATTGTGTGTCATTATTATTTTTGAAGAGAAAAAACATTTTTGCTTATTTGTTTAAAAGATACTAGCCTCATCACATGCGCTCCATACGTGCGATAAGGCTCTTTTTTCATTTTGAGTTTAATGTAATTTTTCAATTTAAATTTATCTATTGTTAGTAAGGTTACACAGAAAGGAAAACCTCCCCCATTACTTGCTTATTTTAACCTAATTTGACCATTTAAACTTGGGAGATCTAGCTAGGAATGGTTCCATTCTTATGCGACAATTAAAGTGGAAGTATTAGGTTTTAAGTTGCTTTGCATGTCTATCTCTTATCTCAAAAAAAAAAAAAAAAAGTTGCTTTGCATGCAGTTTAACAATTTTGATTCTAATTATGGTTTGGTACACGAAATTAAGTCCAATAAATTATTTGGAAATTTTTTTAATGTTTCAATCAAACATTACACATATTTTTTTTTTTTAGATATTCAATAAATTAATTTAGCTAAATTTGATTTTTACATTAGAAAAAATTTGAAACAAAAATAATCTTCTTTTCTAACAATAAAAATATCTTAAATCTTGTATAAGATATATTGCGTGTCATTATCATTTTTGAAGAGAATACATTAATTTTTGCTTATTTTTTTAAAAGACATAATGCAAATGACACCAATAAAAAAGGCCATAATCGAGCCACACAAGCTACCTCTATCAGCCAATGGCATGGTCGATGGTGGTTGACAATTGGATTTATATAAAAAAAAAAAAACAATCAACTCAGCCAATGGAGGGCTTTTGAATCTTATTTTCTAACAATAAAAATATCTTAAATCTTGTATGAGATATATTGTGTGTCATTATTATTTTTGAAGAGAAAATACATTTTTGCTTATTTGTTTAAAAGACACTAGCCTCATCACATGCGCTCCGTACGTGCGATGAGGCTCTTTTTCCATTTTGAGTTTAATGTAATTTTTCAATTTAAATTTATCTGTTGTTAGTAAGGTTACACAGAAAGGAAAACCTCCCCCATTACTTGCTTATTTTAACCTAATTTGACCATTTAAACTTGGGAGATCTAGCTAGGAATGGTTCCATTCTTATGCGACAATTAAAGTGGAAGTATTAGGTTTTAAGTTGCTTTGCATGTCTATCTCTTATCTCAAAAAAAAAAAAAAAAAAAAAGTTGCTTTGCATGCAGTTTGACAATTTTGATTCTAATTATGGTTTGGTACACGAAATTAGGTCCAATAAATTATTTGGAAATTTTTTTAATGTTTCAATCAAACATTACACATAATTTTTTTTTTTAGTTATTCAATAAATTAATTTAGCTAAATTTGATTTTTACATTAGAAAGAAATTTGAAACAAAAATAATCTTCTTTTCTAACAATAAAAATATCTTAAATCTTGTATAAGATATATTGCGTGTCATTATCATTTTTGAAGAGAATACATTAATTTTTGCTTATTTGTTTAAAAGACATAATGCAAATGACACCAACAAAAAAGGCCATAATCGAGCCACACAAGCTACCTCTATCAGCCAATGGCATGGTCGATGGTGGTTGACAATTGGATTTCAAAAAAAAAAAAAAAATTTAACTCAGCCAGTGGAGGGCTTTTGAATTTTATTTTCTAACAATAAAAATATCTTAAATCTTGTATGAGATATATTGTGTGTCATTATTATTTTTGAAGAGAAAATACATTTTTGCTTATTTGTTTAAAAGACACTGGTCTCATCACATGCGCTCCGTACGTGCGATGAGGCTCTTTTTTCATTTTGAGTTTAATGTAATTTTTCAATTTGAATTTATCTATTGTTGGTAAGGTTACATAGAAAGGAAAATTTAGGATTTGAAATAAAGTAAACTACTGGTTTAGTGTGTGCTAGTTTGTAGGAAAAACTGTATTAAACACATGGTTTTCAGACTCGGACCATTCATTGAACCGTAAAAGGGAGAAGTTTAAGGTTTTTGAAGTCAAACCGAGGTCGAATCGTAATGACGTTATAATTAATTTAATAATTATTTTAAATATATATAAAAAAAATTAAATTAATAAAAAATAGAAAAATTAACTAAAATAGTCTAATTTACTTTCAAGACAGCCAACACACATACACAAATGCATTCACAGGATGAGAAAAAGGCAAGGCTTAGTAAATTACTAGTTTGAAGTATCTAATATAATATATTCATCTTCATAGCCCTGGCTAGGTCTCAAGAGAGTGGGCTTGCAATGAAATCTTCATCCAAGTACTTTCATGCACATGCATTACAGATATATCCAAATTCCATCTCAGACATGCACGAGCTACAAAGTACTACTGCTTCTATTACAAAAGCACAAAAATACCTTACTCTTACTAATTAACTATGCTAACACAAAGGTAAAACATGCATAACTAATAATTAATTAAGCAACCATAGATGGAGTACTAGTACTAGTACTGCTTCTATTACCAAAATTCACACCCCAATGTAGTCCAAACTAGCCAATGTAGTCCATAAAACTTAAAAGTACAAAGTAAAAATGCATAAACAAGCCTCCAAGTTATAGTACACAACTACACATTGTTTCTTACAAAAATACATAAAACTTATTTCTAAAAAACAATAATAGAACTTTAAACTCCAAGTTACACACTGTGTCTTACAAAAAGACATAGAAATTATCTCTAAAATACAAAATAGAACTTCAAAGTTCAAACAGAATTATTATGATCATAAATCATCAATGTCATGAAAGTTATCATGCTCGTCATCGTTTCCTGGAAATCCAAGAGGAGGGCCAATAGGTTGTCCAAATGTTCCCAAATCAATTTCTTCAACCCACTGCTATCATCTACAGATTCTACACACAAGTTTGAACAAAATAAAAAGAAAAATTATTATAATGTTTACACAAGTTTGAAAAAAATAAAAGAAAAATCACTATAGGTTATCAAATTGTTTACATATAAACTAAGCTTCAATATTAGAAAAAGGCTCTACACTTGCTGGATATGCACCCTCTTCATAAATTGCATTCTCCAACTCTTCATAATTAAGATATGGGTCTTCCTCTTCCACAAATACCCAAAAATCAGTTTTGTCGATACTTGCATAATTAATAGGGTCAAAATTAAACTTTTTGTTGTAAAGCCTGCATCATAAAATGTCATGCTCATTATTGGAATTTGAACACAATTAGTAACTAACAATTACATTATATAAATGACTTCTTAAAAATTAATATAATGACAAGATATAGCATTTAGTTACCTATGTCTCAATCGCAAGTTATGATTAACAAACACAAGATCATTGAGCCTTTGATGCTCCAACCTATTTCTCCTCTTAGAATTTATTTGGTCAAATAAACTCCAACAACGCTCACATCCAAAAGAGGCGGAAGTTTGGCTAAGGATTCGAATTGCCAATTTTTGCAAATTTGGAGCATCAGCACCCCACAACTTCCACCATTCATCTGATTTTCATAACACAACGTAATCTAATATTAATTAACATAAACAAACAAACTTTCAATTGAATAATCACTTTAGTTATTCTAACTTTCAGTTATTCTAACTATAGTGACAAAACTAACTTTCAACATGACAAAAAAACTAAGATTTGTTTATAGTATTAAAGTAAACTAATTACTTCTCACCTGGATGAGTGGTCTTGCTTGTTGACAATGCAAGATCTCTATCAAAGCTCCCAATACGGTCTCGAAAATATTGGGTTTCCTTAATTACCTTTTCTTGATCACAATCATATTTTGTCCTAATGTAGTCCAAAATAGCCATATTTACTGCTCGTTTCCGACAAAAATTCTCCTCATCATATTGAAAAGCGGGATTTAACCAATATGCAGCAGCATGAAGATCTTTACGCAAATGTTTGTCCCAACGGTTTTTTATAATTGAGGTGTATGGCTTGTACAAGTGCTTCTTCATTCGGAAGATCTTCTTGATTCCTAACCGTGCTCTATGCATGCCTTCATTCACATATCCTATTGCAGGCCTTTGATCAGAATCAACAATCCGTAACAAACGAATGAGTGGCGATGAAATCTTGACAAGAACATTAATATCATCCCAAAAAGGATTTTCCAAAATGATAGAAACTACTTCTTTTGTCTTTGACTCTCTTGCCAATCTATTGTCCACAAAGAACTTGCTAGTCACTAAGGCTTGTAAGTCATGCTTATGCACACGAAGGCTTCCAAATGAAAGGAAAGTAGTAGCAAATCTTGTTGCTCCTGTACGTACAATATCCATCCAACCAGGTCTCTTCCTCAACCAAGCAATCAAAGCCACATGATTATAAATAAAAACTGTAACTTTGGTTGCACGTTTTTTGAGTCTCTCCACATGAGACATGTCTCCCATATCCTGCAACACAAGATTCAAGCAATGTGCTGCACAAGGAGACCAACTAATAGTTTTATACTTTTCACACAACAATTTACCAGCAGATACATAATTGGAAGCATTATCAGTAACCATGTGAACTATGTTTTTTGGACGAACCCATGTAACTACTTCATCAAACAATTTAAACAAGTTTCTGGTATTCTTCACAATATCTGAGGCATCAACTAATTTTACAAATACCATTCCCCTAGGACAATAAACAAGGAAATTAATCAATGATCTATATGTTTCTATCCAACCATCAGCCATAAGTGTACATCCAACTTCTGCCTAATGCCTACATTGTGACTCAACCAACAACTGAACCTCTTTCTTATTATCCCTCAACAAAGGGACTCGTACAGCATGATAAGATGAACCTTTGTAACCAAGACCAGCAGCAGCTACAGCATCAATCATCATTTGGTAGTACACTGAATTCACTGCATTAAAAGGAATGCAATTGTCATACAGATTCCTTGCAATAGGCATATCAGCTTGCCTCACCCTTTCTTTGCTTAGGAACACACTTTTAAGACCAGGTTGGGCTCTTGGAGTAGTTCTTGGAGCAAAGTAATTATCACTGGCTCTGTACCCTTTCTTTTACCTAAAACAAGTTTTTTAGGCAACCCACTACTAAATACTTCTTGAACATCTTCATCTTCTTGCATATCACTATTTGTGGAAGGCACACTAAACATTTCTTCTTGACGTTGTTTCTCAGCTTTTTTCTTCAACTCAAACTCCTTCAAATATTCCAACATTTGGTATCTCACATCATGAGAAACCTTTTTACACGATCTAGTATCACCTTTTATCCCCGCAAGGTGTCATTTCATCCTATTAATACCCCCACCTTTATATGTTTGCCTACAATACACACATGTAAAAGTATTCTGTCCCTTCTCATCCGCCCCAAGGCTAAAATGTTCCCAAGCCGAATCAACCTTTTCTCTTACTCTTGAGCTAGACTCCACTACATTGGAATCAACTTCATGTGATGGAGTAAACCCGGTCTCTGTTTCCATTTTAATCTAAAAGACTAAACAACCAGTCAAACACGCATAGACCCATCAATTTTTGAAATACAGATAGTCAAAGAATCACAACTTCATACACATTAAAACACTACCAACCGTAAAAAAGAGTAATGTCAAAACACTACCAACCGTAAAAAAAAAAAGTAAAGACACTGCAAATTAAAACATAACAATAGACTCTATCCACATAATGATAGAGTCAATTAAAAGGTAATGGTGTTCAAGGTTTGGTTCGAGGTAACCAACCTCCAAGGAAAAGAAGGAAATGAAGAATAGGAAGAACAGAGGGAAATTAGGAGTTTTAAGAAAGAATGAATTCAGTAAAGTTGGTATTGTTTTTGCTTATCCTTCCCATACGTCTCTCTCTACCTTATATACAGTTTGATACCATTCAGTCAGGTAGTTACAATTGGTTACAGCCCTCTCTTAGCTGGCACATACAGCTGGCACAGCAACTAACCTCCTATAACTACTTTTCTGCACTAACACACCTATACACAGAAGCACTACACATATTACACACACACTGGTACAATCACACACACACACTACATACTTCAGTCAAGCCAATACAACTCTTATCAATCCACTCCCCTTAAAAAAAACCTTGTCCTCAAGGTCAGACAGCTTAACAAAGAACAAAGTGCCCGTCCCCCCCCACTCAAAGAACCTTGCCCACAAGGTGAGGAAACCGGTTGTGAAGAGCATAAAGAGACTCCCAAGTTGCATCAGTAGTAGATTGACCCTGCCATTGAACCAATACCTCAGTAATGACACGGCTTCTCAACTGCTTGGACCGCTGCTGCAGAATTGCAATAGGTTCTGGCTGAAGGAGACCATCTGAAGTCAAGGAAGGAAGAGAGGAAGATGGAGTAACCTGAGCCCCTAATTTCTGTCTCAAACAGGAGATATGAAACACAGGGTGAATAGGACAGCCTTCTGGCAAAGCCACCTTGTAAGCCACCTCACCAATGCGTTGAACAATCTGGAATGGACCAAAGAACCTTGGAGAAAACTTGGTATACCCTTTCACTCGCAAGGAAGATTGTCTATAAGGTTGGAGCTTAATGTAAACCCAATCACCCACACCAAAGGACTTATCAGATCGGTGTTGGTCAGCCAAAAGCTTCATCCTGGCCTGAGCTGATGTCAAATTCTGTTTCAAGAGAGGTAGAAGTTCCTGCCTGGCACGTAAGAAATTATCCACAGCCTCAACCTTAGTCACACCAGAAACATAATCCAAAAGTCTAGGAGGAGGGTACCCATACAATGCCTCAAAAGGGGTCATTTTAGCAGAAGTATGGTAATTAGAATTGAACCAATATTCTGCCAAATGCAACCACTCAGTCCACACATGAGGTCTGTCACACACAAATGCCCTCAAGTATTGTTCCAGGCTTCTATTAACAACCTCAGTCTGACCATCAGACTGTGGATGATAAGCTGATGTCATTGCCAATTTTGTGCCTTGCAACCGAAACAACTCCTTCCAAAAAGCAGCAGTAAAGACAGCCCCCCTATCACTGACAATTGACTTGGGCATGCCATGAAGTTTGAAGACACCTTGCATGAACACAGTAGCCACTTTTGCAGCCGTAAAAGGATGATGAAGAGAGAAGAAGTGCACAAACTTGGTAAGTCTGTCAACCACTACTAAAATCACATCTTGACCAGGAGATTTAGGCAACCCTTCAATGAAATCCAAGCTAATATCCAACCAAGGTCGATCAGGAATGGGAAGAGGCTGCAACAAACCCGCTGGTTTAGAAGTATCACTTTTAGTTCTTTGGCAAACCTCACAACACCTGATATGATCCTTAATAGCTGACTTCATGCCCTTCCAATAGAAATCTTGCTTGACCCTATGAAAAGTCTTAAGGTAACCTGAATGACCACCAATTGGACTGTCATGTAATTGTTGAAGAATCAGTGGAATTAAGGATGAGGTAGGACTGAGATAAATCTTATTCTTGTAAAGAATAAGGCCATTCTGTAGAGAATAACCAGCTGGAGGAAGATGGTTAGAATCAGCAAGTTTAGAGAGTAAATCTTGGTAAACCACGTCAGACTTGTAACTTTCCTTAAGTGAATCCAACCACAATGGACAAGGAAATGAAATGAGATAAAGGGAAGCATCTGGAGCAAGGCTGTCAGCAGAAGATGGCACTCTAGAAAGTGCATCAGCAACTTTATTTTCTCTCCCTTTTTTGTACTCTACCACAAAGGAATAACCCAACAACTTTGTAATCCATTTCTGTTGAATAGGAGTGCCAATTCTCTGTTCAAGGATGTATTTGAGGCTGTTCTGATCAGTTCGAATGAAAAAGAGATTGCCAACCAAGTAAGGTCTCCATTTCTTAACAGCCTTCACCAATGCCAATAGCTCCTTTTCATAAGTAGATAGATGTAAGCACCGCCCTTTAAGTGCCTCACTATGATAAGCTAAAGGCCTATTTTCGTGCATCAAAACAGCACCCAAGCCATAACCAGAAGCATCACATTCTATCACAAAAGGCTTTGAAAAATTAGGTAAAGCCAAGACTGGTGGATCAGAAACAGCTTGCTTAAGTGCTTTGAAAGCCAAATCAGCATCAGAGGACCAATGGAAGGAGTCCTTTTTAAGTAAAGCAGTTAGTGGGGCAGCAATGGCTCCATAATTTCTAATAAACTTCCTGTAATACCCTGTTAATCCAAGGAACCCCCTTAAAGCCTTAACAGAAGTGGGAGTAGGCCAATTCTGCATAGCCTCTGTTTTTTTAGGATCAGTTCTAACCCCCTCACCTGAGATTAAATGCCCCAAATACTCCACTTCTTTGCACCCAAAAACACATTTGCTCATTTTTGCAAACAGTTGGTTCTTAAGCAACACCTCTAAGACCACATGTAAATGAGAAACATGTTCATCCAAGGTCTTACTAAAGACTAAGATATCATCAAAAAACACCAACACAAACTTTCTTAAGAAGGGTTTAAAGATATCATTCATTAGGGATTGGAAAGTAGAGGGTGCATTTGTTAGGCCAAAGGGCATAACTAGGAACTCATAGTGCCCCTCATGAGTCCTAAATGCAGTTTTTGGAATATCATGTTCATTCATTCTAATTTGATGGTAACCAAACCTAAGGTCTAGTTTAGAAAAGATTGTTGCTCCACACAACTCATCAATTAACTCATCTACCACTGGAATTGGATACTTATCTTTAATGGTGGCCTTATTAAGTGACCTATAGTCAATGCACATGCGCCAACTGCCATCTGCCTTTCTCACCAACAACACAGGTGAAGAAAATGGGCTTTGGCTAGCTCTAATAGATCCTGCATCAAGTAATTCTTTAACAATCTTTTCAATCTCAGATTTTTGATAGAAAGGATACCTGTAAGGCCTTTCACAGATGGGTTGACAGCCTTCCTTCAAAATGATAGAATGTTCATGATTTCTGAGTGGTGGTAGACCAGTAGGTACTTCAAAGACCTTGCTGAAGTCTTGAAGTAATTGGGCTAAAACAGGATGTGGCTGCACCGTTAAGGCTGTTGGAGGAGTAGCTACAATCTGCAACAACAACCCCTTCTTGACAGCAGGTGTTAAAAACTTCTCACCTTCTTGCAAGGAAGGCCTTGAGGGTTGTAAACCCTTGAGCAAAACAGAAATGCCTTCATACCAAAATTGCATAGTGAGATGCTTGAAGTCCCATTGAATCAAGCCCAAAGAATACAACCATTGGGTACCCAAGACTACTGCACAATCACCAAGGGGCAATATGTTCAAATCCACCTTAAAGATATGCCCTTGAACCTTAAGTGGAACCCCATAACTAACCCCTTTAGTCTTGATTAAAGCCCCATTAGCAATCTGGACTTCAAATGTGTCCTTAGATGACAAAGGTAAATTCAATGCCTTCCACCTATCTTCATCCAGAAAATTATGTGTGCTGCCACTATTAATCAAAATAACCATCTCTTGTTGCTTGATCCTTGCCAAAACCCTCATTGTACCTGGGGAAGGACTACCAAGTAATGCATAAAGGGTGATCTCAGCAGCACTACCTCTTAATTCTGCAGTCCCTTCAATGCCACTGCTTTTGAACCCAGTCATATCTTCAACCATTCCTCGCACCAATCCACCAGATACATCAGACTCCACCTCTTGCAAATGTCCATCAGAATGGAATTTAGATAAACCTTCCATAAGGAAAATTTTTGGAGTTTTGCATTGATGACCTGCATGCCACTTTTCTTCACAATGGAAACAAATTCCCTTCTTCCTTCTTTCTTCAATCTGAGTAGCAAGTAGTCTCTGAATAGGAAATTTGGAAGTTTTAACATCCATCTTTTCATTCCTTATTGTTGGTGCTGGTCCAAGAATAGAGGGTTTAGTTACATCTATCCAAGGTTTAGTGATTTTCTTGCTACTAAGGTGGTACTCTTCTTGTATTTTAGCAAGGCCAAAGGCTGAATTAAGATTTTGTGGATTAAACATCTTGACAGGTAAACGAATTTCATCCCTTAACCCACTTAAAAAACAACTAAGCTTATGTTTTTCAGACAATTCCTTGATCCTATTTGATAAAGCTTCAAACTGAGCCTTGTAGGAAGAAACGGAACTGACTTGCCTTAATTTGGTTAATGCTTCCATTGGATCATCATAGGCCAAAGCTCCAAATCTGATATGCAAAGCTCTCACAAAGGCTTCCCAACTAGTGAATTGCCCCATTTCCTCAGCTTCTTGAAACCAAATTAGAGCTTCATCCTCCATGTGATAAGAAGCTAAAAGAATCCTTTGATTGATGGGAGTGTTGTACAATTGAAAGAACTGGTGAGCCTTATAGACCTAACCTGAGGGGTTTTCTCCTCTGAATCTTGGAAATTCTAATCTCACTGTCTTTGGAACTGCTGTGAGTGAATCCAATGGTGTTGTTGTAGTAGCTGGAGCTGAAGGTGCCATCCCCTGCTGCCATTGATTTCCAGCCTCAGTGAGTCCTTGCATAGTTTCTATCAACGTCTGTAACACTGAAGTCATGGCATCTAGTTTCTGATGAATCCCTCGTATTTCTTGTTCATGCTAATCAGAAGTTAATGAAAGATTGTTGTATTTCTCATTGAGAGCAACCAAAGATCGTGTCTCTGCCATGAAGACAGAGGAGGCTCTGATACCAAATTGATAGAGTCAATTAAAAGGTAATGGTGTTCAAGGTTTGGTTCGAGGTAACCAACCTCCAAGGAAAAGAAGGAAATGAAGAATAGGAAGAACAGAGGGAAATTAGGAGTTTTAAGAAAGAATGAATTCAGTAAAGTTGGTATTGTTTTTGCTTATCCTTCCCATACGTCTCTCTCTACCTTATATACAGTTTGATACCATTCAGTTAGGTAGTTACAATTGGTTACAGCCCTCTCTTAGCTGGCACATACAGCTGGCACAGCAACTAACCTCCTATAACTACTTTTCTGCACTAACACACCTATACACAGAAGCACTACACATATTACACACACACTGGTACAATCACACACACACACTACATACTTCAGTCAAGCCAATACAACTCTTATCACATAAATACACCAACTAATGTCAATCAATTCTATTCCAATTCATAAAATATAAATTGACATAAAAGAAAGAAGAATTAAAAAGGATAAAGCTTCCACAGATAAATCTCAGTAAGAAGAATAAACTCTATCAATTAATTCTCTCTAAATCTCAAAATCTATATTCAGAAAGTTCCCATAATGCTATCAAAGCTTCCACAGATAAATCTCAGTAAGCTTAAATACATATCCCTACAATTCCCTCTTATCTCCTTGTTATAAAGGACAGAACATTGATTTAATGATTCCAACATTCTTAAAGAATACTCGAAAATACTACTTTCCCAGCTAACCAAAAATTTCATTGGAAAACCATTACTGACGAACTCAACTTCTCAAGAGCTAAACCTTATCCTACCATGACCAATTACTTTTGCAGAAGAAGATTAAGTCTTTGCATTTACTAAACAACTTAAACAGCATTGCCATTAAATAAAAAAAGGATACTTCTCTCTATAGTTGATCAAGCTGAATTCACACTAAAGTTCTCATAACAGAGATGAAAGTTTCAAAATTTAGTGCTGTTAAGAACCTTAAAAATCGAACAAACAAAAGCTGAACAGCTTAGACCAAAACAATGTAGTACTTTTTTTACTCCGAAATTTTAGCTAAACCAAACAGACACACACACACATATGTTTCACTCACTCCCACAGTGGACAGACAGACATAATTTCCTTTTCCTTTCCTTTTCTGCTCTGACCATAAATTCTTAAATCCAATCACATTAAAAAACCAAGCACAATTTAAAGTAACAAAATTGGGTGTCCAAAAAACAACCTTAAAAAACAATCAAAGTACACACACAATCCAATCAAAATCTACAGCTTGGATCTAACACTCACCAAATAAAGTCAAACACAACCAAATCTAGTACCTCCAGAACACAACATAAAACAAAATATAAATTGACAAAAATTTATTATTGTAGTGTTGTACCAAACGACGGCGACGGCAACGAGGCAGAGAGTGAGCTGCGACAGCTGAGCTGTAATGAGTGTGAGAGAGATGAGCATGAAAGCGAGACAAAGAGTGAGCTACGATCTTGGCTAAGCTGCGATCTGGGTTGAGCTGTGATTGAGAGAGTGAGGAAGAGGCAGAGAGTGATTGAGAGAGTAAGGGACCTGAGGGTTTCGTTTCAGGGTTATTCAATTAGAATGCCCCAAACGATGCTGTATTAGGGGGGGGGGGGGGGAAAGGGGACGAAACGATGCCGTTTAAAGCTAAAACAAGGCAACCTGTTTGAACCGATCACGGTTCACAGAACTGGACGGTCGGACTACTGTCCGGACAGTACCATGCTTTTTCACATGGAACGGTTCTTCACCTTAAATGGACCGTAGATGTGAACGGTTCGAGGGTTTCTCGGTCCGACCGTACGGTCCGGTCCAGGTTTAAATTCCATGATTAAACATGCATGAGATATATTTAAATAGAGAATGTGCTAATTTTTAGGAAAAAAGTTTCTCTAGTAGTTTATTTTTTTTTTAATTTTGTTAAATTACAATTTTAACCCTACTTTTTATTTGTTAAAAAGAAGGATTATCTAATTAAATTAGGGATATTTTTAACATTTTTTTAAGTCATAACTAACTTTCTGAATCTTTTGAATATATAGAAAAGATAATGCAAATGACACCAATAGAAAAGGCCATAATCGAGCCACACAAACTACCTCTATCAGCCAATGGCATGGTCAATGATGGTTGACAATTGGATTTAAAAACCCAAAAAAAAAAAAAAAAAAAAAAAATCAACTCAGCCAATGGAGGGCTTTTGAAAAATAACGAAGCGACCATCAATATTATATAAATATATAACATACTATATATAAAAATCGAATCTTATGAAACGACGTCGTTTAAGGGAAACTTTGAAAATAAAAATAAAAATGCTACCATTTTGATTCTTTTTATCACACTTAAACCATTTATTGAAACGATGCCATCTAGAGGAAAAAACAAACACAATTAAAACATTATTGCTTTCATTAAACCTAAATACCTAATTATTCACTTTTCTCCTCACTTCTCACTTTTCACCCCTTAACCTCTCCTCTCAGGCACTAAGCATAGCCCAACGATTTTAGATCCCTGCGCTCTCTAGTATTGGCCATAGCCACCACACGTTTCACCCCATATCAACAACCGCCCATTGCACCAATGAAAACCATTGTCAAAAGCTTGGCATTCCTGCTTACACGGTGCAACGGAGTTTAAAATTTGGGGATTCCGATATTGTTGGCTTAGAGCAGAAATTCCCCAAACTCCTCCTAAGTGACTAATTAATTGAACCCCTTCCCTAAACATGGTCAAAACCAAATTTGCCTTCGATTCTCGGTTTTTGGTTGGTTTTGACCAGTTTTTTACTGGTTTTAGGCATTTTTTAGATCGGACTGGTTTTTGGTTCTCAGTTCTACCGGCCAGTTCAGTCCGGTTTTTAAAACCTTACCCCTAAACACAGTACATTTTTAATGTGCATATATAAAATTATAAATTTTTGCCAATAAAAAATTAACAAAGATAATTTTTTTTTTAGTTTCCCCCAATGTATCCTTAAAATTTTCAACTAGAAACTAATCACTATTCGCGATGAGTGGGCCCTAGTGAGTTAAATCGCTGGCCCATGAGGTTTTTTCAAAGTGTGGATACCCAGACTTAAACTAGAGAACACACCCAGTCGAACCTGGGACAAGCACTTTGAGACCAAATGTCCAACCACTTGGCCAACCCATCTTGGTTAAAGATAAAGTTTGAAACCATAGAAAACTAAACACTTATCAAGTATAAAATAAAAATAAAGATAAAAAGAGAAAGATAAAACTCTTAAAAAAAAGCAAACACTGAGTCACTGGGCATTATTCGCCGTCCATACTCCATATATACATCAAACGTGTACCTTTCCCTTTTTAGTCTGACAAAATCCAATTCTCCAAAAAATAAAAATAAAAAATGAATGAAAAGGTAAATAAACATGGAAAATATGTGCAGAAAGTAGGAGTTATTCTTCCTTTAATGCATAATAATATAATAATTTATATGATAATACCTCATGTCCTTATCATTTAAAAAGAAAGTATAGTGTTTATCCCATACAAAAATGAATTATTGGTCACTAACAACTGCCACTTCATTTCAGATGCTACTGAAATTAAAAATTGTTTTGTTTAATATTTATTATTTATTTTAAAAGGGTATGGAAAAATAAATATCCATAAAATAGTACAATAAGATTGATTAAGGACATAAGGGTTTAAAAAAAAAAAAGGTCGGTCTTAATTAAAGTTCTTGATTCTCAACTCTGTAGCTGTACCATGTTCTTAGTAGGTAGACGTTAAAGCCATCAATTTTGACATGCAGAATGCATGAAAACAAAGAAAACAATGTTAATAAAAAAAGTTTCAATAATTTAAATTTGCTGGCCAGAGCCAGATCCTAGCCTAGCTAGCTCATCACCTCATTCAAAGTCACATCAATAATGAACCTATGAGAGTTTTATTTCGTTTTTCTTTTTGTTTTTAAAGCTGGGTTTGGATCCACTGCTGCCTTTTGCGTCTATGTTTCAGCCTTTTTTTTTTTTTTTTTTTCCTTTTTCTTTTTTTTTTTCACGCAATTCAACTCCTGTGCGGTTACTGTTGCAGCTACTGTTTATAAACAGTAGCCGCCAATGTTAGCTTTCTAATTGTGAATAGTATATTTATGCATTATTTACGGACTCAAAAATATCATTTTTCAATCAATTTTTCATTAAAAATAGATCATACAGTACTATTTACACATTTAAAAAATATTTTATTTTAATATTTTTAATTTTTAATTTTTAATTTTAATAAAATAAGTTCTATCTAAACAGACGCAAGAAAGAAAAAGTGATTCGAAATTCTTGTGGATTAAATAGAATCCATGTGCGATTTGACATGACGAGGGAAAAGGGGGAAAAAATAAATGAATAAAAGTTTTCTTTTCCCTGAATTAAAAAAGACACGCAGGGCACAAAAAAAAAAAAAAAATGTTTTATGGGTAAAAAATTATGAATTTTCTTTAGGACATGATTTGGAGGTTAGTGTAATATCAGTACAAAATCAATTTGAGTAATATCAGGGATACAGCAAAATGACACAATAATTTTATAACAATTTTAAATTAATATGCCAACTCACTCATGGGTTCACTAAAATATTTAATTTAATTTTTTTGACATGCTAGCAAGGAATGCGCTACTTATGCTTTAGGGGACTTGATAAAAAAAAAAATAATGTGTATAAAATATTATTTTACTAGTCGCAAACTCGTGCTACGCACAGAAACTTATTTGTTTTTGTGGTAGACTCACCTAATTTCAATTTGTGTTACAATTTAATGAAGAAATCATTACTTGAACGTGTAATAGCTTACAAAAAAAACTCAAAAATTCAAATATTAAAACTTCTGAAATGACATCTTAGAAATTATTTAAACAAAACAAATATATATGATTACACGATAAAGAAGTATAAGAGAAAGAATGGTTCAATTCAAAAGAATAATCCACAACTATAACTGTAGGGACAAATTTTGTAATGGACCCTAAACAATAGAATTTGTAGAGTATGGGTAAAAAGGCTAAGCGCTAACAAAGCAATGAATGATTCATGTCAAAGTTCTCATGTATTTTGATAAAGGCGAGGGGCTCTTTGAGAATCATGATCATGATCTTGATTAAGTATCAGTGAAGATCTTAGTTAAGTGTTTATGAGGATTTCCTCGTCTTCGGCTCAGTCCGAGGATTCTGTTCCTTCAAACTGGCCCAAAAATCAGGGTTCCCTCTCCCCCCTGGTTAATGGGAATCCTCTTGGTTATATAGCCTCGTTTTAGTTAATCTTAACCGTCCATTTGTCGGTTATCCGAACTCTCTGCATAAGGGTTGTCCCATCATCTACTTTTGCAGGTTTCATGTTAGTTCCTAGCCGTATTAGCAGACTTTTTAAGTTGAAGTGACTGAGGCATCTGGGTTTGTTAGTCACTTCGTCATTAAAGCGGCCAGAATGTTGGTGGAATATATTTTAATGGGTGAGGGATACTTTCTCCTCATTAACGTCGGTTCACCGAGGACCTGGGCGTCTTCGGCGAGGCCCTTTGAGGGTCTGAGCCCTTCCTTTCTATCTACAGCTTCTGTATTTTTCTCGGCACGGGCCTTGGGCCGGCTACGGAGTGGGCCTTGAATGTTAACATTTAGGGCCCCACAATAACTATTGAAATCTACTAGATAGTTTCAGATATTGCAAAAAAATGAATCTAAAAAATATAGATGTTAAAAAATTCCAAAAGGTATAAATTTTTTATAAAAAAAATCAAAAGATTCAGAGCTTACAAATTATAGACAAAAAAAAAGTATATATGTGACTACACAACAGGAAAATAAGAGAAAGATGTGTTATCCTCAAAAGAATAATTCATGGCTATAGTTATTGAAATTTGTCAAATAATTTTAGATATTGCAAAAAAATAACTAAAAAAATCCAGATGTTAAAACTTTTGAAATGCCAAAGAATCAGAAGATTCACTTCCTATAGATTATTGAAATAAAATAATATATATATATATATATATAACTACATAATAGAGAAATATAAGAGAAAAATTGATTGTTGAAATCTACCACATGTTCAAATATTGCAAAAACTAAAGCAAAATTCAGATGCTATAACTTCTAAAATGCCACACACACACACACACGCAATTAAAGAATTAGAAGATTTATAGCCTAGAAGCTATTGAAACAGTTCAAATATATATATGACTATTCAAAAGAGAAATACATGTTCCCATAAAAAGCAATAAGCTTTAATGGGTCTAAACTTTAAACAATGAAAAAAATGGAACCATAAACAATTATAGCTATAGGGTTTCGTGATTCATAGTTGTATAAAAGGCCGCACCAAGATCACTTTTTAAAAAGTACATGAAAAGCCATAAAATATTTTTTTTTCCCTCACCTGTTAGTTTGTGCTCCTAGCAACCCTACAAAAACAAAAGGAAAAGGGAAAAAAAATCCATGGAAAACCATTAACAAAAATTTTTAATGGGTCTAAACTTTAAACAATGAACAAAAAATAATCAAAAACAATCATAGGTACTAGATCTATGGTTAATCGTTATATATTTATAAAGCAAAAGAATTAGAAAACCCAGATTAAAAAAAATAAAAAGGGATGTACAAAGATCAATGGTTGTAAAACACAATCTTTGGTATCGTGTTTAAATGGAATTTCAAATGCTTGTCCTGTGTCTTCCATCAAGTTTTCTGGGCAATAAGTACATTTATTTGGGTGTTATGCTTCGGCATTAATCTTCTTCTTTTTCTCCTCATCCTTAGCTTAGAGGAATAAAGCAAAGATTTGCAAAGTCAAATAGGAAAACAAAGATTAGAGGAATAAAGCAAAGGTCTTCAAAGTCAAATAGGAAAACAAAGATGGCTTGTGTAGGTTAGCCTGCAGATTGGGAATAGGAAAACAGAGATGACTTGTGTAACGAAGAGTTTTAGGGAAAGAAGAAGATTTGTCGAACAACTGAGGAGAAAGAAGGGAGGTCTACGTTTAATGAGATTGAGGAAGAGCCTAAACGTGAGTAAGATTGAGGAAAGAGTCCTAAACATGCTCATGTATTATCAGTTTTAATCAGAATTTAGGTTTTTGTATTATCGGGTTTTAGAAGGAAAAAAAATTAGAATTTTTGTTTTTTTTTTTAAATAATGTTGATGTGGAAATTTGTAGAGCTTAGCAAAAAAATAGGAGGCTTCGGTTTTTGCACTCTCTAAAAAAATATATTAATTAGTTTAATTTACCTTTAAAAATATTTTTGCACTCTCTAACTTAAATTTTGCACTTTAATATAGATAAATCCATTCCAAAACCAACCATCAATATAAATCACAGACCTCTCTCTTATTAATATCTTTTTTCTATCTTGACTATCAAGATCTATGATTTTAGGAGTAAAGAGTGTGTTTGAGTTGGAAGAATATTTTTTATTATTATAAATATATATATTATTTGTGTGAGTGTGTACTGATATTGATTGTGTACGTTATTTATTTATTTTTGTTATAATGTTACTTGTATGAATGTGTGCTTGTAAGTATAGTATAAATATAATATAACTTTATATAATTTAATAATTAGGAAATATTGAGAGTTTTTTACATGTGTGTGTATTGTTATCATGTTATAATAACATTTTATTATAAATTTAGTGATTAAAAAAAATAGTAAAATTAGTAATTCTTCAAGCATTTGATTGGTTAAGTAGACATATAGTGTTTTATTTATATATGTATGAATGAGTATGGCTCTCTGGGTCAATAATTAATACAATGCATGTAGGTTGAGTTTTTTCATTCAGTTTTAAATATTTTTATAAAAATAATGAAAAATAGATAATGACAATTGCATAAAAATAAAAAATGTTATACAAACTTAACAAAATAAAATGATTACACCTATTCACATTGACAATAGATAATAAAAACACATAATGAATTATTATGCAAGGGTTTCAAAATATGAAAACTTGAAAAGAAATCCTGAAGTCACCAATGCATGCTAGGAATATTGTGAATTTGTTGTGTTCATGACATTACTTTAAAAAAAAAAATTTAAGAAATATAGAGTGTATTTTTTTAAAACTGAAAAAATAGGTTAAATGTGACACAAGAACAAAATGTTAAGAACTAAAATGACACAGTTGAAAGATTATGGATCATTTTAAAACATATGGCAAAGGTTGAGTACTAAATTGGCTTTTTTTTTTTTTTTTTGAGAAACAAAGTGGTAATTAAACCTAAAGTATTTATCATACAAAAGTGTCTTTTATCAAACTTTGTGGTATGTTGAGTTTATTAGTGAATGGTTTTTTTTTTTAGATATAATAAAATTTCAATCTATAACGTTTACTTCAAGATGATTGCTCTCTATCATCATGTGAAGACACCAATTAGTTTTTGGTATAGACGATGTTTGAATCATAGTTATTAAACTCAAACCGATAGGACTGAAAACCCAGTGATCTAGCACCAAGACCAGTCCAAGTGTTTAAATGGATCGTTTGTGCACAAGACCCAGTCAAACTCAGCAAGTTTGTGAAATTACATCTTTACTAGTTTTTATTTTTTTATTTTTAATATGTTATAATATGATAATTTAAAGAGGAGAAAATCTAAAAAATTAAAAGAAAAATGCACTTCTCTATCTGTCTACCTACCTCCAAAACTCTCATCCTATCAAAATACTACTCTATTATTATGAAACACTGATTTTGAATTATAATAACCTGTTTAAGTTAGGGATTTTTTTTTTCAATTCACATATTTATGTTATGATTTCTCACACTTATTTTTATATTTATTTAATTAAAAAAAATTATTTGAGCCTGTGGTTTGACCGATGATCCACCAGTTGAACAGTAACCCAATTTAATAACTAAAGAGGAGAAAAATTACCCTCGTCCAAAAGAAGAGAAAGCCAACTTCGTCCATCAAGCCAACATCATCCATGTGATGAACGACTACAACATACATTAAGTGAATTCCCCATAAATGACATAAGTAACGGTTAATGCATCGGACAAGCAGAAGATCATTGAAGTCTATTACGCCTCCGCATTCATTACTAATAAATTATTTAGATTGTCCATCTCTCGACAGACGAATTAAATGCTGTTATGTACGGACATCAACAATGGACAAAGCCATAAAAGACATTCAATGCCTAAGATTGCTAATGAGTAACGTACGGGCACCAATGGACGAATAGTTGTTGGCAAACAATAAAAGCCAGCCATTAATACCAACGGTCCATATCTCATGAATGCAGATATTCATTCAAACAATGAAGACAAGGGCTATAAAAGCCCACACAAACCAAAGGCAAAGGGACACACAATTCTCATCCCAAAAACTATTCCCAAGTTGAATTCTTTTGCAATATACTTCAATTGAATCCCATTCTAACTTAATCATCGGAGGGCATTTGGCAAACACCACATCGATGTATTCATGTTTCTCTATTTCATATCTCATTGTAGGTTCGTCTCTGGATGAATCCAACGCCTTCGTCCATCCATATTGACAAGGAGAGAAGAATAGCACCAAAAGCTATAAAGCCAGAGAAGAACAACACTAACAGGTTCATCTCTGGATGAAGCCAACGCCTTCGTCCATCTATATCGATGAGGAGTTCATATTGACGATTTTTTGCATCATTAGTTTGACGCCGTCTATAGGGACCGTTTGCAAAGCCATACAGTTTCCCTTTTTCTTGACAAAAGAATTCCTCTCAGTACTAGGTGGATTCCACAGCCAAACAAATTTGCAGGATCTCACGGCTGCTGTGTTGACATTGTCCATCTACACAGACGAAAAACTCAATTGAGGATTTTCAGCATCATCAATAGGGACTGGTGATTAGCCATCGCTTTACTCCTACGATAAAAGGTCATATGGTCTAAACTCGATCGATGGCATCAGTCAATCTAGAAATTGGAAATCCCCCCACCACTGTAGAGATGCAACTACAAACGCTCTTGGCTACCATTGAACGACTTATCTAGCAGAATGAAGCCCTAATGCAACAGAATCAAGCGCTAGAAGTATGAATCGAACAACTGTGAGAGCAAAGACTCAAAGCCAACAACCACCAAGAGCGCATCAACCATCACTAGTCAAGGAATGATTGTCGTGAAGAAGACGAGGCTGAGAGTAACACACCTAGTAGGTGGACCAGAATAGGAAAGGCACCACCTCACGAACTAGAAGCTAACAACATGCGATGGGAGGCTGAGATGAAGGCAATGAAGGATAGGATGGATCTTATGATGAATGCCATGAAAGGACGAACAGCGACGCTTGACGACCTAGTACACCGCGTTAACTCTCCCTTCACAACACAAGTCACATCTTGCCCTCAACCGCCTAAGTTCCGGATGCCGTCCTTGGAGACTTATGATGGGTCAAAAGACCCACTTGACTATCTTGAATCTTTCAAGACTCTCATGCACCTCTAGGGCGGCCCTTTCGAGATAATGTGTCAAGCCCTTCATACCACCATAAAAGGGCCAACGCGAGTTTGGTTCAGCAAGATCAAGCCAAACTTTATGTCAACCTTCAAGGAGTTGAACAATAGTTTCATCACCCACTTCATTGAGAGGTAAAGGCACAAACGCTCAACACATGCATTAATGCAAATCAGGCAACCGAAAGACGAAAGCCTGAGATCGTAAGTTGCCCAATTCAACAAGGAAGCCCTTTTGATAAACGAAGCGAATGAGATGGTCCTTGTTACAGCTTTCTCCAATGGGCTTAAAGAAGGAGAATTCCATTTCTCTGTGCTGAAAAATGAGCCGAAGACCATGGCTGGTGTGCTTTTTAAAGCTACTAAGTACATAAATGTGGAAGACGCACTGATTGCTCATAAGGATGAAAAGGGTAAGAGGAAAAGAGAAAGTACAAAAGACACTCGACCTGACACTAGAGAGAAGACCTCTCGGTACAATGGGAAAAGAGACAACAAGAAGGCGAGGCATCTATTCGGGCAAATCATCAACTTCACCCCACTGAATACTCCACTGGATCAAGTATTGATGTAGATCAGGGACGACCTCGCACTCAATTAGCCAGAAAAGCTGAAAGGAGACCCAAACAAGCGATCAAAGGAGAAATATTGCCGCTTCCATCATGACCATGGACACAATACCTCCGAATGCTACGAGCTTAAAAGTCAAATCAAAGCCCTTATTAGAAAAAGGAAGTTGTAGCGATTTGTCAGAGATGGACCTGGGATACAACCTCTATAAGGACTAGAGCAACTAGGCAGAGCAGAAAGTGGCCTAGAGCACCCTTTGGAGAGATAAGAATGATATAGGAGGCACTGCAAGATCGATGGCAGAGCAGAAGAGCAACTTAGAGCACCTCTTGAAGACCAAAGATTGATGGTAGTACCGATGGAGGAACTAGAATATGTTACCTTGGACGATAATCATCCAACAAGAGACACTTGACTACTGGTAGTTCATTCCTTCAACCATGTTTACATTTATTCTGCTTGCATTTCCTTTGCACACATTGCTTATAAGTGTCATGTTTTTATGCAACTTATAGTTTGATGTTATTTGCTTACTTGAAACTTAACTTATTTTCCTGCAAGCTTACCATTTGAATAAAAAAAATTTCTCCACTTATAATGCACTGAGTAGAAGGAACCGAATGACCAAACTCACCTACAAGTGGACGGTCTAAACAAAAGTCACCTACGGATGGACGAACAACCAAAGTCACCTACGGATAGACAGTCCAAACACAAAGTTGCCTACGGGTGGATGGACGACCAAAATCGCCTACGAGTGGATAGTCTAAACATAAAGTCTCCTACGGGTGGATGGTCTAAATAAAAGTCGCCTACGGGTGGACAAACAACCAAAGTTGCCTACGAGTGGACGGTCTAAACACAAAGTCGTCTACAGAAGGACGTACGACCAAAGTCAACTACAAGTGGACGATCTAAACACAAAGTCGGCTATGGGTGGATGTACGACCAAGGTCGTCTACGAGTGGACGGTCCAAACACAAAGTCGCCTATGGGTGGATGACCAAAGTTGCCTATGGGTGGACAATCTAAACACAAAGTTGCCTACAGATGGACGGATGACCAAAGTCACCTATAGGTGGACAGACTACCAAAGTCCCCAATGGGTGGATGATCCAAACACCATTGTTATTCTCTTGCAAATCTTAGACTCATTCATGTCAGACTTTGCCTGGACGAACCTATCGACTACTGAAAGTGACTTCATCACCTTTCATATTCCAACCATGCCTATATAGATGACGGTAGGAATAGGGGGGCAACTGAAGAGGAGAAAAATTACCCTCATCCAAAAGAAGAGAAAGCCAACTTTGTCCATCAAGCCAGCTTCGTCTATTAAACCAGCATCAACCATGTGATGAACATCTACAGCATACAATAAGTGAATTCCCCATAAATGACATGAGTAACGATTAATGCGCCGAACAGGCAGAAGCGTAACTGATGGACCAATTGACAGAAGATCATTGAAGTCTATTATGCCTCCACATTCATTACTAATGAATTATTAAGATGTGGAAATACTATTTTCGTCCCTACATTTTCACCACATTTCCACTTTGGTCCCTACTTTTTGTTTTTACCGCTTTTAGTTCCCAAAATCAAAAACCGTTCTATTTTGGTCCTTACTGTCATGTCACTAACGGAAAATAGCTTACGTGGCAAACGAAATACACAACTCAACATTTTAAATATTAAAAAAAGCCACATCATTATTTTTCCTTTTCTTTAATTATTTTAAAATAAAATAAAATTTTAGTTATCATTTAATTATTTAAATAATAGTTGTTCTTCATGTTCTTTCTCCAAGAACATGGTTGCCCAGAAAATAAGATATTCAAGATTTTCTTCTCTTTTCTTGCATTTTCTTAGCATCCAAGCAAGAAAAAACACATACAAAACCAAGATTAAACTCGGATACTTTAACACAATCAACTAACAAAACCCAAAACACTTAATCAAAAAAAAAAAAAACAATCAAACCCAAAACACGGTCAGATAAAAAACACAATACCAAAAATATCAAAACTCAAAGCCAATCCTCATCAATAAAATACACCAAACCATAGTGACGATCAAACCACAGTGACCATCTGGGTTTAGAGAGAGAGAGAGAGAAGATGAGATCTCGGTTAAGGTGGGTTCCGACCAAACCTTTTTTTCTTTTGGGAAACATCTGGGTTGGTGTTTTGTTGTTCTCTCTTTCTTTTGTCTTTGTTGTTTGTTCTTGGTCAGAGAAAGAGAGAAGGGATGAGGAACTTAGATATGGGTACGGATCTATTTGACCCGAGAACGGGGATGGAATCGGAATTCACCAGAGGTGGTGAATCGGCTTTTATAGATTCTGATTTCGCTTTCCCTTTCAACGATAGTAACTTCTCAGACCGATAGCTCCGGATCGAGATTATAGGCGACCCACTCAAGAACCGGCCCGATAATGAAGGTTGTACAAGTATCTATAACAGTATCGCCGATTGAGCTCGCCATCAGAAGCGAAGGCATGAGGATATTAAGAAAGATATTGTTGTGGATCTCACTTTGTGTGCTGAGGAGCAAATTTTGAACGGTAACTAGCCCGATATGGACGATTGTGTAGGCTGTGAAAATCCTAATGAGGAAGCAGCTGCAATGATTGAAGAATCACCTTTAGGTGATGAAGCTATTTAAGATGCACTTAGATCTTGATTCATGTGGTTTTTTATTTTTAATTCTGTTTTTAATTTATTTTTTTAGTTAAAATTGATAGATTAGTTTTTAAAATTTAGATGCTAACGTGGCATTTTTTTAATGCCGAATAACATTTTTTATTATTATTTTAATGGCTACGTCAGCTTTTAATGTGCCAACAGTGCACTCCGTTTGCCATGTAAGCTTTTTTCCATTAGTGAGATGACAGTAAGAACCAAAATGGAACAATTTTTTTATTTTGGGAACTAAAAGCGATAAAACTAAAAAGTAAGGACCAAAGTGGAAATGGGGTGAAAATGTAGGGACGGAAATAGTATTTCCGCCTTATTAAGATTGTCCATCTCTTGACAGACGAATTAAATTCTATTCAATGCAGGGCATAACGTATGGACATCAATGACGGACGAAGCTATAAAAGACATTCAATGCAGCCAAGGAGTAACGTACAAGCACCAATGGACAAATAGTCGTTGCCAAACAATAAAAGCCAGCCATTAATACCAACAGCTCCATATCTCATGAATGCAAATATTCATTCAGACAATGAAGACAAGGGCTATAAAAACCCATACAAACCAAAGGCAAAGAGACACACAATTCTCATCCCAAAAACTATTCCCAATTTGAATTTTTTTGCAATATACTTCAATTGAATCCCATTCTAACTTAATTGTCGGAGGGTGTTTGGCAAACACCACATTGGTGTATCCATATCTCTCTATTTTATATCTCATTACAGGTTCGTCTCTGGACGAATCCAACACCTTCGTCCATCCGTATTGACAAGGAAAGAAGGACTGCACCAAAAGCTATAAAGCTAGAGAAGAATAGCACTAACAGGTTCGTCTCTAGACAAAGCCAACGTGTTCATCCATCTATATCGACGAAGAGTTCTACTGACGATTTGTTGCATCATCAATAACTATGGTTTGAACCTCATATCAGGGGCGAAGCCACATAGCTCCTTGGGCCCCCCAAAATTGAAAATTTCTCCTATAGCATACATGGCAAAATGATATGGGTACACTAAAAAATTATAACCGGCCTCCCCATTTGTTCCTCAAAGTTGTACTAGTCCAACAGCTTAAAGAAACTTGTCCTCAAATAAAATAATACTTGGCCCCTTCAATTGTCCAAATACTTGTAATTAATCAAATGGTCAATAACTGTTCTCTCTAAATAGCGTAGATGTCAATTCATTAACCATTTCAAAACATAACTTTACTTTTCACCCTTCATTCTCACTGTCAAGGAAACTACAGCTTACAGGTGCTTTTGCTTGTTTTCCTCCATAGTGCTGCCAACCCATTGTTTATCCCATATCAACTCATTTCATCCCAATATTCTCAACGCAGTCAGACAAAACCATCAAAGTTTGTATTGGTGTTTAGATTTTTAAGAATATGCTTTGTTTATTAAGGTTGTGTTCATTTTTTTTTTATAGTTATATGATGGTATATTACATTTCTCTTCCAGTTAGTATATCGTCAGTTTTTTTTAAGTTTATTTTTTGAGATTTGAAATTAGGTGCCAAATAATTCGTTAAAACAATTAAATTATAAGAAAATTTTAATAATATGAATAATGATGGGTTGATAATGCTTAAAATAATAATGAAATTTTCAATAAATTTATGAATTATAATATTGTATCCCCCCCCCCCCCCACAAGCAAACATTCTTGACTACGCCCCTGCCTCATGTCCCTTATTCAACAACAAAAGACTTTATACTACCATTATTATTTTTTTATGTGGAACTCTAATGATTGACTTAACCATTGTTTTTTTTTTATGAGAAACTTTATTAATCGAGCTAACTAATTCTTATATTTTTATTAGTTAAACAGGGCTATTATTTAATGGAATAAGTCAAAACTTTTAATTAAAAAATGGGAAGAAAAAAAATTATATAAGATCTTTGAATACGTAATTGGCACCATGTGCTCTGAACAAATTTTCCTTAAACTAAACCTTTCAAAAGGAAAAAGAAATGCTTCAAAATCAAAAGTCAATACGCATAAAACTTTTCTTTTTAAAGTCAATACCTGTGTATGTGAATATATATATATATATATATATATATTAGTATATTTTATGAAAGTCAATACGAATATGTAATTATATATATTAGTATAGAGAGATGCTACGTCTACAACAATTTTACAACATTTTTACAACAAATCACAGATGGTTAGTTGTTATTGGTTCAAATTTAAAACTAACACTAAGATTACTTTTTTGCCCCAACAATAACAACCAGTAACAATCTGCCACTTAGGATTTGTTGTAAAAATGTTGTAGACATATCATTCCTCATTAGTATATTAGTATATTTTATGAAAGTCAATACGTATATGTAATTTATGTAAAGTCAATTGTTTTCTTTTTTTTTTTTTTTTAGAATCAGTCAATTGTTTTCTTTTTACGAAAAAATGTAAAAGTCAATTGTCCTATAAAAATAAAAATAAAGTAAAAGTTAATTGTTGGATTTAGTGCAGCAAACACCCCCAAAAATAAAAATTTTCAGTGCATATTAGCAATTAAATAAGTGTTATGTTGACGGATGCTCTGAGAGTAATTGTTAAAAAATCATAATAAGAAAGTTTTAATACTATTTTCATGAAAAATATAAAAATTTGTCAACAACATTTATTATTTTATTATTCTTCCAATAAAATGTTTCTAAATATAACTCCTAAATCATTGTCCTTAGAGCATTGGTTAATATTTCTCATTAAATAAAATATTTACCCATTGCCATTAGTATTATTTTAAGCTAAAGTATCTTGATTCCTATTCCCTGTCAATGGATTAAAAAGATTATGAGGAATAAAGATTTCTTAATAAAAATAGGAAAGAAAAAGAATATTCTAAAATTTTAAAAATCAACTATTGCAATAGAAAAGGAAGACAAGAATTGTATGAAAAAATTGTCAAACACTTAATTATATATATAAAGGTAAAAACATTAAACATGGGGAAAAGTCTATACATAGCACATAATTTATACGATTGTGCCTTCTTTATGCAAAATAATCACAATAAAATATAAACATACTATAAATTTATAGATACTTTTCACCACCACCGAATCAACATATTATCACTAAACAACATTCAAAAATAATGTAATTAAGCAACAATCAGGATCAAGATTTATATAAACATGTCACTCGAATCAATCATAAAGATTGCAAAAGTTTAAAACCTATTGTCGGCTGACACAGGTGTGATCAAAATCCTCTAAAATTCTAAATCCATTGCAAAACCAACCAACCAACCAACCAATTGAAATCGGTGCAAGCTAAGTGGCTTGTTGCACACCTGTAGTACTAAAAAAAATGCCTGGCTTAAACCCAAATAGAATTATTATTTTATTAAAAAACAAAAAAATATATACAGTTCAAGAAAGTCAAATAGAAAAAAAATAAAATAAAATAAATGTCAACTATTAAAAAAATTGGCAAAGAAAAAAAAAAAGTCAGCTGGTGTACTCCATCAACAACAAAATTGTGGAAGATTCATGTGTATAGATGATAAGTGACAGTTAGTTGGTCAATTAGTACTAATTGCAATTACGAGGAGGACTATTATTAATCTAATTACTACTGGGATCTTCCTGGGTCAAAATTTTCAACATCAGAAAAATTCAAAATTGTATTATTAAAAAAAAAAAAAATCAAAATTGTAGACAGCCCACAAATACGACCGGACTGTGACACATGTGGCCTCACCCACCCAATTTCGATGAAAAAAAAAATTGTTCAAAAATCACGCGTGACGCGCCGACGTTATGCGCAATATATAATATAATAATATATAAAAGTCATGGCACGATGACACAAACATTTTAACACTCAAAAATTCAACATTAAATTATTGTTATAATACTAAAAATAAAAAATAAATAAATAAATAAAGGGGTTACAAGCACACGATAAAGCTAAATCATTAGTCAAATGAATGAAGAAAAAAAATAAATTAAACCATGTTGTTTTGTTGGGATTTCAAGGAGCAAACGTAGATAAAACATAACAGTGACAATGACAACATTGCTCACCCGCTAATCTGCTATATATATATATATATGGGTCCCTATAACCCTATTCAGGGAGGCCACAGCAAGCCCAACTCATATGGGACTTTGGTAGGGATAAAGCCCAAACTAAGACATTGGTCAACAAGATCCAAATATCAAAGCAAATGGTTATGGATGATGATCCAAATATCTGAGTCTAAGAGGATTTGTTAATGAATTATTTTTAAAAAATTTTTATAAGGAAAGAAAAAAATTATTAATACTTTGACAGCTTTTCTATTTCACATAAAAGTAATACTAAAATTTTTCTAAAATTGTTTATTAACAATTACTTTAAAGACATTCATTAACAAAACCCAAAATCTAAAGTCACTATTAAAACTTGGAGAAGCCAAGCTAAGTCAAGCTATCGTATAACCAAATCAAATCTGAAATTACGAGTCCGTTAAAACACCCGCTAAGTTGGCCTCTATCAACATCTAATGCTCTTAACCAACAATTTTTTTTTTTTTTTGAAGTTAACCAACATTTTTTTTTTTTAGATAGTTTCAACCTATGGCGTCTATTCCTAATGATAGCTCTTTATCATTAGACCAAGACATCAATTGATTTTTGGTGTAGGCAGAGATTGAATCCCAGATCCCTTATTCAATTATCAGAGATTTTGCCAGTTGAGCTAATCGAAAGCCATGTCATTTTTGTTTCTATTAGAGTCAACCTTTCTGTGCATTCTACCACAACATGCTTTATATTATGCCGAGAAGAGAAATCCTTCACTTACGCCTAAAACAATGAAACACTTTATATTCTCTAATATCAATTTATAGTTAACCCATCTAAGCATTCTACCACAATTAACCTTCTATCCTATTAATAAGAAGAATCTTCTATTCACAACTAAAACTATGAAACACTTTCCTTTCTTTAATTACCAATTATAGAAATGAAGCATACACTAATATAGACCCATCAAAAGCCCACTGTCCTAAGCAAATTTGAATCATTTGGGTAAGTGCATGCCATGGACTCGCAATCAACCTCAATTACCACCATAAAGAGGGGTGACAACCCAACAAAAATGACCAAGTTACAAGCTTCAATTACCATAATAACAGAGAAATAAGCTTCATGCTCAACAATACCAAGAGCAACCCACAAATTATCATATCCCATCCACAAATTTTAAGAGTTTCATGGTGGGTTATCCGTCCAACTACTTTTATAATATTTTATTAAAAATTTTCAAAATGATGTTTTCTAATGTATCAAAACAGGTCAAAATGTGTGTTAGTGAAAACCTTAGTCTATAACCAATATAAAACCAAACCAATTTAACTTTTGATTTACCTCATTATATTCTGCCGTGTAAGATTTTGAGGTCTCATAATTTTACACAACATTATTTTAATATATTTTATTAATTGAATTTATCCTTTATGCTATATCTAAACATTGTTTTTGATAATTTGTTACAATAAGAGAAAGATAATTTGAATCCTGAACATCTCAATTAGAAAGACCAAGAGGTGCTAGTTGTGGTCTTAGCACATCCATTTTCTTTAAATGGTAGAATATATAGTTAGGGATGTCAATTTGGATTAGCGTGTCTGGTTCGTGTCGTGTCGAGGTAGGGGTATTCAACTAAATGACTCAACCTTAACTCGACCCATTTAATAATCGTGTCATGATCCTTCAACCTTATTAGGTTCTAAGACTTTAAGAACTAAATATATTAGAACTTCATTTTGTATATGTTGGCAAACCATGATCAAAATAATGAGTCTAGGTTTAGGCTTGCTCAAAGTTTGTTTAAGTGTAAGTTTATATCGAGTGTTTTGCAAGAATTTACTGTGTAAAACTACAAGGCTCGATCAATCGAGAATCACAGACCAGAAAATTCTGCAAAAATTTCAAATGCAACCAAGCTCATACAACGTGTAGGGTTAAGTGTTTCACTCCTAGTATAAAAAGAAAAACCCTAGCTACATTTTAGAAGTCTTTTGTTGAGTTGTGAGTTAAGTCTTTTGTTGAGTTGTATGTTGAGTCTTTTGCGAGATCTGAGAGGTTTGTACCTTTAAACACACACATAGAGCTATCAAGATCAAGATTCACATCAAGAACTTGATGGTTGTTTCAGTTACTGCATAAAGAACATTCAAGTAAGAGAACTTGTGGTTGCTGCAGATCCAAGCAAGAAGTAGTCTGTGAATTTGGAGCTTGCACGTAGTCGTATCAGTAAGTTCTACGTGTAGTAGCATTAGAATGTTAGTGGTCTAAGTCCTTTTGTAAACTTCAATTCTTTCTATAATGGATTTTTTTTACCTTGAGGATAGCTAGGTCAAATCATCCCCAGGTTTTTTACCGGTTTGGTTTTCCTAGGTTATCAGTTTTTTATGTTCTTTATATTTTCCGCTTTATGTTTATTTATGTTTAACCTAATCTTGAATAACAATCTTGTTAATCAATTTAGTTTAATATTAGGTTAAACATATTGTGACAAGGGGTCTAAAACCCTGACAAGTGGTATCAGGGCAGGTTAGCTCTTATGTTAGATCTCTTGATCTACGAGTTGATCCTTGACCCCTGTTGTCATGGAACACGGTCACTCTCTTGTGATCCCTCCACACTTTGATAAAGAAAATTATGTTTATTGGAAGGTTAGGATGAAAACCTTCTTGAAATTTATAGATAAGAGGGTGTGAACTCCGTTGAATACAGATGGGAGAAACCGGCTACTCCTATTAGTGAGTGGTCAACGGCCCCAAAAAAAAGCAGCCGCTTTTAATAGCAAAGCTATGAATGCTATTTTTAATGCTGTTTCTATGGAGGAATTTAGGAGAATCTCAAATCTTGAGGTTGCTCATACTGCTTGGAAAATTCTTCAAACTATGTATGAAGGCATAAAGGCATTCAAAATAAACAAGTTGCAACAGTTGACTACTAAGTTTGAAAGCATTAGAATGTCTGAGGAAGAAAGTTTTGATGAATTCTATGCTAAACTAAATGATATTGTTAATTCTACATATAATTTGGATGAAATATATGAGCAACCTAAGATAGTTAGAAAGATTCTTAAATCCTTAACTGAGGGCTTTAGACCCAAAGTAGCAGTCATTACTGAAAGCAAGAATGTAGACTCCATCCCTGTTGATAAACTTGTAGGATCTCTACAATCCTATAAGTTAAACCTACCTAAAACTAACAAATCCAAATCAATGGCTCTTAAGTTAGTTGGTGATGTTGATGATAATGGATTTGATGATGAACACTCTTCTACAGAGACTGCCTATCTTGACAAGAACTTTAGAAATTTTCTCAGGAATAACAATAAAAGGGCAAGAAGTAAAAGCAATGTTGAACCTAAGAACTCTAAGAAAAATGAACCAACTAAAATCAATAATACTGAAAAATCAAAAGAAAAATTTGGTCAATCTTCTAGTAATTCTCTAGGTTAACAATGTTTTGGTTGTCAAGGGTATGATCATATGAAATCAGAATGTCCAGCATTCTTGAGAACAAAGGGTAAAGCTATGGCTGTAACCTTTAGCGACGGTGAAGTTTCTGATCACGAGTCTGAAAGTGATGAAGATGGAAACTTCTTTACTTTCATAGCTATTGTTGTAGTTAATGAAAGTGATTCGGTTGAAAAGAACTCTTTTGATGGGGAACTTTCTGAGAGTGCTGACTTGCAAAAAATTTATAATAAGCTATGCAAGGTTGCTGCTAAGGATGTAATGAGAGTGGATTTAGGACTAAAAAAGATAGCCATTCTTGAACAAGAAAAGAAAAACTTGTTGCTGAATTTGTTTGATGCTAATGAACTGGTAAATAAGGTGAAGGCTGAAAATATTAAGTTGGTTGAAAAAATTAAGAACCTAGAACTAGAATTTTCTGTTGCTAGAGAACAGTCAAATAGGTTTGCTAGTTCTAAACTTGATCACATGTTGAGTATTCAGAAGTCTCCTTTAGACAAATTAGGCTTAGGTTTTGTTGATAGCATCTCTGAGTCTGAAACTCATTCCACAAATTTTGTTCCTCCTTTTGAACCATCTAAGATAGAAGTTGTAAAGCCAAAAGAAGAAGTTTCTGCTCCTAGGAAGATTAGGGTAGATCTTAAAGAGTTTAAGCCTAAGAGTCCTAACTTACCTAAGGGTAAGAAGCATGATAGACTTTTGTGGGCTTGTCATTTTTGTGGAAAAACTGGGCATACTCGCCCAAACTGTTTTAAGTAAGCAAAAAGTACTTATTCTCAAGCACAAGATCTTATAGTATTTATTGGTGAATTGGTAAAGGTTTTAAACCTTTATACCAATGCTGGAGTTGCTCATCATTCTAATCTAAATAATAACTCCAAAACCAAAGTTGCATCTAAGAAGTTATGAATGCAAAAGGCTCAATCTAATTGAGTATTTCTAACATGGTTCTTGTGCTTCATCTTAAAATCCTTTGTGACCATTTTTTTTTTTTTTTTTTGCTTTCTTGTTTTCTTTTATTTTTTGGGTTTTGTATTGCATTACATTCATGCATTTCATATTAGGTTGTTTTCATTTTCTTAAAAAAAAAAAGGGAGGAAAAAGGAAAGTGGATGATGTGTTTTGTATTACACATCATGGATGTGTAGTTAAGGTTGGCCATATTATCTTTGCATAACATGCCTATGTACCTTGTTTAGCTTAAATGAGCTTATTTTTCTGCACTTTTCTAGTTTTAGCTATGTAGTGCATGTTTGTGTAAGTGTTTATAGTTTTTGATCATATGTTCTTGATTTTGAAGTCACATGCTTTTGATTGTAAGGACTAAAAAATCCTAAGAGAAATGCATAAATAACCATCTCACCACTATTTACTAGTCAATCATGAATACTTTAGTGCATATCATAATATTTTGTGCTCGAGAAAGTATAGCACATGCACAAAAAGAAAATAAGGTATAGCCGTTAAAAATAAAATAAATAAATTTCTGCATTCAATAAGGCAATATATATATATATATATGATTGCAAGCTTGTTTTCTAGGAGATATTGGAGTTATATGATGTAACTCTTTAGGTGATAGTCACTTTCAAATTTATGTGATGAATAATGTAGAAATTGTGATTAATTACTATCTACATATTTAGTAGCCAATCATGAATACCTTAGTGCATATCATAATATTTTATGCTCGAAAAAGTGTAGCACATGCACAAAAAGAAAATAAGGTATAGCCTTTAAAAATAAAATAAATAAATTTATGCATTCAATAAGGCAAAATAAATAAATATATATATATATATATATATGTGATTGCAAGCTTGTTTTCTAGGAGATATTGGAGTTATATGATGTAACTCTTTAGGTGATAGTCACTTTCAAATTTATGTGATGAATAATATAGAAATTGTGATTGATTACTATCTACATATCACCCTACATGTATCTTATGCTGTTACTAACTGCACGCACTTCACAAGTTATTCTTTGCTAAACTTAGTGTTAGGACATATATGGTTCACATGTTAAGAACATATGTCATACTTATTTATGTAAATTGGCTAATCCTTTGACAAAACGCACTCTACTTCTAATTGGGTAGTTCTAGGTGTTTTTAATACTTCAAGAAACAAGGTTTCAAGATCAAGTGTTGAAGTCATCAAGTCTGTCCAAGAAAAATCAAGTTGAAGTGCATTTTCATTAAAGCTCGACACCTTCTCGATAGCTGGCTATCTGTCGAGCTCTTCAGCTGATTCTTATCGCAATCTCGATAGCTTCTCGATAACTAGTCAATCGATCGAGAAAGTTTCTATCCCCTCGACACCTTCTCGACACCTCCTCGATAGTTGCTATCTGTCAAGATTCATTAAATCTCGACACCTTCTCGACACCTCCTCGATAGCTGCTATCTGTCGAGGTTACGAAAATTCAGCTTTTTGATTTTTGGGCCAGGCTTATGTATTTGTATAGGGTTTCTTTTCTCACAACCCTAGACCTATATAAGGCTTATTTTAGAGGTCGTCACACAAGAGAATATAAGGAGAACATATGCAAAAGGTGACCGATGCCTTATTCTCTCTAAAAGAAGCTACTGCGTCTTTGCGCCTTAGGGTTTTGTAACCAAGTGCTTCTTGATCTTCATTCTTGATGAAGCGAAAAACTTTGCAGCCAACATTCTTCTTTTAGTTGGTGATTAAGTTGCGTACTGGGATCTGCGCAATTGGTTAGTCACGTACTGGAATTCGTGCATCATCAAAGGATGGCGTTCATATATTGAAGAGTTCAAAGATTCTGAAGTGGTAGAAGGTTTCTACTGTGAGTTCATCTACGGGGATTGTAGAGTCTAGGGACAAAGGTTTTGTACTAGATCTAAGACTTCTCTTTACTATAGTGAATTGCTTTTCGAGAAGGTTTCCCCCCAAGTTTTTTACTGTGAAACTGGTTGGTTTCATTGGTTTTCCTAGGTCATCATATCTTGTCTTATTTATTTTTTTCGCTGCATGATTTTTGACATGATATTGATGTTTGTTTGTTTTAACAAGTTTTATTGATAATAAATCTAATTAACAACTTGGGTTTAAACCTTGTTAATTCTATCAACCGAGGTCTAAACATCCCAACACTTAGTACATGAAATTGTGTGTGAATTTGGTTTGGCCATCCAAGATTATATATTTTATGATTTTAATACAAAATATGTTCAAGGGTTGAAAATTTTGGGGTAAGATTTATGAAAATCTTGTTTTGAAGTTCTGGATTGAAAACTCATGTTTTTCAAAAACATTTAAACTCATTCTCATACATTTCATTCATGAAATTACTTGGGTTGAGTTGTTTCTGCATAATCTTTTGCCGTTTTTCAATTAGTTCAAATTTCTAGAATTTCGATCTATCGAATGTGTTTTTCGACTAATCGAAAATCCTGTGATTTTTAATGCTTGGTCTCGAATTGGTTCGATTGCTCTTCGATTGATTCTCTATTAGTTGAAGCTGTTTTATTCAGATTTAGGAACTCTCTGTCTCGCTCAATCGGTACCCGATTGGTACTCGATCAATCGAAAATTTTGGAGAAGGAAAAATAAAAAGAACACTCAGCACAAGTTCTTCATTATTTTTTCAAAAACACTTTTCTCCGTGTCCTTTTCTCTCTCGACCAATCTAAAGATTCAAGATTTTTGTCGTTTTTCTTCTAAAATCTTCAAGGGTTTTCTTCCTAAAGTCTTGGTAAGACTCTTTTACCTTTTCTTTTTCATTTATTTTCAATTTTCATGCATTTTCCTCATAATTTTCAAACAAAGGAATTTTTGGGAATTTTGATTTTCCAGTTGTTTTTAATCAAATTTGATCAATGGGTTTTTGTTCCTAGATGCTGTTGTCATGGTTCCCATGCATTAATTTGATTAATTTTGTGTTTTGAGAAGAATTGAAATTCTAGGGCTCGAAAATTTTCAAAATTGGGGTTTTTGTTCAATTGGACTTAATTGAGTAAAATTGACTTGTGATTTTGGTTAATTAGTACATTATAACATGTTTTCTAACTGATATAATGGTTAATTGATCAATTTGATTGGTTTTTTGAAAAATAGATTTTTCAAAATTTGGGATTTTTGGTTAAAACTCTTAAGTTTGGGTCAATTGTTGATGAACTTTGAAAATTGAACAAATTTTATGCATTAGAATATGCATCATATGTGCATTCATTACATGCATCATATAGTTTGTCAATGTCTTGATATATATTGTGCTCTAACCCTTTTTAATGCAATTTGCCCTTGGTTTTTTATGTTGTGTTTTGTTTTTATTTTTTATTTTTCTTCCCATTCTTAAAGTCATGGCTAGGAAAACTAAAGCAAAGAAAAACACTACCTCCTCCTCCTCCTCTTATAATTTTGAAAGGAATAGATTTCAGTTTAAGTCTAATCAGGATGCCTATGAGAAGCTAAACATCTTTAGGTCTGTTTGGGCTGAGAGAAAGATTATTCTAGATGAGGTGAATCCTGAAATACATAGGAATTTTGAGAGTTGAGGTTGATTACCTCTTCTAGATGTAGAACATCCTCCTCCTGCTGCATTGATTAGAGAGTTTTACTCAAACCTCTCTATTCACATCAATGACTCCAATATTCACTTTGTGAAGACTTGGATAAAGGGAGAAGAGTTTGTCATTACCCATGAGGTAATGGCTACAACTCTCAAAGTATCTTTGGTACAGCAGCCTGTGTAACCTTACATAGAAATTCCTCTCATTGATGACATCATATCACTTCTCACCAGTACTACCATTAGTTGGGGTACTGATCCTAGGATTACTACTCATGAGCTTACTGAGCTCAATCATCTATTCTTTAGGATTTCTTATCATAGTATCTGGCCTATCTCTCATATACATACGATTCTCATTGAAAGGTGCATTTTTGTATGCTTTCATCACTAATGCTTCTATGAGTTTTCCTACTGTTTTTATTTGTTCTCTTGTAGAGGTCCATAGGAGTAGTGCTAAATCACATGATTTGTTCTTCCCAGTTTTTATTCATAGGATCCTCCTAGATTTAGGTTTAAAGGACTTTCCCGCTTTTGAGTCTGTACATATCATAGCTCCTATAGGTGCCACCTTTCTTAGGCAAAGAGCAACTCAGTTAAAAGCTAACTCAAAACGTCCTAGAGTCGAGTCTTCTTTATGTGATGCTTCTAGAGGTCCTCCTTCTAATGATCCTCCTGCTGTGGAGTTTATGGACCCCATTGCTACTGCGGATCCTACACCGTCTACATCTACGTCTTCTTCTATATGCACCATGCTGGAGACGTGTCTCACAGTTCAGGCAGCACATGGACAGCTTTTATTGGATTTGCTCAATGAGGTTACGGCCTTACGAGCTGAGTTTGCTGACACTAGAGGTGCCTCTCCACTAGCTCCACCCTCAGATCAGGCATGATTGCCCTTTGGCACTACATTACAAAAAAGGGGAGTACATAGTGATATGGGGAGATTTTTTTTTTTTTTTTTTTTTTTTTGTAGATTGTATTTAGGGGTAGACATGCTTTGATGATGTGTTTGTACATGTTAGGGGAGATATAGATATACATTTTTGTTGGATATGGGATATATGCTTTTGTATTTCTCTTTATTTTTTATGTTCTTGTTTCACAAACTATGGTATATTGATTATGATTTATATTATGAGGTTATTCATGGTATATGTCTTTTATTTTATGTTTTGTGAAAGCAAGAAGTTTATTTTGGATTACTTGTATTTTTCACATATGCATTTATGGTTTGTTTAGTGTTTCAGGAATTTACAGGTTAATTTATCGAAGCTACTATCTACACTTGCAAATGATAGGTAGTAGTTAGTTTGAATTGTATTTTGGGCAACAATGTGTAATTGGGCTGTTTTTACACTTTGAGCAATTTATTTTTATGAATTGTGTTTTGTCACGGATTACCAAATAGGGAGTTTGTTAGGTTCTAAGACTTTAGGAACTAAATGTATTAGAACTTCATTTTATATATGTTGACAAACCATGATCAAAACAATGAGTCTAAGTTTAGGCTTGCACAAAGTTTGTTTAAGTGTAAGTTTGAATCGAGTGTTTTACAAGAATTTACTGTGTAAAACTGCAAGGCTCGATCGATTGAAAATAAGGCTCAATCGATCAAGAATCGTAGACCAGAAAATTCTACAAAAATTTCAAACGCAGCCCTAGCTCATATGACGTGTAAGGTTAAGCGTTTCACTCCTAGTATAAAAGGAAAAACCCTAGCTACGTTTTAGAAGTCTTTTGTTGAGTTTTGTGTTAAGTCTTTTGTGAGATCTGAGAGGTTTGTACCTTCAAACACACACATAGAGCTATCAAGATCAAGATTCACATCAAGAACTTGATGGTTGTTTTAGTTGCTACATAAAGAACATTCAAAGAACAAAAAAACCTTTAAGTGGAGTCTCAAAGTCACAAGTAGGAGAACTTGTGGTTGCTGCAGTTTCAAGAAAGAAGTAGTCTGTGGATTCGGAGCTTGCACGTGGTCATGTCAGTAAATTCTATGTGTAATAGCATTAGGATGTTAGTGGTCTAAGTCCTTTTGTAAACTTCAATTCTTTCTATAGTGGATTTTTTTTTTTTTTTTACCTTAAGGATAGCTAAGTCAAATTCTCCCCAAGTTTTTTATCGGTTTGGTTTTCCTGGGTCATCAGTTCTTTGTGTTCTTTATATTTTTCACTTTATGTTTATTTGTGTTTAACCTAATCTTGGATAACAATATTGTTAATCAATTTAGTTTAATATTAGGTTAAACATATTGTGACAAGGGGTCTAAAACCTGACAAACCCTAACCCAACCTATTAATAAGGCGGGTTGACCTAACCTAACCCATTTAACCTGCTTAATAAACGAGTTATGTTGGGTTAGGTTGACACGAATGTAACACAACCCATTTCAACTTGCATAATATTAAATATAACATTTATCTAGAAATAATTATTTTTACATCCCAAAAGTAGTGCATACACTTTAAGTCTTCAACCCACATTCAAAATAATGTAGTTCAACAAAAATATGACATTCGTCTAGAAATAAGTTCTTCACACTCTAAACTAAGTGCATACATTTCAACCCAAATTTAAAATAACATAGTTTAACAAAAATAAGAAAGCATAGTTCAACAAAAATATAATATTCTTGGAACTCATCAAATGCTAAGTATCAATATTGAAAGAATTGGAGCAAATAGTAGGCTAATCCCGACTATGACTACAATTATCATCCATAGATTCTAGTTTATAAACTATCTCAATAAACCCACTTGCAAGATATGCAGACGATGTCCAACACTAATACAAACAACAACAAAAACACATGGCACAAGACAAAAGCTACAATCGTGGCCTTAATCAACAATTAATATATCTCATATATTAACAACAGCACATGGGTTCAAAGTATATAGAACAAAAACATTATGCAAAAAAAATTATTGCAGACTTTTGAAACACCAAGAAAACGATTTTCTTTAATTCTAAAATTCACTAAACATGAGAGAGAGAGAGAGAGAGAGAGAGAGAGAGAGAGAGAGAACAATAACTGGTTTGAGACTTTGAGTTTGAGAATTGGGCGTGAGACTATAACATAGTAGAGTAAGTAGTACGACTGAAATAAAAAAATAAAATTAGATATTTATAAGAAGGTTTAGAGATTTAGGGTTTGTAAAATTTCAATTTTCAATTATATCCCTTATAAGTTTTTGTAATTACTTACTTTTCTTTTTAAATTTAAAATATATGTTGGATATAAAATGTATTTGACAAATCTAAAATAAAATGAGTATTTATTTGTTATACGATTTAAACGAATTGTGTTAACTGAGTCATTTTGGGTTGACATAAATAAATTGACGTGTCAAACGTATCTATTGCAAGTTGTGCAGGTTGGCCCACTTATGACACATTTCTTATCATGTCGCTTTCGGGTCAACCCATTTATGACCCAAACCCATTAAGGCCCAACCCTAACCCGCAAAAACCCATGTGGAGTTTGTGTCGTGTTTGCGGGTTGAGTCGAACATTGACACCCCTATATATAGTTCTATATACAAATTAGACATTTAAATGTCTAATTTTAATTACCATATTTATCAAATTTCATTGCACAAAATCATATCATGTTAAACTTTCTTGTGAATTACACAAGTTACCAACTTAGTAACTGAAATTAACAATTTTTTTTTTTTTTTGTTGGTTGCCTAACATTGCACGTGTTCAGTTTCAAGAAGTGAAGAGTAAAACTTAAGGTTCAATGCATGGTATAAGGAGCACCATATTTAAGGTAGAAGGTGGATTAACCTAAAAATGCCAGGCTCATTCAAACCTTGAAAAACCTGCAGTCAAGAACATGGAATATGAGGGCCAACCTTAAACCCTATTATCAAGAATGAGGACAAGGACCACCTTCTCGTGAGAAAGGGGCGTTGAAGCTAAAAAGTATATGATTAAACTTGTAGAATGGTTTGACTTAATCCTCTAAAACTTGTGGTCCTTCCCATGAGAGATGATCACAATAATGAAGGAACCCTTTTAACGAGGTTTAATGTTATAGGTTAAAAAAAATAAAAAAGGTTTTACATATTTACAAGCATGATAATTGAAGTGTATTAATCACTGTTGAACTAATAAGTAATGTTTAGTGGCACCCTTTAATAATTAACTAGCTAGTAAGCACTCCGCATGCTACTGAAAGAAGATAAGATTGTGTTATACGCATAATGCATGTAACTCAATTATCTATTGGTACGTAGTTTGTGAAAACAAAAAGGAAAAAATAGTATGTGGCAACGTCGAGAAGGCGATAAACGAGGACCATGATTGAAAAAAGATTTGAGTTGCTGCTCCCTTGATAGAGTAATTCTTAGTTATTCTCGGAGCACGAAGAATGATGCTCTCTCTTCTCACATTTATGGTGGGATCTATTCATTAAATTCATGATGGAGACCACCATATATGTTAGAGGATGAAATACCATTTTTCTGTACTCCAAGAGTATCTAGCTAAAAATTTTCCCCCTTAATAAGGGATTCAATGGATGCATGGAAAGTGAGTACTTTTAGGAGAAAGAGGAAGACTAGCCAGAAGAGGAAAGGAAATCAAAGAGGGCCACCATGTTATTTGTACCAGTAATAAGGTGAAGCAAAAGCATTTTACTGATGGATCCCACATCGTTTCAAGTGTACCCGTGGGTGTTAACCCTTATATCAAGGAATAAAGAAAGTTGTATATATATATATAATCCATATTTATTAACTTAAACTTTTAATTTAGAGTATTGTCTCGTAATTATATCTAATGTACTCTTCATCGTCTCGTTTGTTTCAAAGAAAAATATTTTCCAAAAATTATTTTACACAATTTATCATGTTTATTTAGGTGTAAAATTTGGTCAACTATAAAATTTAGCCTCCCAAGCATAAAATGTTATATACCTAAATGAAGTGTAAAATTTTACACTTTTTGTCTCATGACTACTCCCCATTCTCACTCTCAAGTTCTCCCTTCCCACAAACTAGAGCCACCAAGCCACTCTCAGGTTCGTTGGCACCAATCATTGCTAGCAGCTCTCACTACCTGATCCACCTACGCCATCGTTAATTCCACCCTCTGATTCTTGGTTTGACCACTCAAATTCGCCAAATTTTTTTTTTTTTCAATCTAACCATGCAGTTATATCCTCCATCACACCGCTCTAACTCCACAGTCGTTGGCTCACCCATCTATACTTAGATTTGGTTTTTTTTACCATTGCGTGTAGGTACGGACCTAGAATTTTAAGCTAACGGGGGCAAGAATATAAAAATAAAAAATAAATAAATAAATCCATA
The DNA here is from genome assembly GCA_023621385.1 of Quercus gilva. Taxonomy (NCBI): domain Eukaryota; kingdom Viridiplantae; phylum Streptophyta; class Magnoliopsida; order Fagales; family Fagaceae; genus Quercus; species Quercus gilva. The sequence goes on along the minus strand of CM042481.1, from coordinate 21,185,023 downwards.
TAGTATTAGAAAATTATAAATACACAAAATCGTTGTTTCTAAATACATTAAGATGTAATCATCTACCAAAAAAGACAAAAACAAAAACTAATTTTTTTTTTTTTTAATACTAGGTTGGCTAGGATTTTTTTTTTTTTTTTTTTTTTTTTTTGTTGAAGTTAGAACATTCACCGTAATGGTGCTAAAAATTTTAGCTTTTAGCACTTTAAAAAACTACTTTATCTATTTTATCACTTCACTTTACAATATACTCAATATTAAATGTTCTATTTTTTTTTTATCACTTCATTTAAAATAATATAAACAACTCATTAAAATATTAAAGAAAAAGAGAGAATTTGAATTTTTTAATTGAAGGTAACAACTTGTTACAGTCAACTGGTATTTATACCAGTTTACTGTAGTTGCAAAAAATTTAGCTTTAACTTCTCCAATAACACATAATTTTTTGGTCTTTTGGTGATAAAATAGTTTTTTTACTAAAATACAATCACTATTATGAATATTTTTATTATTTTTGTTAAATTTTTGGGTTTAATAGTTACTATTTGGGTTAGGCTAGCTAAGCTAATTGAGGAGAAGGGAGGCCTAAGGTTTTGGAAGGGGGCCCAACTACAAGAAAAAATATACATATATATATATATATGTGTGTGTGTGTGTGTGTGTGTGTGTGTGTGTGTGTGTGTGTGTATATATCTATTAAAAAAAAATTGGACCCAGGGGGGGCCCAGGCCCCCACCTGGGTCCATCCCTGACTGCATGGGTTTATTGATTTAGGTTTTTTGGCTGGTTTATGGGTTTTGATGGGTGGTTAGCTAACTTTGGTCCTTTTTTTTTTTCTTCTTCTCCAATTTGTGGATTTGAGTAGTCAATGGAGTGTCAGAGTGGTGGTGGGTTTGTGCGGATCTAGTGGTGGTTTGGGTGGTTGGTGGAGTGGTGGTGGAGTGGTTTTTGCTGGAACCGGTGATGGTTGCTTGGAAATGATGAGTCATGAGATTGTAAATTTTTATTTTCAATTTGTTATGAAACGAAACACTTGAAAATGATTTCTTGCATTTTTAGAAATGCAACCAAACACTGTTAAATGAAAATATTTTCAGTAAAATATTTTACATGCAAAATATTTTACCTTTGCAAATATTTTATGTCGTAACAAACGAAGCGTTAAATTACTTTTCATCAACTCAAATAATAGATATTTTGAGAAATATGAAAATGAAATTTGATAGAAATTATGATTTTGCCCATTTGCCAATCCACCAAGTGTGTGCTTACCTTCTTCTCCAAAAAAATAAAAATAAAAAATGGTCATTCTTTTTTTTTTTTTCTAAAGAAGTTGAATAACTCTTTGTGTATTTAATAAAGGAGTTTGTTTTATCAAAAAATAAATAAAGAAAGTAAGTAACTTGTCTTAATTCACTAATTCGAAAGTAATAAACCAGTACTCGATAAGATTTTTAAAAGATATGATATCTCATAAAGAATTATATCTTCTCATCAAGGAAGATTTATCAAGATGAAATGATGGGAAAGGATGATTTTATTAAAGTAATTGTCAAACTCTATCTCATTTTGAATAAAAATAACACTTGTACACCATAGAGAGAAGTAGAAGAAAGATATTAAATAAATAAATAAATAAAATAAAATAAAAAGAGACTTTCCCTTAAGATAAATACAACTATATATTGTATAATTAACATTGAAAATATAAATAATTTGTCATCTTTCTTATCTTTCTAAGCAAGCACTACATGATTTGGTGTCGTAAAGCGATGTACGAAAAGGACTACTAGTGATTGATATTGTGGTCAAAATCAAAAGAGTGGTCCACTAATAATTAACCTAAAAAAGAAAAGAGATAAGAGGAAAGATATTAATTACATTGACATTATTAGTATTACAGGAATAATGGCAACAACATAGGCAGTAGCACCCTTCTACGGAGACAAGGAAACATGTATATATAATTGTATACGGATTATTAACCGTATTAGGCTCTAAAGTCTAAACCCCAATACTAAAAGTGATTACGATCGAGATCTCTAGGTTTTGGACTTCATGCTCATTCTCATGCATATTTTTTTTTTTCATTTGCAAAACGTACGACTTTAGTTTAGAAGCCATGGGACACGTTCCGTGTCAACTTGGAAGCCCTTGGAATTTGAGCCAAAATTTAATTACCTTTGACATTGCGTTTATCATAAGCCTCAATTTTTTTTTATGCTATATAAAAAAAAGATAAAACTAGGAAGAGCTATTCAACTTGTCTAGTTCTTTTTTTTTTTTTTTTTTTTTTTTTTTTTTTTTTTTTTTGATGGGAACTTGTCTAGTTCTTAATTGCAATAATTTTGGCTCGGAGTTAGTTCCACTCAATTTTATATCTTATCACATGTGCCCAAAATCTGACTATTCAATCTTCGTCCAAATTGCTAAATTATTTAACATATGTTTATGTGTCGTTTAAATTTTATCGGATGTCTCAAAGTGAAAAAAAAAAAAAAAAAAAAAAAAAAAAAAATCTGTCATTTTGCTAAATGATGGTATGCAAATACTTTGAATATGCCATTTTTTAAGATACGAAACCTTAAAAGTTTTACTTTTAATTGATAGTTATAACCTATATAGTATCCCCAAATAAATTCATTCATTTTTTTCTTTCTCACTATTTAATATATATACATACTTTCAAGATCTTCATATACAAAGCTATAGTAGGTAACACTATGATTTAACTTTAATTTTTTCTTGAGCATATCACGTAGAATATGCTTTGATCCAATTCCAGTAAAGCTAGTCTCGATTTACTAAAGAACTTTTATACTCTTCTTTTTTCTCTCACAAGAAGATGATGAGAGTTTCATTGCATTGAGATTGGGATTTGGGGTCCTTGTCGAGTAGCTTCATCTTTTGGGTAAAACTCACTCCATCTCTTTTAAATAGACTCTGTACCATTAGGTGTCCCAAATTAGAAAGCCCCGTGCATGTGTACGTCATCAGAGCATTTGCAGCTGGCATGGTACATGCCATATCTTGTCAAGATTTACCATTTCAGTCAAAAAAATGTCAACAACCGGTCTTTCAATTGTAAAAAAATTTACATTTGTACTACAATACAATCTTAAATGTAAGATGGTACTGTAGCTCAATTGTAAAAATAAAATATTATTTTTTATTCATCCTCTTCCCTGACTCATCACTCTCTCTTCAGTCTTCACCATTTTTTTTCTCTCGTCGCCTACCCATCTTCGCCGGGAAAATTATTGTGTACTCCCGAAGTACCATAAATGCGTACTCCCTCCTCTCACATGAATGGTGGATCCCACTAATTAAATTCATAGTGGGACCCACCATTCATGTGAGAGAAAGGAGTACACATTTATGATACTCCGGGAGTACCTAATAATTTTCCCCTTCGCCGACCCGTCGATGGTTATGGGTTGTTCGTGAGTTTGGCTGGGTTTTGGGTTTGATGGGTTTCGGGTCTAATGGGTTTCAAGATTAAGTCTAATGGATTGATGGTTATTGATGGTTTTGGTTGCAATATCGGCATGGGTCTGGTGCGTTGGTGGTTGTGAGATCGCCATGAATCGGCTTGGGTCTGTTGCGTTCGTGGTTGTGAGATTGGCGTGGGTCTGGTGTGTTGATGGTTATGAGATTGGCATGGATCGGCATGGTAGTGTTGGCCGTGGGTATGGGTGGTGTTGGGTTTGCTTGCTAATGGGTTGGGTTTGCTTGTCGTGGGTGGTGTTGGGTTTGCTTCTTTTTCTTTTTTCTTTTTCTGGTGATGGTGGGTTTGATGAGTGTGGGTGTGGTTGGGTTTGTGATTGATGGTGGTGGTTTTAATAGTTGTTGATTGCTTGCTAATTTCTTGTGATTGTTTAAATGTTTAACTTAGCTACTTGAAAGTTTAGTTTTTAGGCAATGATGTAGTGGTGATTTGTTGTAGTTTGGTAGCTTTTTTTGGGTTTGTTCATGGTGGGAGTAGGTGGTTGCAGTGGCAGGGGAAGAGAGATGAGAGAGAATAGAGATGGATTTAGGATATATTATTTTATTTGTAGATATATTATTTTAATACATTGTATAGGAAAATAAAAGTTGAGATGTTGGGTGTGTTATAAATTGGTATGGTATAATTAATAAAATAACTTTTTGGGATGGTAAAATAAAATAGGATGGCATTTTCCATTGTGAATGCTCTTACTGACACCGTTGCATTTCACATTTGTTAGTAAAATTTATGAAAATATTGACATTATTTATTAGCAATGTTTTCGAGATGATCTCAATATTCAAAATAAAAGTTGGGTCCAGTCCAAAAAAAAAAAAAAAAAAGAAGAAGAAAGAAGAAGAGAGAGTTGGCAATTCATGTGTATTTGTTTTTTTTTTTTGGTCCACTGTATCATATATAAGACCTACAAAAGTGAAATAATTCCTCACTATTCTCTTAACATCCTCAATTTTGATAAAAACGAATTGTGTTATAAGTTGGTATTTAAAGAAAATATGTTACAAGTTTGAAGTTTTTGTCTCTAATAGACACACCAAGAGAATTTGCAAATTGCAGTGAACAACATAATTTCGGCTTATCTTTGATATTCTACAATTTGTACAAGCCCAGGTTCTGCCTTCGGGGTCTTAGTCTAAATTCATGTTAATGGGCTTGATTATATGGATCCATATTCAACATTCAAAGCTACAAGCCCATAGATGCAGTCAATCCATGCTAATGGCAATAGGCCCTCGAGTCCAGATAAAATCGCACGGCCTGGACCTAGTTGGCCTATTGCCAATTTGCCATAAAGTATACACTAAAAAAAAAAAAAAAAAAAAAAAAAAAAAAAAGCCATAGAGTTTCCCATTAAATTCTCGAATTTCTTCTGATTTTTATATAGATTTAAGATATGTGACATTCAAAAATTAAATAAACATCATCCATCCAATTAAAAATGAGAGGAAATTGGAGTACATATATGCTGGAACACATGTCATCTTCTAATTAGACTTCAACTACCAATTAGAAGATGACATGTGTTCCATCATATGCAATGCACATGATTCACTTGATTAATTGAGTTAAGTGAGTCATGCACATTAAACATGACAAAAATTAATATCATCCTTCTAATGGTAGTTAGAGCACCGGACTCCAAACATATTTGAAGCCAAACTTTATCCATTTTTTTATATTACACAGAATGTTTAGAATTGATTGGAGAAAAACAAAAACTTTCATTTCTCTTCTCTTTTATTCTTGTCAATCCTAAAGTGCATTTGTTTAAGGTTAACAATTGGTTTATTTTTATTCAGCTTATTGTTTAAAAGTCAAATAAAGTACTGATAAACTATAAATTTAAGCCATATGAAATGGACACTCTTGAAGAAAAAAATTCTCAAATGGTTGGTGTAACCGTGTATGTGAGAAGCTCCAAATCGATCAGGCCAGCTTGCCCAATTAATAGCTTACAAGTTGGGCTATTTTGTTGGTATCTTTCTTGGACAGCAAATTGGGCCAATTAGGTTTGTTTGCAGAATTGAACCAACATAATACGTTACGTCTGATGAAAGAGGTAACCCAATTATGTTACCTACTCTCACCAATTGATTAAAAAAAAAAAGTAAATTAAAAATAATGAAGTTAACATATTAGATCTTATCTTCAGGATTTGAAATATTATGTTTCTCAAAGAAAAAAAAAAAAGAAAAAAAAGGGGGATTAGAAATATTATAACGCAAATAAAAGGACTAAAAGACTACACATTTAATAGAAGTGCCACTATATAATATATATCTGTCATTGGGTCAGTTTGTGCATTCAAACTTAGACTATATCCTATAAAAAAAAAATAAAAAAACTTAGACCATAATTTTGGGTGGGGAGTATTACATACGGGTGGCAACAGAATAGATTGCAGTCGGATTAAGGGTGTCACATCTCCTTTTTATGGCAAGAAAAATCGGTATAAGATGGGACAAATTGAAGATATTTTGCAATCTCGAGATGGTTTTAACACTAATAAAATGAGATGAAACAAAAAGAAAGTAAGCGTTTTGAGAATGATATTAGAATACATACAAAAGAATAGATAATAAATAAGATATACATAAAAAAAATATTAAATATATATAAACAATTAAAATTAAATCAAAACTGATATATGTACATTTTGCGTGGGCTACGTGGGGCAGGGGTGAGCAAACTCTGTCCCCAATCTTCTCATTTCTTTAGGACAGGAAAAAACCCATGTAGGCTAGGGTGAGATAGGAAATTAAGTGGGTTTTGGAATTTTTGTCATCTCTAAACTTTATATCTGTGTTCAAAAATGCATACACATGAGATTTTTAATTTTTTAAATAAAAATTTGAGTAAAGATCATGTTTGACACTTTGACATCATGATAAAGTTTCATTTATTCTAAAAATATTAACACTTAACCATTTTTTTTAAGGGAATCCCAAATTATTATTGTAACAATCTATTCTACAATGCAAAAATCTTCTTTCACGTGGCTCCAATGATAAGCCCATCCAAAACATGCCCAAGTCGCATGTGGATGATGGCCTCGATGCTGTGGAATTGAAATTTGACCCAAGATATGTATCAAGGTAAAAGTAAAAAAAAAAAAAAAAAGGACACGTAAGACGTATCTGTTTAAGGAGAATAAGGATTTTGGGCTTTGTGATGTCATGGAAGTCCATCACAAGGAGTCCAATAACAAACCAGCAATCATCAAGAACTGTCCATGTTTTAAACACGCAAAGCCAGTGGGCCCTGCAAGAGTCTTAGGCCCAGTTCATTTTTTTTTTTAAGTTACATATACTTTTTAGGAGCCACGTCACTCATAACCGGCAAATGATTTTTCTCAATTCCGAAAGTTCAAGATTTCCATTTTATATCATCCACCTCTAATTTCTATGGTTAGAGCATTCAGCATTCACAATAAGAGAGGTATAATATAATTGTTATATTGTCATTTTAGCAACTAAAACTCCAAAATGTGGTCCAAAGTAAAGATGATATACTTAAAATAAATGACAACTGAGTTACAGTAAGCTGCCATCTTTGGGCGACAGTGGTTTCTTTCTTCCCTTTTGGTTTTTTTTTTTTTTTTTTAATTTTCTTTTGCTATGGCCAAAAATCTCTTTCTTTCTTATTGTGTGCTTGGTAATTGGTTGATTTGGGTTTGGGTTTGAGTTTGAAATGTGGGATTTTGTGGTGCTTATCAGTTTGATTTTGGGATGGGGTTTGCAATGGTGGTTGGAGGGTGGGTGGGCTTTGGTTTATGGTGGTGGATGGTGGGTGGTGGCTTGGGTTTCGGTTTTCCAGTGGGTGGTGGCTTGGGTTTTCTAATGGTGGGTGGTGGATTGGGATTTCTAATGGTGGTGGTGGTGGTGGCGGCTTGGGTGGTGGATTGGGTTTTTTGATGGGGTGGTGGTAGCTTGGGTGGTGGCTGGTGGTTTTGCAATGGGTTGTTTTTGTTTGAGAGAAGAGAGAACACAGAAAGAGAGAGGAAGAGACGCATAAGATTAAAAAATAATAAAGAAGTGGTAAAAATAGATAAAGTAATAAATAAATAAAAAATTGTTGTGAGGTGTATTATAAAGTGTGGTGTTAAAATAGATAAAATAATGTTTTCAGTTGCTAAAAGTTATAATTTTTAGCAACTTTACTATGAATGCTCTTACACTTGCAATGTAATTGTTGGGGGATCACTATTTGATTCCCTACAACCAATTGGTTTTGAGGTGAAATGACATAACCCATAGTCCAATAAATGGTATCAAAGCCAAGGTCATGGGTTCAAGTCACAGGAGAGTTATTGTGAGGGAGGGATTGTTGGGGATCACAATTTGACTCCTTACAACCACTCTAAAAACAAGTTCGCATGGCATGATGTCGAATACTATAAAAGATTTGAGTGTGTCTTCTTCATTACCAATTGGTTTTGAGGTGAAATGACATAACTCACGGTCTGACGGTAAGCAAAACCTATCCAGCCATCCCGAGTTTCCTATTTCTTCTATAACAAAGTTTACCAACTTTTAAGATCAAATAGAATTGTTTCAAACTTATATCGAAATAACATTTTTTTGGAACTTGACTATTTTACTTAAATCTTAACTCTTCGATAAACGAGTTTCATACCACATTTACTGGTGTGAGTTTGGCTAATGAGATGTTTTAAAAATATATTTCTCTTTGGAAGAGTGAAGTTGTATGTAAATAGATTTGCTCCTCTCTCATTTTCCTTTAAGTAGACTAACATTTTACACACATTGAATAAAAAAGTGTGGATACCATTAGATGTGAAACAATCAAAGTCCATTGACAAATGATTTTTCACTCCGAAAAATTAAGAATTTCATTTAATTCTTTTAAAATTATATTTTTGTGGAAATCATCCACATTTGAATTTGTATGGTTATTCTTGCAGTGTAATCAAAACCTATTTGACTATGCCGAGGCTAAGGAAAATATGTCCAAATCTCATGACCCTATCAATTAGATCAGGCACTCGCCATCACCATTCCATAAAATCTTTTAAATATTATTCAACTTTTTTTTATAACTAATATAAAGTCATAGCTATTGTTTTTAGGAATTTTTGCTTAATAATACATTTTTTAGTATTATTACGTGGTAAAATAAACTTGTTTTGAAATTTATTTGGGAAATAGCCTTTTAGTGAACTGTAAAATTTGTCCACCTGGAATCATCTCTTGAAGACATGAGTTTGACATAAAACATGAAACACATAAAACAATGAATGGAAAATTTTACGAATTATGATACATGTAAAAAAAAAAAAAAAAAAAAGTAAATTTTTGTGAGTTGAATCCTAAAGTTAGCAAAGAAACACAAACAATGTTGAAAATTTTAGATCGAAGGGAGGCCCTTCCTCAGTTTGAAAATTTTTAAATCGATAGGCCAAGCCAACAATGGCAACAAAGAAATAATAGGTTACCATCAAGACCTAGAAAAAACCCAACTCAAAGAATAAATCATGAAAATCTCTCTATAATATAGAACAATTCATGAGACCGAATGACTCTTTTTTCTTTTCTTTCCTTTTTTTTCCTCTATTTTTTTAATAAAAAAAAATTTTCTAGAGGTTTTTTTTTGAGGACATAGGTTGAAATTTTCTTTAAAAAATCAAAAAAATCTATGGCGTAAAAGCGAAAAACCCAACCCCCCCCCGAAATTTTAACTCCCTTCCACTTGAAAAAAATGATAACCCTCGTTTGCATTTAAAATTCAAGTTTCAAACTGATGAGTTCTCTCTCTCTCTGTAGCTTTCAAATTCAGGTACGTGCGAATTCTTCAACAATCAATCGGTTTAAATAAATTCTCATATTTTTCTCACCTCATTTTATTATTTTAATATTAATTTCCTGATCTCGTTCACGCTAAAATTCGTTTCAGGGTTTATTTGTTCCTCCTTTTTTCGCTTATTGATGTGAATCATTGGATAATATTGTGATATCATAGCATATGTTTCTATGCTTATAAAGTACTCAGAATCAAGTTGTTTTTCATATACAACTTTACAGCTTTGTATTGGAGGTAAGGCAGTAAATAAATCAACTTGTTTGTGAATGGCTTGAGCTTGGCTTGAAAAAAAAGATTTGTTTGTATTTGTTTATTTAGCACGAGACTCGATTTAAGTATATGTAATATTATATCTTTGTAGATGTACTTTTATAAAAATATACTTATATAAACCTGACAATATAAACAAAGCTTTTGTAATAAAAAGAGGTTAAAAATTTTCGTCATTGTTTTATTTATATATTAAAAATGAATAAATTAATCAAGTAACTCATAAATATTTAATATCATCTGATGATAAGCTTGATTTTGACTTCTGTTCGAAATCAAATTAAATAAATAAGTCTAGACTTTTAATATTCAGTTTGGCTTAGCCCGCTTATTCACAACTGGATCATGCACCATTGTAGTGACTAGTGAGGCAGTCATGCACCATTACTCAACCTCCTAAAGAGAACATGCTTTTGAAAGCTCTATTTATAAAGAGGAAATTCTCTGGTAATTTTGCTTTTCACCTAGAAAATTTGAAATGCTTTTGTGAGAAACATAATTTGTACGCAACTTTCCTATAAAGATAATTAGTGGCATATATCTTCTCTCTTCCTCTTTGCTCAAATCATTCTTCTAATTAGAATTTCTGTTAGAATTCTATGATTAAATAATTAAATTTATCCCATCTCAATAGCTTAAACCTTCGGGACGATCGGTTATTAATAATTTGTTTATTAAAGCCATGCCTGGGCATTGAGTTGGGTTTTTTTTTTTTTTTTTGAAAGAAAAAAAAAAAACGTATCTCATAAGCAACAAAAATGAGGATTATAAAGAGAGCTTCATTAGTCTCTGAAATTGTTTGATATAAGCATGCTTGTATTTTAATTATCTATGCTAGGAAATCACAACTGGCTCACATCATGCGGGGAATGAAATGCTCTGTACGTAGACTCATAATTGTTGTTTCTGAAAGTGTCAAACCAATTTTCTCTGATGAGGGTACCTGGTAAAAACCCATTTGTATTTGTTCTCAAAATTATCATAGACAAGTAATTATGTGGTCACTTAGCCATCACCTTAGTGATTAATACCTCTCTTTTTTTTTACTTAACTTTTTTTTAGAAGTGCTACGTCCACAACATTTTCACAATAAATTGTAGATGGTAAATTGTTATTGGTTCTAATTTGAACCATAACTTAAATAACTTTTTTACCCACCTATAATAACCAATTACAACTTATCATTTAAGATTTGTAGTGAAAATTTTGTGGACACATTATCTCTTCTTTTCTTTTTCTTTTTTTGGCTAAAGGCCTTGTTTACTATCGTGAAGAAGGTTTTATGTTCTAATTTCCAGGGCATGTAGGAGGAGCTTATGTACAAAAAAATTTAATAAACCTTCAGGAATTGTCAACTTCATCAATTTGACTGTAGTGCTTGGATATATAGTTCTCTGTATTTTATGTTAAGCTAATAGTGATTTGTGGAGAGTCTGGAGACACATCAGAAGGTTTTTAAGTCTCAATTATGCTGACAATCCTAATCCACGTAGGTGCAAATTGATTTTCTATCAATAATTGCAACATTCTGTCGGTAGTGTTTTCTGTGTTAAATGCACCAAAAGTTACATTCACATCAGCCAACCAGCTTATACAGCTGCAATATCATTAAGGTTCTCCTTTTCCACCCTGTTGATTGGCTTGAGCTTGACACACTGTGGTTAGCTATTTACTTCTTTGTTTCTCAAATATGGAACATTTATTTTCTGCAAAATGTTGGTGGTTTGAAATTATGAAAAAGAAAAAAACCAAAAAAACCATTTGAATTATAAATTTGGATTTTGATGACTCTGTCCAGGAGTGACTTTTAAACTAAAAGTCTAAAATCTCAAATCTTCCAGCAAAAATGCCATCCAGGCAAGACTCCATTGCCACTAATAAAGCCCTCAACTTTTATACAGGAAAAAATTTTTTATGTTTCTCCTTTTTTCTTTTATAACTTAGATAAAAGTAATGAGTCTGAAGATTTTTCATCATATTTTGTATAAGTTGCTGTTCAATCCTTTCCCATTTCTTATGCTCTTCTTTATCATTATTATTCATTTTATGTACGGAATATCAATGATTTCATTGTATGCTTTGCTTGTCTGACTAGTTCTTCAACCTTGATGGCTTGATGGGATCCCACCACCCGATACTCTGATGAGGACCCGACAGTTGATTTGCCGAAACCCAAATTATTTTGGTGACACAGGTCAAAATCATTGAAAGCTTGATAATCTTACCAATGTCAAGTTTTATGATAATAATTCGTTTTTTTCTTGGTGAAGGTGTCGTGATTTTTCTTGTCAGTTTACAAGTGCTTTAAGTTTGATAGCAGGAATACTTTTTGTTGCGTTGCCGACTAAAATATTATTAAGCGTCCTATTGCTTTACTTGGTGCAATTGTTATTGAAATTCACCTTTGTTCTTTCACTTTAATAATCCTAATAAAAGCTATATCTAGAATACTGTTAAAGCACGATTCCCATATAATCAATTTTAGTTTAATGAAAACATGTGCTTTACTATGATATATTCTAACAATAGAATTCAGCAGTGATGACTGATCCCTTCCCTAAGTGCTTATGGGATGGATTTATAGTGATAGGATGCATTTTCTTTGTGATTGTTATGTTGTGTTCCAAGATTTTGATTTTTGTGGTTGAGATTGTCATTTTTATTGAATAGAAGATCATTAAATTTTGCTTGTATTTATACTTTAATGTCATATATTTTATTTATCATCGGTTTTAAGTTTAAAAAGAGATGAGTGCAAAATTTATGATCACTTATTTTTGGACCTTGAAAGTCAATGCAATGGTTTTAGAGTCCATTGGAAATTGTACCCTAATAATATGTTTGCTGAAAATTTGTGAAACAGAAAATTGTACTCTATTTAGATTTGGAGACTAAAGCACAATATTGAAATCTTCTTCTTCTTCTTCTTCTTCTTTTTTTTTTCTTCTTTTTTTTTCTTTTTTTTTTTTTAATTTACGGAGAATATTGAAATCTTCATAATGACAAGACGGTTCATTGCCTTGTAAAACTGAGTTGTGCTAAGAATATAAAAGAATATAAAAAATGACACAATTTTGTATCATAACTAGCTAAAGGTGTGGCGAGTTGTGACTGGTAAAAGTGTGGCGAGTAGTGACTGGGTACACACCTTCACCAGTCACAACTCACCACGTGGTGAATTGTGGTACAAAATTGTGCCATTTTTTATAATCCCAGCATTTTCCTATAGAATTTATTTTAATTTCATGATGTTGCCTAAATGCATGTTTAATCATAAGTTCAGAATGATAATTGGTTGCTTTATTTGCCACTTAAAGAAAAGGAACCTATAAAGCGTCTACTCAGTCACCCAATCTTTGCCTCTGCTTTCCCGTGCACTAGCCTTTTAAGTTATCCCACGGCACTGTTTGGTTCTATTGGAAATATCTCATGCATTTTTTTTTTTCCATTCTGATAAGGCATCTGATGCTTTTATTTTAATTTAAGATATCATTAAATAAAAATTATAGTAATAACAAATTACACATTTTTTGGGTAAAGGAATCTTTAGTAAAGTGTGGCTTACGCATGGCTTTGGGTAGCAATCTATCATGGTAAGTTATCCAAGGCAATTTGGACCAAGGTTTGATATCGATATGCTAAGTTTTACGAAAAATGTTCTGATCATTAACATTTGTTGTTGCTAATATCATTATCGGTTGCTATCCTTATCTTAGCTGTTAGCAAGATCAAATATTCTCGTTCTTCCATCTTCAATGTGGCCTTGGCCATTCTCTGTGTAGTGATTATTATAGCCTCCAACCTTGGTTTTTTTTTTTTTTTGGTTGAGAAACACACACACACACACACACACGTATACAGAGGAAGGGAGATAAGATAAAGAAATACACTCACACATCAACACAAAAACTGCATGCCGACAATTAGTGTCGCAAAAAAAGTGATAAATCCCTTCTCAATATCACATCTAACCGATGCGGGCCTCCAACCTTGGTTGAAGTAAAAAGGAGACATGGCTTCTGAATTTGGAAACATTTGAAGTAATAATCATATTCCAAAGCATATTTTTCCTTCTAATTTGTTAAAGTTATCTTCTGTGATCATTTCATCCACTCCACCGTAGTTAGACTTGTCTTCCTATCATTGGCGGCTTTGTCACTTCATTGCCTAAATTTAGCCTTTATCTACACCGTCTTTTTGTCAGTTTGTAGCCTCTACAGGAAGCAAGGTATAAAGGCTAATAATTTCTCATCAACCACCACTGTTTGATTCTTTTTTTCTCTCTATCTTTTATATTTTTTTTGGGATGGGAATTTCCACTCGATTTAGAAACAGAGAACCAAGGGCCAAAGCTAATAATCAGAGAGAGATGGGAGAGAGAGATGATCGACATTGTCAAAATGAGATTACAGGATTCCAAAATACACCTCTCCTTCATCTGAAAAGCCTAATAACCTAACTCTCTCAGGTACAAATCTACAGGTAATAGATGTCTTTATGAACATCAGAAACAGAACCATACAACTGTTATATGAACCGAAGAACAGAATAAGAGAACAATAAATTTGTTATAATAACTATGGTACTGACCCCATTTATTTTCTGGTGAACCAAATGACAGACTAAAGGGGGTGCTCAACAAAATCTAGATACAGAAAAGAATGAAGAAAGGATAACAAACCAAGTAAAAGACAAGCCCAAATCACATCCACACAAACAAACAAATACGTGGTGTATGACTTACTCGAAGAATTCCCAATTGAACTTAGGTTGGACTGAGTTATTGGGGGCTGAGGCAGATGTGGATGAAGAGACTGGAATTAATGCAGGGGTAGAATCAAATGTCTCCCATTTGGTTGTAACAACTACCCCTGATGTCGAATGCCTTGCTTGCTGCTGTTGTGCCTGCTGATGCACTGGCAAATGCCCAATTGAATGCCTTGGTTGCTGCTCTAGAATTGGTGTTAGTCTTTGCCCATTGGAATGCTCGTGGATCGGCATGAGTCTGTGCCCATTTGATTGCCTCTGATGATTCTGAATTGGTTTTTGAACTCCATTGCTGGTGGCCATGGAGTTTTTAACCTTCAACATATCTAGAGTTTCAACATACTTTTGCACTCTTTTCACCTTCAAAATGAGACATAATCATCAGGAGAAATCAAAATCAATGCGTGACTCTAATTTTTTGTCTGCAAATTTTAATAGGCAGTTCAAGAACCAAATAAACAAAGTTCACACATCACAGAACTACAACATACCTGCATTTTTCTCTGCAATTTCACATCTCCATCAGCCATAATTCCATCTAATTTAAGCAACTGATTCATCAATAGCTCAGTAAGAGTAAGCACATCGGTTTCCACAACTTTTCCACCTTTATTAATTATAGTTTCCATAGCCGACACCTACCCAATTCCCAAACAAAGATCAAATTTCAAGAAATTATAAAACTACACACTTCCATAGTTCCATTTTCAAATTCATATATAGTACTGGAAGGAAGGAAACTCTTCTCTCATACAATACCTGTCCAGCAAGTCTATCAACCTCCAAGCTGATTTCTGAGATAGATTTTGATGCCTTTTCCATTTTCGCATTTCGTCTCATCTCGAGGTATCGTTTTTCTTGACTAATAGGGTCCTCCATGACCACAATCTTCGATCGGTCCTTCACCCCAGCCATGTCTAGGAACGCATTTGAATCCCTCTCTTTATCTTTGTATAGCAGCTTTTGATCTTGATGGTGTAACCCTGTTGGCCCGGACAACATTTTCTTCAACTCTCCTACAAAAAAAGGAAATAACACAAAGAACATATATATAATCAATCAATAGCTTGACATGTTCATTCGATTTCAATTCCTCAATCAGACTGTTGAAAAAAAAAATGACATTAAAGAAGCACAAAAAGCAATAGGATTGAATTTAAATGGCTCATTCAATTCCATCCTAATATTAATATAATATAATACTACTACTAATAATAATTATGACATTAAAAGTTAACAAAGAGTTGAGAGAGAGAGAGAGAGAGAGAGAGAGAGAGTTGAATACTGTACCAAATGTAGCTTGAGAACTAATATTGATTTCATGGTAGATTGACCCGTATTTAACCCTAACTCTAATTGTCGGTGCCGGAACCGAGTTTCGATCAGACTCCGAGGTTCGTTTCTGAACCAACATTCCTCCTGGCCTTAGCTCCCACTCATTAGCTGCGCCTCCTGGCTCAGCTCCACCACCACCACGGGCGGAGCTACCATTCATTGGTCCAAGTCCTGTGGTCTTAGTCTTCATTCTCATCATCTTCAACTAGTTTGCAAAAGAATTTATATATATATGTACGGAACTGGGAAAAAAAAAATCAAAGAGGCTCTAGATCTCCGTGAACTTTGATTCTTTGCGATCTGCGTCGAAAATCAGAGATACCCAATTGAGACAAAGGTTGTTAAACCCCGTTTTAGGAACCTCTGACCCCAGCATTACACGAGTCCAATCCCAACAGCGAACGCTTGTGGAGAGGGAGAGAGAAGCAAAGATAACAAATTTACTAAAGCCTCTCACAAAGACAGAAACTTCAACTTTTATTGGCAGAATCAATTGCGTCTTATATAAGTAAAAAAAAAATCGAACCCAACAATCTTACTCTTCAAGAAAAATCACCACGCAAAGATCAGTTGGCTGGCCAAAAGAACTGGTTGTGACCCAAAAATATAGAACCTGCCAAAGCTCAAAAGAATAGATCTCTTCAGCAAAGAAAAATGTAAGTCAACCAGCTCTAAAATTTTCTTGGGAAATTTTTGTTTTTTCCTTAAGAAAACCCAAAAATTACCCCAAGAATCTTAAACCTGTGATAATTTTTCCAAGAATGTCAAGGAAAAATCAATGTGAAATGAAAATCCCCCAAACAAGCAGAATTTCAATGTATGATAATTTTTCTCTCTCTCTCTCTTCTAGTTCTGGAAAACTCGAGGAAGAAGAGAAAGAAAGAGAAAAAAAAAATGAAAAATGAATATTAAAACGAGTGGCCAGCTAACTAAGCTGTTGCTTGTGACCTCAATATATAAATATATATATATATATATGTAGGAATAATTATTTGTAAATTATTGGCACATTAAAAAATACATTTTTTAAAATAAAAGGAAAAAGGAAAAACAAAGGGAAAGAAGCTACGAAAGCCGCCAAAGCTTGTGTTCAAAGGTTAAAAAACAGAAGAGGAAACTTGGGTGTCTCACCAAACTAGGGGGGGGGGAGAGTACAAAATAGCTTGCCGAGTTCATGAAAAAGTAAATGGGTGTGCCAATATATTTTTGACACGTGTCAGATAAAGGGTATTTTTGGGAATTAAAATGCAACCCAATCATTGCCTTGTTAAGTATTATTATTTATGGGTTTATTTTATTTAGTTTAGGTTGGAGACTTGGGTGGTTAAGGTGATCAAACTGAGGGTGTTATCTACGTGGCAGTTTGTATAGTTAAAGCTGTAGTTTCACTTAACAGTGAGTTAAGCCTTTAGCCTCCCTAATTAACCAGCATTTTTTTACAAGGCTTAAAGAAAAAAAGAAACATGCTTCTCTTTTTTTTCTTTTGGGTTATGGCCCACATATTACTCTTTTAACTTTCACTAGCCTTAAAGGTGGCACGTGTGTCACTATTTCCTTTTTTTTTTTTTAATAATTTAATAGTTATGTATTAAGCTGCTAAAAAAAATTAAAGCTTGTTTAGTAAGAAATTTTTAGTAATATTATTTAAGTGTTATGGAAATATATGTAGGTGAAAAAGTGCTGTAAAAATATATGTATTACTGTTTAAACAACGTAAATTATTATTTAAATAACAATACTAAACAGACGATTTTTAACGATTCAAAAAGTTACTTTATCGATTTTATTGTCTTGTTTAAATATTCTTTATTTAGTCTTTCTTTCACAAATAAGAGAGAGAGAGAGAATGCTCTTAGTGCTTTTGTACTAAAATAGCATACCTTTGATATGAATGCTTTTAGTGAATAAGAAATCTGAACTTTAGATGCCCTGTTGCACTTTTTTAGTTAAATGATCATTTTAATCGAGTTTTAGTTTTCTCAATATTTTTATCATAAATACAACTTCCAACTTACAATTACAATGAATTAA
This sequence comes from Quercus gilva, assembly GCA_023621385.1. Lineage (NCBI taxonomy): Eukaryota > Viridiplantae > Streptophyta > Magnoliopsida > Fagales > Fagaceae > Quercus > Quercus gilva. The sequence continues at coordinate 21,167,289 of CM042481.1, read as the reverse complement.
ATCTCAAATATTTTCCTTAAAAAGTATTAATATAGGATAGATTGTTGATATTTTATCACCAATTATAAATTACTCATTTTGTTTTGTATTTCATATTTGTCATGACTAAAGAAATAGAAAGAAAAGGACAAGAGTTCTTTACTAAAGTCCTTGTATTTTTTATATCAAAATTTATTTCCTATCTATAAAAAAATGTTATATATTTAAATTAGATAGAAGAGAGTTGATTTATAAGTTCATTGATTAGGCTTGAATTAAGGATAATTAATATGCCCTGATTTTTGTCATAATCAAAAGTTGACTATATGTTTAAAAAGAAAAGAAATTATACTAAAAATATGTCAAAAACAATATAAGCTCTATTATTTTTCTGAATATTGAATCATTGAGTAGTTCTTATCAAGTTAATGGAAAAATTCATTGTTGAAAGCTTAATCTCAATAGACAATAGTATGACATCACATCTACTACTCTTTTCTATATACATACATATTGATCTTTGCAATGGACATCATATGGTCCGTGACCTGCTTAATATTTGTGCTCTAGTCCATTTCAACAATTATGTTCATTTATTAATAATTTGTATTTTCTATACAAGAATCCAAAACATTTGGACAGGACCATCTTATAGCATTTCTTAACAACATTATCTAATTTATCCTTGGAAACGTGCTCCAATTGTCTTCTATGTACAAAAGTAACAAAACCAAGAACCAACTTGTTGCTACCAATCTTTTATGTACAATTATTTATATTACAAATACGAAAGTTTGATTATTGTGCCTTTGAACTCAAGTTGTACTGTCTAGTTCTCCAAGAACATCTTACCAGGAAATTATTCTCCTTAAAAATTCCTAATTAATAAAATAAAATAAAATTTTAATATTATTTTTCTATTTTGTATTTAACAAGTTTAGTAACATTCTTCACAAAAATTTTTTTTATAATTATTGATATGATTTGTTATAATTTTGTTTTTATCAAATAATATGACAATGATATAATATTATTATTACTCATAAAAGATCTAATTAATGCATACCTAAATAACATATATTAATCATTCTCAAAAAAAAAAAATCATTCATTTTAAGAAACTGTTTTAAAAAAATTTTAAATTGTCAAAAAAATTAATCACTTTTTAAATTTTTTTATTAAAAATTTTCTAAAATAGTTTAAACCCATAAAAATAATATAAACCAGTCCTATGATCCTCATTTCTAGAAGAAGAACATGGCCAAAATGAGACAATTTAATCAAAAAGAAACAAAAAAAGTTAGCAGGGGACTGACTAATAATGAACACATCACAGAACCACACCAAAATCAAAATCAAAGTTTCCAAGAAAAGCAAGAATATTGAAAAACACCACAAAAAAAAAAGATTACGTCATACTTCTGTAAGATACACGTGGCAGCATCGATACAGTCGAAGACTCGCACCCCAAAATCCAGGTACCCTTGCCTTTTGTGAGACTTCTCTTATTATTACAAAGCCACCGACACTTACACACGTGCGGCGAGACATGAGCTTTAAGTACACGTGGCAAATTGTCGGCCGAGGATTGAACTCCTCCCACGTGGGAATCGTGTAAGGAGGTCTATATTCCCTGTATACGTAGCTCGATGTAGACGGTGCAACCTACTATGGTTGTTCCGTTGTTGTATTGGGGTTTGTTTAATTTGGACTTTATTATTAAAAATTAAAAATGTTAGTGAAATTATATTAATTTAATGTATTATTTTTTAGTGGGTTTTAATTAGCATAATTGGTAAAATTTTTGATAGTTGAATAAAAGATCTGAAATTCAATTTTCACTTACACAAAAAACTAATTGATATTTTGATCTGATGATAAAAAGTTATTTATCATCAAGAGCAGATACTATAAGTTAAAATTTTTTTAAAAAATTATATTATTTTTGGAAAAAGAATTTGAATATTTTTGTATTAATTTTTTTTTTATGGTAATATTTATTTAAGAGTTTGAGTGTTTGGTGTGAAGGCATTTTTGATTGGGGACAAGGTACCGACCATTTGGAATATATAAAGTTAGCAAACAGGTTGATGCTTTGCTTGCCAGCGGTTTTGTGGAATTTCTGTGGGGGCTGTGGCCAAAATCTAGAGGCACGTGACATTGACAATACAACAAGGCCATTAATTTGTTTTTTTCTTTTTCTTTTATTTTTTTTAATGAAATATGGGTTTTTTTTTTTTTTTTTAATGTTTGCTTCAAAATCCTTAATTGGTGCAATGTATGAAGACTTTTATATATAATTTATATCAATAAAAAATAAATTAGAGAATTTTGAGAAAAGATAAACTTCATTTAATTAGAATTTATTTAATATTACATTTCTTTAATCAACATAAAGCATGCATGATAATTAAGTTTTTAATTTATTTATTTTTCATATTTTTAAAAATTTAAATGCCAATAAGAAGAAGCTTGAGTATTTTAAAAATGTCTAATGCTATGTACATAACATTTTCAACAACAATTTCACAATAAATATTAGGTGATAAATTATTACTAGTTTTAATATAGATCCATAATTGAAATTATTATTTTTTTTTTTCCATAAGTAGGTAATAATCAATAATAGTTTGCCACTTAAATTTATTGTGAAATTATTATAAAAAAATTGGAGACATAGCATTTCTACTTGAAAATTGACAGGATAAAGTTACGAGATTAAATTCTATAAAGATGAGGTGTAAAACCTATATTTTACACCATTCAATAAGTGATTGCCACATTAGCATTTTATTTAAAATTTATCAAAATTTAATATATCCTACCACATCTAATAACATCTCGATAGATTCCCAATTTGGTTGGATTTATATATGAGTATTAGAATTGATTGTGTGTGAGTGTGTTTATTCTTAAATATGTAATAAGATGATGTGGTATGTTACGATTGGAGAGGTAAAACATAGGTTTTACACCACGTCCTTATAGAATTTAATCTCTAAAGTTACAGGAAAACTCCAAAACTTCTATTTCACAATTATGATAGTTTTTAGATATTATAATGAGATATGCAATACTATAAGAATGACTACCAAAAAAACAGGAAAATAAAATAACATAAGAGCAAGGTCATAAGTAACATTACTAAGGAACCATATTGTATTTGATGAGTAGGGTCATGATGTAATTAGTTAATTAGTAGGGTCATATTTTAATTAGCTAATAAAAGAGTAGGGTCGTATTGTATGAGGGACGTTGACCGTGTTTATTTTTTTATTTTTTTCATTTTTTTGGAGGCTAGAATAATATCGGTCTTAATAATTATGAATAAGAAATTGAGGAAACAATCAATACTCTTAGATTTTATTACCTAAAGGATTGAAGAAAACATCAATGCATCAAAAATATACCTAGGCATTATGGAGTATAATCTCTATCTATCTCATTTAGAGATACCTTATAACTTTATATAAAAGTTGTTGTTGTTGTGGTTGTTGTTGTTGTTTTTTTTTTTTTTTTTAATTTTTATTTTATATATATATATATATATAATTTGAGAAACATATAAAGTTGGTTTATAAAGTTTGAATGCTTTAATTATGGGTGTTCACTTGGTAAAAAAAATTATTTGCATACAACGAACTTGAGATCAAATCATGTTCTTACCGAAAGTATGAAGGTTTAAAGGTAGCGGAGGAAAAAAGGTGAAATTATTGACTTGGTCCTTCAACTAATAATTGTGTCAATTTAGTACTTCAACTTTCAAAGTCGAGTTAATTTCATCGTTAGATCTAATCTTTATTTAAAATTTAACAAAATTAATAAATGTGGCAGAACATACATTAAAGGACTAATGTGGAAGGTGTAAAAATTTTAAAGTCAAGTCAATTTTAACTATTAATTATTGAATTATAGATGGATATCTCCATTGAAAACATCAAGATGTATCAATTGAGTTAAAAGGCTTTTGGTGATTTGATTTTAAAAGTTGAGGAACTAGATTGACACAATTAATAGTTGAAAGACCAAATTGAACCATGTCCAATAGTTAGAGGACTAAATTAGTAACTTAACCACAAAAATAAGAATTAAATGAGAAAACCACCCCAAAAAAGTAGTTAATAAAACTAAAAAAAGGAAAATTTCACTTGGGTTTTCTAATTCCCAACTTTTTGCTCTATATTTATTGAGAAAAATTATATCCGCAACATTTTTGCAATAAACTCTAAGTGAAAAGTTGTTACTGATTCTAATTTGAATTTAATATTAAAATTATTTTTTTGCCCACCAATAGCAATTTAAGATTTATTGTGAAAATATTGTGAATATAGCATTTCTCATATTCATTAGGTAATTGAGCTTGTATATATATACATATATATAGTATCTAGACCTCTTCGAGTATTCGATTATTTTCTTGATTATGTGCAGTCCTCTCCATCCCCCACACACACACCTGGTTATTGGAATATTATGTTGTTAATCACCCGTAAGTCACTTTCATCACTATTTAAGAAATTGAAATTCAAGTCGGAACCTCAGGCATCTGTTCACAGATTAGAGATGTTATAAAATATAATGAAGTTCTGTTAGCAACATTCGTAATCAATAATGATACCTCCCTCACATTTTCAAGAAGATGATTTGAGCAAACAACTATAGAAGGAAAGAGAAAAAAAAATTATTTTGACTTGTTCTGAGCCAATAAAGATATATGATTTGATGATGATGACCGTTATATTTTTTCTTAATTTCTTTTTTTGATAGAATAATATTTTATATCAGTTCCAAAAGAAAAATTAGAAAGCCAATGGTCAAATATGGGACCCTAAAAGGGTATGATGGAGCAATCCTTAGTTGGTGGGGGATGTATTGCAAAGATTTTGGATCGACCTTTCGACCTCAAGCATTTCTTTGAGCACACTACAAATAGAGCTAGGTGATTTGTCTCACTTTTAATAATATTTATCATTGTGTCTTATATACTACTGTAACACATGTACCCACTAAACCATCATTGACCCTTCAAATTAGAAGTGACTGTCATTGTATAACCCGTGCATATTATGGCAAAACAAACATGAGGATTTCTCGTAATCCCAAAGGCAGAGCCTAGCTAGGTTTGGTGCAATTCTCCTTTTGAATTGAAACCAAAGTCCAGCCTCGAATAATGATACCATTTGATTGAACGCGGAACTTTTGTACTAGTTGCCCTTCAATCACAGCAAAAAAAAAAAAAGGAAACCCTGGTTGCCCTTCAGCTTCAATCACAGCAGAAAAAAGAAACCATGGTTGCATGCGCTTCAATCACAGCAAAAAAAAAAAGAAACCCTAGTTGCCCCTTCAAAGTTCCATTTCACAAAAGAAAATAGAACAATTTAATTTAGACCACTCGAAAACTTTTAGATCCACTTTATTTCAAGGGTCATGAATGGATCTATTATGAGTCTATGACTCTGAGATGGTGGAAGTTCTTTTATTATAGTTACTTCTAACGAAATACAATGAAATAATAAGCAAAAAACAACTTGAAAACGAGAATCCAACAACTCAGAAGTTTAAACAAAACGGTAAGGAAAAGGGAACACTATTTAACAAGAGTGATAGGTGAACCGACATTCAATATTAATTGTGTATCATACAAAACAATGGATTTGTGAGCTATACCCACAAATATTTTGCTTAATTAGTTAGACTGTCGGTAGAATCAGAATTTTCTTCACCTTAAAAAACATGTGCTGCCATAAAAAAAATCGGTATTTTTTTTTTTTTGGGGGGTTCTCTTTTGGATTCAATCTAGGCAGCCAATAAAATAGAAATTATTACTAATCAATATATATATATATATATATAAAACCGAAGCCTTTGAAACTCTTACAATTTTTCACATCATCACTATTTTCTTTTTCTTTTTATTTTAGATTCTTTTTATTTTAAGTTTTATATCTTATATAGAATCCACCAGAAAAACAATAGACAAAAGTTTAAATTTTTATTAACCTTTGAAGCTCTTACAATTTTCCACATCATCACTATTTTCTTTTTCTTTTTATTTTAGATTATTTTTATTTTAAGTTTTATATCTTATATAGAATCCACCAGAAAAACAATAGATAAAAGTTTAAATTTTTATTAATATCAATAATATTGAAAAACGTATATAAACTTGGAGGCCTATTTAAGGGCTCCATAAAACTTGATGGACAAAAAAATATATTCTAAAATAAGCCCTAATTAATACCTAACCATAATAGGAACCAAATTTGACCTTAAAAAATATTAAAAGAACCTAAAAATAAGAAAATAAATCACCTAGACCTAAAATAACGTTTTTTGCATAAAAATACCAAAATTAAATAATTACAAAAATTAAATTGTAAATTCTATCCTACATCAACTTATCACAAAAATCATCTATTATTATTATTATTATTATTATTATCTATATATATATATATATATATAAAACCGAAGCTTTTGAAGCTCTCACAATTTTCCACATCATCACTATTTTCTTTTTCTTTTTATTTTTGATTCTTTTTATTTTAGGTTTTATATCTTATAACAATATTATTAAAAAACGTATACAAACTTGGAGGCCTATTTAAGAGCTTCATAAAACTTGATGGACAAGAAAATATATTCTAAAATAAGTCCTAATTAATACCTAACCATAATAGGAACCAAATTTGACCTAAAAAAACATTAAAAGAGCCTAAAAACAAGGAAATAAATCACCTAGACCTAAAATAACGTTTTTTGTATAAAAATACCAAAATCTCTTCTCTCCTTAAAACCCTAGCAATTACCATCTGAAATTTTTTATTTGCTTTCATATATGCCTGAAATTTTCATTCTATCTTATTGTTTTATTATGTTTAGAATTGATTTTCTTATAAGTATTTGGGTTAATCTTTATATTTTGATAGTGTTTTTATGGGTTTGGTTTTTGGGTTGAAATTCTAATAATTATTTTATATTGTATATGGCAGATGAAGCATATCCTTTTTTTGGAGAAAAATCAAAGCTGCAACTTATGTCTTCCAGCCCAAGGTGTGGTAAATTTTTATATGTTCTTACTTTATTGAGAATTTTTATTTGGGTTCATGTGATTTTTTGTTTTTTTATTAAAGCTTTGATTTTTGTTGATTAATTATTTGTTTGGATTAATTTCAATTAATTATTTGTTTGGATTCAACGTAGAAGATAATTGAATTAGGTGTTATAAATTGGATAATGTTCCATGTTTTGAATTGTTTATATTATTTAGACTCCTGGTAGGACTCTCTCTTCTCTCCTTAAAACCCTAGTAATTACCATCTCAAAATCCTAAACTTAACTTCACTTTAAAATTAAAAAAATAAGAAGGAGAGAGACTCAACTAAAAAAAAAAAAAAAAAACGTAGGTATTGTCTTTTTTATTTGCTTTCATATATGCCTGAAATTTTCATTCTATCTTATTGTTTTGTTATGTTTAGAATTTATTTTCTTCTAAGTATTTGGGTTAATCTCTATATTTTGATAGTGTTTTTGTGGGTTTGGTTTTTTGGTTGAAATTTCTAATAATTATTTTATATTGTATACAGCAGATAAAGCATATCTATTTTTTGGAGAAAAATCAAAACTGCAACCTATGTCTTCCAACCCAAGGTGTGGTAAATTTTTATTTGGTATATTATATATGAATTTTTTGAATTTGAAGGGTTTTGTTTGGTTTTGAAGTAGAATTTTGGGATTCTATAATATGCATATATTAACCCAATTTTCTATTTCTAAGTTTCTTAGATTTTTTATATCAATCTTTTTTTCTTTTAAATTTTTGGTGGGCAAATCAGTCTCTCACTAATTTTTTTACCTTAACGCGATGTTAGTTAATTGTCATTTTATTTAACTATCCTGTGCATCGCACGGGTTAGCGACTAGTTATTATTATAACTAAAGCCTTTAAAGCTCCCACAATTTTCCACGTCACCATTATTTTCTTTTTCTTTTTATTTTAGATTCTTTTTATTCTAGGTTTTATATCTTATATTTATTAGTGTTACAATAGTTTAGTTTAAGTAAAACTCTATTAGATATATTTTGTTGGCCTATCACATAATTATTATTATCTATATACAATATAAAATTGAAGATTAAAAATTAATTATAATTTTTTAAGATACCTCACATTATAATTTAAAAAAAAAAATGACTCACTTTAGGTTTGAATTTTTTTTTTTTTTTTTAAATGACTCACCAAAAAAAAAAAAAAACTTTTGGATTAAGAAAAAAAGAGAGAGACTCCTAGTAGGACTCTCTCTTCTCTTCTTAAAACCCTAGCAATTATCATCTCAAAGCTCTAAACCCAACTTCACTTTAAGATTAAAAAAATAAGAAGGAGAGAGACTCACATAAAAAAAAAAAACGTAGGTTTTGTATTTTTTATTTGCTTTCATATGTGCCTGAAATTTTCATTCTATCTTATTATTTTATTATGTTTAGAATTGATTTTCTTCTGAGTATTTGGGTTAATCTCTATATTTTGATAGTGTTTTTATGGGTTTAGTTTTTGAGTTGAAATTCTAATAATTATTTTATATTGTATATGGTAGATGAAGCATCTCTATTTTTTGGAGAAAAATCAAAACTGCAACTTATGTCTTCTAGCCCAAGGTGTGGTAAATTTTTATATGTTATTGCTTTATTGAGAATTTTTATTTGGGTTCATGTGATTTTTTGTTTTTTTATTAAAGTTTTGATTTTTGGTTGATTAATTATTTGTTTGGATTAATTTCAATTAATTATTTATTTGGATTCAACGTAAAAGATAATGGAATTAGGTGTTATAAATTTGATAATGTTCCATATTTTGAATTGTTTATATTATTTAGACTCCTTGTAGAACTCTCTCTTCTCTCCTTAAAACCCTAGCAATTACCATCTCAAAACCCTAAACTTAATTTCACTTTAAAATTAAAAAAATAAGAAGGAGAGAGACTCAATTAAAAAAAACGTAAGTTTGTCTTTTTTATTTGCTTTCATATGTGCATGAAATTTTCATTCTATCTTATTATTTTGTTATGTTTAGAATTTATTTTCTTCTAAGTATTTGGGTTAATCTTTATATTTTGATAGTGTTTTTGTGGGTTTGGTTTTTGGGTTAAAATTTCTAATAATTATTTTATATTGTATATGACAGATGAAGCATCTCTATTTTTTGGAGAAAAATCAAAACTGTAACCTATGTCTTCCAACCCAAGGTGTGGTAAATTTTTATTTGGTATATTATATGTGGGGGTGAAAGCCCAACGCTACGTATTGGGCCTGGGGCCCAATTTGAATATCATTGTTGGTCCGAAGAGGTAAAAGAGATCAGGGCTGAGTCCGTTTGATGGAAATGCACTTGGAAATGAATGATGTGTGTGTCCGAAGACAATCCTATTGGTCCGAAGAGGTTCCCCTCCTCAGATCATTAGAGAACTTAATCAAACAAATACACTGAAGACTTGAGCGACCTTTCCAGCTGTTTCCACGGTAAATAGCGAACTCTGGGCATGCCTAGGGATGAGAAGAAGATAAAATATCTTAAAGGAAAAGCTGTCACCACCGCATTTAATGCACTGCAGCAACTTTCCTGACCACATTTATGTGGAAAAGACACCTGAACAGTTCAACCTCAGCTACTACCACTCACAGCAGATTAAAGTAAAGGCATGATGTGACATGTACTCAAGTGAATGCTTAGATGAAAAACAAGTGTACGGTGAAGATGAGGAAAGAGGAGGATATATAAAGGAAGTAGGTCTCTGAAATGTGGAGGAGAAAAAATTGTATTCATTTTGGTTTATAAACATTGAGCCTCTTCGGATTCAAGAGGACTCTTAATGAATACTAGTCTGAACGTCATTTTATCCATACTTGCCTATTTGAATCGTTACTAAATCCATATACAACCCAGCTGTTTAGCCCATTCTCTACAAATTTATTGTTTGGGGTTCATTGGGCTCACAGTCTGCAAAGTTTATGCTTGGCCCATCAAATTTGGACCCTACATTATATATGAATTTTTTGAATTTGAAGGGTTTTGTTTGGTTTTGAAGTAGAATTTGGGGATTCTATAAAATTTGGAATGTTTAAGTTTTAGGGTTTTTGGTATTTGCGTCTTAGTAGGTTGATCTTAATTCTTTACCTTATATGTTTTTTCTTTATTGAGAATTTTTATTTTGGGTTCATGTGATTTTTTGTTTTCTTAATTAAAGTTTTGATTTTTGGTTGATTACTTATTTGTTTGGATTAATTTCAATTAATTATTTGTTTGGATTCAACGTAAAAGATAATGGAATTATGTGTTATAAATTTGATAATGTTCCATGTTTTGAATTGTTTATATTGTTATTAATACGACTAAATAAGATTTGTTTTTATCTTTATAGTTTATATCAGTTTTGAGTGTGTGTATATATATAACTTTTGGAAATTTTGCTTTATTAATTTAAGAATTGTAAATTACTTTGTAGGTTTCAGTAACTATGCACATGCAATGAGACATTGACAATATAAGCATATATATATGGTATTAACATTTTATAAAAATCTTTCTTACAACCCAATAACATTCTACGTTAGACAACACTTCTAAACTATAGAAAAGTATAGAAGTTAAATATTTATTCCAATTGTATTTTATTTAATTACGACATATCCATTTTTTTTAAAACGCTAATTAGCAAAATGTCTATAATATGCATATTATTAACCCAATTTTTTATTTCTAAATTTCTTAGATTTTATTATATCAATCTTTTTTTCTTTTAAATTCTTGGTGCGCAAATCAGTCTCTCACTAATTCTTTTACCTTAACGTGATGTTGGTTAATTATCCTTTTATTTAACTATCCTGTGCATCGCACGGGTTAGTGACTAGTATTTAAGAAAGGTATGCTTTAACTTTTCCAATCAAATAAATACAATTATTTTTTTTAGATTTTTTTTTTGGGGGGTTGAAACTTTGAAAGTGAACTGCCTAATATGACACTCCTAAATTAGTTGGGCTCTCTAGGACCCATGAAAATGATGGAGCACCACGTGTGGATGCTGCATGGGCTAAAAAAATGCTTCCTCCATGGGCAAGTTTGCATGTATGGTTAATTCGCAATTTGCAGTATTATTTAATGTCTCAAAAGTCAAATCTCGATAGCCTGATTTAAAACATTATAGATGCATAAATTGGATTACAATATGGTTTGCAAATTTACATATTTTGGCTTGAGTTTGACGCAGTGCGAGTTGTCCAATATACAATCAAATCAGCTATAGAAATTTTAGTCTTTTTCTAAGTTATCGTAACATTGTTTTGTTTGTTCAATAATCAGAGAAAGTTATTGAAAGGTATTGGACATTTAAAGTCTTAAATCTCACTACATTATTGCTGAAAAAAAAAATTACCATATTGATTCAATTTTTTTACTTTCTTTCTGATGATAGTTACTACGTACTACAATTGAGTTAGATTGAAGTAAGGATTTGATTTCTTTAAGCTATAATTTTTTCTTATATGTGAAATTAACGAACTTCTTACACGTTCGTTCATCTACTATTATTATTCATTAGTAGAAGAGTTGAAAAGGGTTTTTTTTTTTAATTATTTAAATTATATACTTCGATTTTGTTTGTACATGTGTATGTGTCATTATTTTTTGAAAATTTTATAGATATCATTTTAGCGTAATGTGGTATTGGAAATGATTTTATGATTGTGGTGGAAATTGGCTTGGTGTCTCAATTCATAGTTCATGCAGTACTTTTTTGGGCCCGTTTTAGAATTAAGAGGGTTGGTCCTCTATTTCAACAATTTGATTATTCGTATTTGTTTCTCTCTAGATTGCAATTGATTATGGATTGACGCAACTTCATTGTCCCAGTAATCTTATACGTGGCACTCAAGCTCAGTGTCAAATTGATGAAGAAGAACGACCTGTCTTTGTTTGTCGTATCTTGAACTATAATCCTAGCCGTTGGATTTGCATACTTCAAAACATCATGATTAATTTGTAATCCAAAAGTTATCCCATTCAAACTATATAGTCTAATCACTAATGTACCGTTCAATATCGGAATTGATTGATATATATATAGGGAGTTAGTTAGGGACTCATTAGGATAACCCTATCTCTTGACTTTTTTAAAATCTTAACCATTCATGCTTCAATAATGAATGATTCATATTTGATTAAATCATCAATATTTAAAATGCTGAAGATATGATAGAATATCAACCATTCATTAATTATCAATTGTTGAAAATTTTAAGAATTCCACCACTTAGTTACCTAATTAGTTTTTTTTTTTTTTTTTTTTTTTTTTGAGGATTTTAATTCCCACAAAGTCTTACCTCACATGGTTACCCTAATACTCCCATTAAAATTAAGAAATAATAACAAGTAGAACCTAGAATGGTCAACCTAGTTACTTAAATTTTTTTCCTAATAATAATAATAGGATCATGTTAATGAGTACTATAAGATGTCTGTTAAGGAATTGTTTTATGTTAGAAATTTGAACAGCTTTATAAGGTGCAGAACCAATAGAACGAATTTATGAATTTTCTTTTTCTTTTCCCTGAAACCTAGTTACAATAATTGGATTAAATGGTTCCACACCAGTCACCTTACTGGTCGGTGGTGTGGCTTTTTTTAAAAGCTTTTAAACTCTTCAATTTGCCACCAAAACATGGAATGTCGACTAATAAAAAGAGTTATCTGTTGTTATTTAATTTTTAATGTTATACATAATTTTCTAACCTAATCATATTCTCTTGCCCTAAAGTCAATCAGAGGTAACGGTGTATTTAATTTATGAGGTAGGTGCTTTAGTTTTTAGTTGTATATGGGGCGGTACAAGTCAACATTAATTACTGACTATTCTGCATGCGGGTGTGGAGCTTGCTTAACCCTTGATTAAGAAAATCAGGTCTAAGTCAATCCCACAAGTCTTCAGCTTGATCAGGATTACTATAGCTTATCTGTAAAGGACTTCGACCCTTCTGTTCATGATAGGGCATCATCTGATCATCATTCATTTTGTAATCCTCTATACCAAGTTACCTACATTTTCATTATTATTTACTTTTGGTTGGCTAGATTCTAGACTAACATCTTGTTTGGTTTGTAGGGTAGTAGAAGGCAAGGAAATGGGTAACAAAAGAAAATAAATGAAATCCATTGTTTAGTTAATAGGAAACAGAAAAGGAATGGTACGAACTAGCTTTCCATGGGACCTCCATTTTTCACCTTTTTGGACTTATGTTTAATTGGACAGAAAATGAGAGTAATCATTTGAATTTTTATTAAAATTACGTTTATACTATTATATTGAATAACTTGATTTATAAGGGAAAAACAACAATTTATGGGGTTTACCAAAAAAAAAAAAAAACAACAATTTATGGGGTCTTTTGTGAGGGGGAGTCCCAAAACCTTTGGTTCAACAATAAATTTTCAATAGATTAGTTAAAATTGATTACGTGTATTAAAATAATACTTGTTAACATGTCCTTACTTAATTTATTGTCTTTTTTTACTACTTATACTAGTCTTATTTTAGGGCTTTTTCTATCTCTTTTCATTTCATTGACTTGAATTAAAATACTTTTACGTGCTTTTGCATCAATTGCTTTTTTTTTGTGCATGATCCAATCATATCAAACGGCTATTTCCTATCATTTCCTCGATATGAATCACTCCTATATTGCCTCACTTACCCATTTAACATTCTCATTTTAGTTGCACTTATTTTATAAAGAAAAAAGTTTTAGTGCATACAAGGTTATGTGACAGCAAAAAAAAAGCAACATATATCCAAGAGTTATATGTAATGCACATAATCAGATGGTCCCAAAGACACTTGTCTCTTTTTTTTGCTGCCACATAACCTTGTATATAGCAATTGCTACATACTTGTATGTAGCAAAACCTTTCTCTTTTATGAACATATACGGGGAGAGGGAAGAATGTCTTAAAGAAACTGACAATAGTATATATCCAAAATGGTCTAACTCTTTGATACACAACACAGACTTTAAACCTCTTTAACTTATACTCATTTTTCGATGTGGGATTAATCCACTATTTTTTCTTTTGAGAATACTAAGTATTTTAACACAAACACAAGAAGAGAAGAATTTTTTATACAATATAGTATAGCTAATCTTATAATAGTCTTATAAAACCTTTTTTTCTTGAACTTAATAGATATTCTACAATCACACAATACTTCTAATGCACATGTCTGCTTCATCCACCTTACTTTTATTCAATAATTCACAATTTTTTTCTCTTCACACTGAAATTATAGATCCAAAATATTAAAATGCTAACTCTCCAATACCTTTTAACAGTCAAATCTCACTACTATATAATCTTTATTTCTTCTTTTATTAAAGTTACACGTCGTTTACTTTATTTTAGAATTACTTACCCTTTAAGCCTCTAGATTTCAAAGTATCCCTCTAGTTTTTCAACTTGGAGTTAATTTCATGTCTAGTTTCATTTACTAGAACTATATCATCTACAAAAGAATATACAATAAGGAACTTCATCTTCAATCCATCTAGTAAGTTCATTCATAACCAATATAAAGAGATATGGACTTAAAATTATATTCTTATTGCAAAGCTATTGTAATAAGAAACTCACTTATGATATTCTCCACTTGTTCTCTCTTTTTCCCCTTTCTTTTCCTCTCTTCATTCAAACAAACATATGGAAAAGTATTTATTTTTCTCTCACTTCCCTTTTCTATTTCCTTTCCTTTCCCGCCTTGTCAGTTGTTACCAAACATGGTGCTAAGTTAATTACCCAAGTAATTTAATTCCTTGCTGTCAGACAACGTCAAAGAAGTGCTAATTGCAGGATACAAAACTGGGGACACTCTTTTTGTTTGTTCTCATCCAATTCATGGATTTAGTACTTTTCAAAATATCATATTTAATTTAATCCAATAAAAATTGGGTCTCATCCAATATCATGTGTAACATAAGTGTTACACATTATTAAAAAAACTCTAATCATGTGGTTTATTATTATAAGTGCATTAAATTATATTAAAATCATTTGTTCTATGTGAAACTCTATTATTGAAGTTCCAACAAATTTAAAAATTAGGAATTTTATTATTAAAAATTTCAAGAACATTAAAAAGGTACGTTACTTATTTTAATAATTAAGTAAAATTTGGAATATGTTTGCACATTATGCGTTTTCTTTATGTAACTTAAGAATTTTTTTTTTCTTTTATTTCAATTTTGATTTTATTACTTAAATTTGATATTAAAGATTTTTTATATATATTCTTTAGTTAACCCATGCATCAAACATGTGTGTTAATGTAATGCTAGTATTGCCAAGATGCAAGAGTCTTATAACTCAATTAGTTGCCACCTCTTGGTGTTTCCAACGAAGACATCCAGGATTCAATTTCCCCCCCCCCCCCCCTCCCCTCCAAACTATTGATATATCAAATTAAAAAAAGTACTACTAGTATTTATTAGGGATAATTACAGATTACCCACCTATAGTTTAGCCTGAATTTAACTTACCCACTCGTGGTTTCATTTTTGACACTTTACCCACCTGATGTTACTTTCATTTAGTCTCTGCTACCCACCTCTGTTTAAAAAAATGGGTAAATAAGTCTTTTTACTCCCATTTTATGTCTCTTTCCTCCCAAAACAAGAAAAAAAAAAAAGCAAAAGAAAAACAAGATTAAAATATGGTATTGGTTTCTCATAATTCACAAACATGAAGAACATACACAAACATGAAGAACATACACCCAGAAAACTAATACAAATCAAATCAAGCAAAACCATGAGAGAGAGAGAGAGTAGAGGCATAGTTAAAGATTTTAGTTTGAAATCTTGGTTAACCGCTAACCATACTTGGCAGTTAAAAATCTCTCTCACCCAACAAAACTCAAATATCAGCCACTAAAATATTTTCTCCCAAAGGCTTTTGTTCTTCGTTTTCTTTCTTATACTTATTTTTTGTGCCTGAACTAAGAAATTTATTAAAATCAAGGCATAACACAGTTTACAACATGACAACAGGGAGGATCAACAATTTTCAGCACTTAATTTCTAAAGTTCTGATTTTCAACATCCAAGATCTCACTCACACAAAGCCACTGGATATACATTGGTAGCACCCAAGGGAGGATCGGCAAAGCTTGACCAAGGGAATAGAGATATGAGAGAGGAAGGTTTCAAAGCCAAACAACAAACCCACAAAAAAAAATCACAACATCATGAACAATAGAATAAAAATTACTTGATTTGCTGGATACAATGGAAGCAAAGTGAAAATTTCAAAGCTAAACAACAACCCAAAACCCACTGAATCACCAAATCCGCCACCAGATCGGTCAACGATTTCCTACATCGAGCCCATGACCTTCAAAGCTGAGCTTCCTTTTGTGAGAATTTGAAGGAGGTGGCCTCGGCGACAATGGACTCTTCAATTTGGCCACCATAGCCGACAATGGCTTAGATTCGGAGGGGATGGAGGTCCAATCGAACGGCGGCGCATTCTCCTTGGCCAATTTAGACTTTCGAGAGGGGCGTGGCTTGGCGGAGCTAGGGCTCGGCGACAATGCTGGATTAGTGGAATTCGCCTCCCTCAAGATCGTGTTTCTAAACCAAATCCATGCCCATGGTTAGGGATGGCAATGGGGCGGGGCGGGGCCGCAAGATAGGGTCTTTGTCCCAGCCCCGCATAGTTTTGTCTTGCCCCATCCCCGCCTCGCCTCGCATGAAGGGAAAAAACTTTCTCACCCCATCCCTGCCCCTTGGGGCCCCACGAAACTCTGCCCCATCCTGTAAAACTCTACTCTTTTTTTGTTGTTGTTAATTTGCCCTATAACTAGTAAAAAAAATTTTAACAAAACCTATTTCATTAATTAAAATATACTTGAAATTACAACTAAAATTATCCCATCAAATCAAATCAATTTTTAGAAAAAATTGAATAATATATCCAAGTGTTTAACAAGACAATCATACAAAAAAATCTCATAGTATAACACATAACAAAATAAAGGCAGAGAACCACATTGAGTAGAATAAAATAAGCTAATATTGATATGTTTGTTTAAATAGTAAGATTTTAGAATATGAAAAATTTACAATTATAACCCTTAGCAACACGGGGTGGAGTAGGGACGAGGAGGGGCGGGGCGAGGTAGGATGGATTTAAAAAGTCTAAACCCATCCTCGCTCTGCCCCATGGTGCAGGGCTAAAATCTTGCCCCATCCCCTCCTCACCACCTTTGCAAGGCAAGAAAAACCCGCGCGGGGCGAAGCGAGGAGGGACAGGTTAAGCAGGGGTAGGGCAAAATTGCCATCCCTACCCATGGTGGAACATTTGTTTTGTGTTTATTGTGTTCTGTGAGCTCTCTCTCTCCAAGCTTAAATGCTAAAAATTTGTACGCATGGATGGGAGTGTGTTTTGGGAAAAAGATGAGTGTTTTGGGTTTTGTTTTTGATAAAAAATGTGTTAGAGTAACGTCTGAAATGGGGGTTACGGAGTAATAACGGGGGGGAGCACAGGTGGGTAAAGTATTAAAAATAAAACCACAGGTGGGTAATCTGTAATTATCCCTATTTATTAATATTGTTGATATAGCAAGTATATATTTGTATATAATCTTTAGCTAACCCATGCATCAAACATGTGTACTAATGTACTACTAGCATTTCCAAGAATCTTGTAGCTTAACTAGTTGACAATTCTTAACATTTTCAACAGAGATATCTAGGATTCAAATCTCTGCCTTCAATTATCGATGTATAAAAAAAAATGTAGTTATTATTATTCTTATTGATACAGCAGGCTAGTAATTGTTAATTTGTTACTTATTTTTTATGGAGAATCTGTTAAATTGTTACTCTGTGGGAGTAATTTAGCTCGATTCCTTTGCCACACATGCGCCACTTGGCATTAGCTGCTAGGAAAAATTACAAAACATGCATCCTTGTCAGGTTACTGAATTCCCTCGAAAAACTGACCAATAAAAACCCATAAACCTTATCTCAATAACAAAGACTAGCATATGGTTAGGAAAACAGGCTTATCCTCTTATGAAGAAGACCCAGTTCGGCTTCGAAGTAGTAGAGCTTTTGAACAGCCATGGCAACCTTGAACTGTCACTTTCACCCTACAGTCTACAAGAGTTCTCCAAATACTAAAGCTAGACCTTCCATCCTTTGCTCAATGCAGCCCTCTCAAAGTAATGTCAAGGTAATACTTCAATGTCTCTTTCATTTTTTTTTCCCCCATACAAAATTATATTTGAAACTGAGTTCTCTCTCTCTGTCATGTGAGGTATAGGTTATTGTAAATGGAGCAGCAAAGGAAATAGGAAGGGCAGCAGTAATTGCAGTGACTAAAGCTAGAGGAATGGAGGTGGCTGGTGCAGTGGATTCATATCTAGTAGGAGAAGATATTGGGAAGGTTTCCTTTCTTTTACTAATTTGCTGATTGCTTATTGGGGGTCTTTATTAATGAAACTTATGCTTTTTCCCAACCCCTTGTGATCTTTTTTCATTCTTTAAGTAGGTATGTGACATGGAAGAGCCTCTAGAAATTCCCATAATAAATGACCTCACCATGGTATTAGGTTCCATATCTCAGGTAATGTAATACTCAAATGACCTCTCTATGTCTCTGAGGGTTTAGTAATATTAACCTTATACTCCATTTTGGCAGTCAAAAGCAACAGGAGTTGTCATTGATTTCACTGACCCTTCGACAGTATATGACAATGTGAAACAGGTAAAACGTAAAATCTCCCTTAATTTAAAATAAAAATATTTATTAAAAAAAAAAAAAATCTGATTCATAACAGAAGTATCTTATAATTGAACTTATAAAGCATTACAAAATCTAATTGCCTATGGCTCGTTTCTATATCCTATTAGGCAACAGCATTTGGGATGAAAAGTGTAGTTCATGTGCCTCGAATTAAGCTTGATACGGTAGCTGCATTGTCCGGATTATGTGAGAAAGCCAGCACGGTGAGCACAGGGTGAGAGGTTATAACAGTTGAACTGGCCTTGATTTTTCAATTTGAGTTTTACATCTTAAAACATTTCAAATATTTCTTCTTCATTTTGGCATTCAATATTTCAATCTCTGCTGCTCTCAGGGTTGTCTTGTTGCTCCGACTCTATCCATAGGATCTATACTTCTCCAACAAGCAGCAATATCGGCTTCCTTCCACTACAACAACGTTGAAATTGTGGAATCAAGGGCAAGTCCAGTGGTAATACAGATCATTTTACTTATAAGATTTTAACTAGTCAAGAAAAGTCATTCAGATTCCATGAATATCTATGTAACTGTTTCAGAGTTTATTTTTAAGAAAGTTCATAAAGGAATTTTTCACACAAACATATTTGGAAAACAAATATAGACCCAAGAACACTCTTTAGAACATCTTAAATATACAGCGATTTACTAATCCTTTCATCTGTCTTTTCCAATTTGTTTTTCTTTTTATTTACAATACTTGAAAGGCTATGATGATCTTTAGACAGCTTCTGACAAACTTGTATATTAAGTATGAAGTACCAGAAAAGGGAAAATAATAATAATCGAACATTTTGCTACATTATGCCATTACAGTCACCTATTTCTTGGTGTGTGTGTGTGTGCGCATCAAGAAAAAATGAGTTGAACTACTATTCTGGGTCATTTTAATCATTTTGAATCTTATTGATTGATATGTCAGTCCAAATGCTAGGAAAAGAAAATTTTATATTGCAGCATTCACATATGATGTGCATATACCTCATTTGAACCATTCTTCAACCATTTTTATTTTTTCCCATTTAATTATTCATTTATGTGTTACATAAAGTATTCTCCGATTGTAAATAAGCATACCTAGATGCAGACACTACCCGACAAAAATTAGACTACGCATTGCTTACTCTCTGCCATCATATATTTAACAATTGAATCCAAGTTCTAGTAAGAGATAACAATACCTTGCACTCTTAATACTAAAATTGTCTTTGATGGCCAGGATCTTCCATCGCCAAATGCCACCCAGATTGCCAATAACCTCTCCAATCTTGGCCAGATCTACAATAGACAAGATATTTCAACTGACGTTCTGGTAAGCCCAACAGAGAATTCATTTAAATTGGTCCTAGATTGAATCTAAGTCACAAAGAGGTCTTACCATTGGGATCTGGGATTTGAGGCTTATATAGGCTTATGTATGTAGGTTATAGCAAAATTGTAAATGAAAAAGAAAAATTAACATAAAGATGAAAAGTCCAGATTTTATAGAATCAAATCAGTATGAAACATTTAACAGAAGCCCATTTAGAAAAAATCACATTATTTTTCTGTTTGCCTTACAGGCAAGGGGTCAAGTTCTAGGAGAAGATGGGGTTCGAGTGCACAGCTTAGTCCTACCAGGATTGGTTTCCAGTACAACAGTCCACTTCTCTGGCCCAGGAGAGGTGCGTTTGTGGTTTTCCATTTTTGTTTTTGTTTTGAGAAGTATGGACTTGAACAATTTACCTTTATTACCCTGCTAATCTGATCCTTAAATACTGCTTGCCGCAGATTTACTCTCTCAAACATGATATCACTGATGTGCAATGTCTCATGCCAGGCCTAATCTTGGCCATTAGAAAGGTCGTGCGCCTTAAGGTAACCAATCAAATGCCATTTTATCTTTTATTTTCTTCAAGCATTCTGCTTTTGTCCATCTCCAAAGTAAGAATAGTCCTTCCCTTCTTCATTATTCTCGCAGAATCTGGTGTATGGCTTGGAGAAATTTTTGTAGAACACCACTTCTTCTATCTCCAAAATCTGGAACCTTAACCCGGGTGTTAATCAAAAGATCCATACCATATCATCCTGCAAACAAAGATTTGAAAGAGGAAGGTCAGATAGGAGAAACAGCAGAGGGGGAAAAATCCTTTTCTTTTCTTTTAATGAGTTGTAATTTAATGAACATATGAGAGACATTAAAGTTTTGTGGTATTTAATTGGAATACAACATGATTAATGAAGGCCAATTTTCATGCATAGATTGTTAAGTCTTTTCTCAGATATCACATAGTCAATATAATCAAAGCAGATACTTCTGGCAATTTATCTGTTACTTGGCTCCAAATGATTACTTTCAGTTCAAGGGACTAGAATAATGATCAAAATCTTGCAAGAGCTACTTTAACCAACCGGCTATAGAAGTCCCAAGACTATTTGTACCTCATTGCAACTAATTTCAGCTTTAGCAATAGAATTTAGGAGAAAATTTCCTTTCTTGAGTAATAACCATCGCTAATGCATTCTCTTCTATATACGCTTTAAACAATTAGAAAAAATAAAATAAAATAAATAGTGCATTCACTCTTGCACAATTTAGGGTTTTTTTTTTTTTTTTTTGTAAGTCTTGCTCCCTATCCAAGTAAAGAAATGGAAATATAATATTTTAGGTCATAACACATAACTTGTACCTACTTCCATTACAGAACCTGAAGAAGATCCCATTACATTGGACCTGCTTATATCATCCAGACACTAGAGCATAGATGTTTGATCAAGACTATATCATATGTTTCACCATTATGGATCTTATTATAATCCTTTCCAGCATAGATAATACATATTGAACTTGAAAATTTAATGAAAATAACTAATTAAATTGTCAACCACAAGTTAAAATTAATAAGGAAAAAACAGATTCAACGATTTTTAAGGGATACAGCCACAGTTTCACACACATCCCATGCGAAGGCCAAGTTTTGCATTTGAGGACTTAGTACTAGTCAGAGCTGCCAATCTAAAAATATACACATTAACAATGATATTATACTAAAGTCTTGAGGAAACAATATTTTGTCCAAGTGATTATTTAATTTTACAATTAGAAATGGATATTCCATCAAGAATCCCCATAACATTTAAACATTATGGTTTGGCCAAGGTGAAAAAACATCTTCTCCTAAAGGCATGTGCAATTAAAAACAAGAAAGAATTAAATTCAATCAATCAGTTGTTGAATGAATGGAGGAAAAGCACGATTTTTTTTGAAAGTATGGCAAATAAGAGATGATGAGATTTAACTTTTTATGGGGTTCTTAGCAAGCTTGCTTCTGAAAGTTTGGCAGATTAGAGTGAATTCTTAGGTGAGGTCTAGAACAACTAAAACTGGACACTCAGTACATTATAAATTATAATTTATTACCTCATAAAAAATAAATAAATAAAACCACATCATCAATATCATATTTCATCTGGTCATTTATCGCATAGGTATCAGTTCTGTATGATCATGACTATCATGACCAGGGTATATGATGGAAAGATTTAGAGAGATCAACATTTAACAGGATTACCAAAAATCAAGAGAACGTTAATGCTTCTTGGCGACATGATCTCTGCAAAATGCCAGGTTTCCAAGGACATGAATAGTTCAAGGAACAAATTACACACTTCTTCTTGGAATTTTGAATATTGATGATTTTAAAGGAATGATGACTCTGCTATTATCATATAAATCGCATCCTTTCATAATTGGTGACTTCTCTAGAATTGCTGAGCTAATCACCAATGTAGCATACAAACCAAACAGATACATGCTTTGATAATGTTTCCTTTTACTCTTCTTCCTCACTCTTTTGATGCTGAAAAACATTAAAAATAGATAGTGATTATGGTATTTGGCTCTCTTCTCAAGCAAGTCGTGCACGGTTGCTTACCTTCTAATGTTTCTGTGTGAAATAAAAAAAGAGGCCAATCTAGCCAATCTGCCAATGCTGGATTAAACTAAAACCAATAGCCATTTTCAGACTGCACCTGCGTAACCGGTCATGAACAAGGCATGCAAACAGTAATAAGAAAGAAAATCTTTCAAATAGAACTTTATGTTGATATAACACATCCATAACTTGTTCAGAATTTCTTACAAATCCATAGACAAGTTCTTACCTCCAAATTTGTTTGCAAGAGCTCCTATCCAGGCTCTATCTTTATCACTATATGCATAGCTCTTGCCTGAAGCCAATAGGACAAACCCTTCAATCTTTTCCATCTGATTGGCACCAGAGTTTTGAACTTGTAGCACTGGTTCTACCAGGAGAGAACGAGTCCCCTTGGGTAACATCTCCCAAAGTACAGAATCTGAAAATATTAATCAAACCTTCATATCACCCCAAGAAAACTACAGGAAAGAGTTTAAATAACCACAGCTAAATACAACCAACTTTATTGTTGTAAATTAACAATGTAAAAGAAGTTGAGCACTCTGGATAGCAGCAGTCCAAAATGATATCTATTGCTTATGCATTACTCAATAAAAAATGTATACAAATAGAATTTCATATTGATTTTCGCCAACTTGACAAGGAGATGACATTTATGTGTCACTAACAATCAAAGGAAACCACTACAACCTTACAAGTAATACATTATATTAGGTGTTGAGTGGAATGTTGTTTTATGTTTTTAAAAGTTAAAACAGAGGTCTAGCACTCTAAAGTTCAAAAGGATAAATATTCTGCATAATGCAGAAAATCATCTTTATCATCTCTTCTTCTTTAAAAATAAAAGCAATGGGAATAAAAGTACACGATAAATAATAACTATTTCTTCAAGTAACACAAGGGGATTGCTGCACCTAATAATGATAAAGAGCACGGATTTGGTTGAAGGATTGAAAAAAACAGATCAATCTCCTTCTAACCTCAGTTCTAGTTCTTTTTCAAAATTGAGAAAAGAACACATCCAAAAGACCTCTTGTGGTCATGTGTAGTGTGTATTATATGCAGAAATGATAAAAGAAGCTATATTTTCTCCTAGCAAGAATTTATGAGAGAGCCTGCTAATGCCAAGAAAATCCAATTAGGTAGGTAAGCAGGGGAAGGGAATTGAAGTGGGACAATATTTCAGGAAGGAATATACCCATGTATCTGGAAATATCAGTATGAGACCCAACCAGCAAGGGTAGCTGACATCTCCAACAGAAAAACTCAACCAAAAAGTGAAATTTCATTCAAAGACAACAGCTACACAGAGAAGCAATACACTTTTAAACAGTGAAAATAGGACCATTAGAATGCAAATGATTTTGCCAACCAAATAAATTTCAGAGGAAAAAGGAACTATATACCATATCTTAAAACTTGGAAGAACAAATAAAGATTTCCATTAACTATAAATTTCTATTCAAATGTAAATTGATAATTTTGTGCTTAACAATTCAACTTGCTCATCCTTTGTGTTAGTAGCTACATAGGGGAAGATAAATTTTTATATCCTTGTAATAATCTGATTTATAGATTTTTTTTTTTTTTTTACTTCCATGTCAAATTAAGAAGATCCAGTCACAAATTTTAAATTATTTTCTTTACCAAATAAATAAAATGTTGTCCAACTTATAGTTACCTGAGCCCTGAGGAAAATAAAGAGTGTCCTTTATATTTTCCAGGCCAATCCTTTCCATCTGTCTTCTAAACCAAGCAAGTAAATTTGTTTTTGATACCTCTTCCGGTATGTTCCAGTAGCCACGCGCACATAATTCTCCTCGAATTGAAATTAACTGAAAATATGAAACAATAAATGCTTCAGAAAGATTGATAACTTGAAAATAACATTCATATTTATAACAAATTTTAGCTACATAAAAAATTAAAATAAAATAAAATAAAGCTCTCATGCAAAACTTCTTAAGTACATAATTCATAGTACGCCCCCCTCCCCCACCAAACCCTCTCTCGCATGGCCCATTTCCAAGTGTTTGATTACAAAAGTAATACATGATAATGGGATGATATACCACAGCTATGGTGTTTGTATTGCGAAGCAAGATGTATGTTGCCCAAGCCAGGTCCTCCTTCAAACTATCTGATATATTTTGTGACATGACAAATATTTGCTCAGTGCCTTCGGGGATAGTTGCTTGATCAGCTGGACTAGCACCCTGCAAAAAATTTTACATTACCAGGTTTACCAATATATTAAGTACTAAGTAGGGATCAATAGCACTGAGCTAATGGTGGCATTGCATAATTATGAATTATTATGTGTGTGGATTCTTGGGTTCAATCTCTCAACATATTACACTTCGTTGTATTACCATCAATAATATTTAGCATGAATTGGACATTCACACTGCCCGATAGAGTGGGGGGCATTTTATTTGTTTTTCATGTACTTTTTTTTTCTTTTAATCTGGAGATGTTATTAACTCGTCTTAACCATAACATAAATTTATTATCATTGTTTATACCATCATCTATGTTCTAATGAAACCATTAACTAAATCATTTTGGCAATCTTCAATCTTTCCAGAGCATGTGACATCAAACATTTGAATTATAGCCAATAATTTCAAACAATTGCAGGGTGGCACAAAGTAGATAGGAACTGTTGGCATGTAAAACACACCATGAATTTCTATCCTCAGAGAAACTTCAAATCCGACTTCTCCAGCTTAAGGAAGATAGCTTTTTACGAAAGTCAAATTCAATTTTGAATTGAAAATTAGGATACAACTGCATGCCTTCAGCCTTAACAAATTTGTCTGGACTCCCCTAACTGGTATCATAGACACCAAAAAGAGTTTTAAGCCCTTCACATCTCTAAATGAAAATTTCTATAACAAGTCATTTAAGCACAAAATGTTAGCACATGTCAAAGGGATTTGTCCAAGCATCCAAAAATTGATTGATTGCACTTTCCCCTCTTGACTCTAGTGCAGTTTCAGTCTCCCCCCTAAACTTGGTAATAAGCACTTCGGTCATTGCTGATAGGATTTACATAAAAAATTTTGAAATTTTTTTACTTTTCCTTTAAATGTGATGGAAATCCTAACAGCTAGAAGCAATATGCTTATTACCAATAGTTTAGGAGGGTAATTGCTTAGTTCAGTAGTTAAGGGGGTACATTGCAATCGCACCATATTTAAAGGGGGAAAAGTGGGATTTGCGCTTATTATAATCCAATCCATCAAACTAACCAACAATACCACAGGCACACCCAATTTCACTACTTGTTGAAGTGGTCGATTGTGAGTAGTTAAAAAAAAATAAAAAATAAAAAAAGTGTCCACCACTCATAGTCTACCACTTTTTTGTGTGTTGTGAAATTAGGTGTGTGCTAGATTTATTCAATATCAACCCCAACAAACTAGAACAGAATGTTATAAAATGAACAGTGTCCCAAAAAAAAAAAAAAAAAGAAACTGAAAATCATCAAGTAATGACATAACCATACAAGTTACAAGTAATGAAAAAATAAAAGCAGAAAATTACCTTGAGAAATTTTCCAAGATAGGGAATTACAATTGAGAATGCTGCCAATGAAAGACCCAGAGCTTCTATTCTCTATAGAAACCCAAAAAACAAAAACAAATAAAAAAAACAAAATTCAAAGGAAAACCCAAGAATTGAAAGAAAGAAAGAAAAGGGTTTGGTGGGTAACTCACAAGCTGTGGCAGAGTGGTAGTAGAAGAATCTGAACCCACGAAATGGTTGAGAATGAGAAGCGAACCAAACCCGTACCCGATCCATCTGGGCAAATAAGACTCGTCCAACCCAGGTATACCTGAAACCCCAACGACGAAAACAACCTTAAGATTAATAATTACAAAGCACATACATAAAATACACACACATATTTATAGAAAGACAGAGACAAAGAGAGAGACCGAGAGTGAAGCGAAGTACGGAGAGGTTGAGTTGTTGTTGCTGTTGATTTGTGGGAGTTTGAGAATTTTGATTGCGAGCAGAGATTGATGTGGATTTTGAGGATGTTTTTTTGGCGGGGAATTGGGGTCGCATTTTCAACTGAATTAACGGATTAAAACATATTGACACAGCGTTGGTAGACATTTTCTCTCTCTCTCTCTCTCTCTCTCTCTGTGTGAGAAATTTTGTCTGTTGTTGTTGCTGTCGTAGCAAGCGCAAATGAATTAGTTAATAATTTAGGCAAATCATGCATACCATCGACTATAGGACATAGTCTTAAGGTCTTGTATCAACCTCCACTTACACCAAAACTAATTATAAAAAATAATTATTAAGAACAAATATTATAAATTGAAAATATCTTTTAAAAAAAAACCTAGAATGCATGAACACAAATTTAGATACAAACAGAGGTATAATACAGTAACACAAGTAATTTTTAAAAAATTATAACATAAAAATACTAGTTTGATATGGATACAATGTACATACAAAAATACGACACCTTAAATAAAGTGTCCATACTTCCTTAAAAAAAAAAAAAAAAAATTCTTATGGTTAGTTTTATGAAGTGTTTTCATTTATTTAGCAGAAATTGATGGTATTACATGTACTGACGTCCCTTATCATTAAGATGTAGTTGAAGAAAGAGATTGTTTTGACAATAAGAGCGGTATCAATAATTTACCCTATTAATTATAATTAGATGGTGACAAGGGGAAGGGAACCATTATCATTTTGCATTCCTAGATTCCATAAAACCCCAACAACCAAAAAACAAATAAAATTGAGGAAGAAGATTCCTAAAATTAAAAAGTTTTCTTAAGTATGATTGAAACTTTTATATTTTGATAGCAGAATGAGAATACCCATTTAGTGCATGTGGTAAATAAAGAAAAGACAAAATTTAATTACAAAATTGGTTATAGCCTAAGGCTACAACTTTAGTCAATAAAATAAATATTGCTACATATTTTGAAAATCTAACCATTAAATTGTATGTTCTTTATACTTTTAATACACATGTCAAATTTTGTATCAATCAGATATTTACGGGGCCCCAAATATTTGGTAATTCCGACCGGCTCTACACTTGCCCAAAGTCCACGCCAAAAAGAGAGAGAGAGAGAGAGAGAGAGAGCATAATCCGAGGATAAACGGGTGAGGCCCATCTCTTTTAGAGACCTCGCCGAGGAGGCCCATGTCCTCAGCGAATCAACATCTAACGAAAGAGGCTGTCACTCACTCATTAAATGCATGCCACCAACATTCTGATCACGTCAATGGTGAATTGACCGTCCAACAGTGATACCTTGGTTGCTTCAACTAACAGAAAGCCTGCAAAGGCGACTGATGAGACAGGCACTCAAGTATAGGCTTGGATGATCAATAAATGGACGGCAAAGATTAACTAAACACAACTATATAATAGATAGCATTCCTGCCAAAGAAAGGGGGGGGGGGAATCTTCGAAGTGTCCAAGGACAACCCCTGTATATGCCAGTTCTAAGTAAACAGATCCTCGGACTAAGCCGAGAACCAAAATTCTTCATGAACGTTTAGCCGAGGTCATTGTTACTACCCTCACAAATACTTAGTCCAATTCCTTGATTATTACTTCTATGGATTTCACGCAAATCATTGTTTGCTTTGCTGATACTTAGTCCTTCTACCCATACTCTACAAATCTCATTGTTTAGGTCCAATTTAATTTGAGTCCTTACACTATATGATCTATAAGCTTATCTTATGCATAATTTGAAGCTACAAAAACACAATTTAAACAATTTCTTGATGAAAAATATTAATCTTTAATTTTCTATAAATTTTGCAAACATGAAGGATGTAAGAAAAAGATGTAATCCAATGGTGAATTTGTCAAATTTCACCTCCAATAAAAAAATGTTGAATAAGATTGTAGCTTATTTTATAACTAAACTTTGTCCAATAAAAAATATAATGTTTTTATTTTTTTATTATAAAATTATACATCGTCTAAATAATCAATTATGTCAATAATCAACTGTTTTCATTATGTATATTGTGGCGTGCAGAAAGCAAAAGAACAAACTTTAAGACTTAAAGGAGGAGTTTGCTGTTTGCTATCACAATTAATTTCTTTAGAGATGGGAAGTCAAGTCTATTTTAGAATACCCAATACAAAGATCAAGAAGGCTTATGTTATAGAATTAAGAGAGATTTGGTATTTATTTCATTGATGCACATTTGAAAGTTAAATTAAAAAAAAAAAAAAAAAAAAAAAAAAACCACACACACACAAGTGTTGATCCTCAGGTTTACTCCGAGGAAGATATTACAAAACAGACGAACTCTCTTTATTTCTTTTTTTTTTTTTACTCCCTTTTTTCCTCTTCCTCTTCAGATGTTTTATCTTGCTTTATATATCCAGCTTAAATGCATCTGGATTCTACACTTGGAGGCTTAGGATCACACTCCTAGCATTCTTATCCCATCCGAAACATACCAGTAAGCTTTACACTAAAATCTTAGCTGTGCCACCACTGTTCCTGGTCACTTTCTCATTAATGCGGCCAAAGAAGTAGTTGCCTTGTATTTAACACGAAGGGGATGGCTTCTATACATTTTTTTCTTCATCCTTCTCGCATTTCGTGCCAAATCGGTTTTCTTTCCTTTTGGTGGTTTAGCTCTGTGCCCCTTATACAACTAGTGCTCGTCCTTCTAAGGTCCAAAGTATGTCCTCGGAATTTTCATCAAGTAAGTTGCCCCAATCTCCCTTCAAGTCGTGAGATTTCCACTCTAGACCATTTTATGGATTTTAGCTCCTCGGAAATAATCTTGACCACCTATTTACCTATTTTGGATCCTCGTCCCCCCACATATATTATAGTTGTAGATCCAGGTATCGTACAAGCTTGGAGTTTAAATTAGCAATAGTTTTATCAAAAAATTAGCCACAATTTTTTTTTTTTATATAAAAGAATTAGCCAGAGTTAATTAGTTTATTGTTTATAGTTAAAATATAATATATTATTAATGGTCTTCAATAGTTTTGAATAAATTATGAGATTGGTAGTATAATTTTATAATTAACTTCATATTACTATTGTTATAGATATTATCTCTTAGTCCATTATGATTTGATTTAACATTGTTTTGTTATGATTTGTTCCCAGGGTAGAGTAAATGTTTTTTTTTTTTTTGGGATGAATATTATATATTGTATAATTCAGATTCGGCTTATGGGTAAAGATATTTTAATATAAGATTTAATCCAATAATATATTGCAATTTGGTTCTTAAATTCAATGTCTTTGATCTCTAAGGAGAGATAAGAGTTCAAATATAAATAAATTTTTTTTTTAGAAGAATAAAAAAATATTTATTTTGTGCAAACAGAAGGTATCTGTGGGGCCAGAGAGTTTGGCAGCCCCGGCCCACTTTACGCTAAGCCCAGGGCCTATGCCGAGGATAAGGATGTGTCCGAGGACGAGTCCTTCTGCCAGTAATACTGCCGAGGACAACCACATCCTCGGCACGCACTGACCATTGTAAGGAAGAACAAAGTGTCTTCAGAGATAAACTTTCACAGCCATCCAAGACAGACGCAGGTACAGCGGGTTGGACATAGGAGTATGGTGGAGGAGCAATCCTAGAAGGAACTGTCATCTTCACATTAAATGCCCACAACTGACATTCTGGCCGCATTAAATGGAGAAATGACCCCTAAACAGTGCCGCCTCAGCTGCTACCACCCACAGAAAGGCTGGAAGGTGGCTAATGGGACAGGCACTGGCATGATGACCTAGATAAGCGACACATGGAGGGCTGAGATTAACGGGACGAGGGATATAAAATGTAACAAGTCCTCCAGAAAGGGGGACGGCATTTTTTGGGAGAGAGGAGAGGAGTCATAGAATTGATATAATCTTTGTAACCCAATACCAAGGGAGATAAGAAGAAAGAAGTGATATAAAAAAGTGGCCGAGGAGCCTAATTCGATACCTTTCAGTCCGTGTTCTTGTCAATCGGCCCTTAGATTACCATGCTTAATTGGACAACCCTTACTAGAGCCTAGTTCTTTAGCCCGCTCTCTATAAGTTCATTGTACTGGGCCGGCTGGGCTTGAGTCCACTCGTTCGCAAGGAATAGTGCTCGAACCAAGTCCCTACAGTATCCATATGATGTAAAAATAACATATAGTACTCAGTTTTATTATATTAGTAATTGCATATGATAAGATCAGCTATGGCTGGAGGGGAAAGGATATGGAAGGAAAGGGAGGAGTGAAATAAGTCAAGAGGATTGGGACTTTTTCATGTCCAGGGGAATGGGAAGGACTTAGACCCAATTATATAACTCATATATATAGAATTTTTTTTTTTTCCCTCTAGTTTGGGGAGAAACCCTTCAAACTCTTCCTGTATTTTTTTATTGAATGTGAATTTTGAAAATCTAACCATTGGATTGCATGTTCTTATTATATCCTCCATACTTGCAAAATTTTAAGAAAATCAAAAATCAATAACTATATCATCAATCAAATGTTTGATTTCAAGTTTTTGTGGTATAAAATTATGTATAAAAATTTGTATTGATCAAATAATAAATAACATCTAATTTGAACGAAATTTGATATGCGTGTTAAGAACATACAATTCAACGATTGAATTTTCAAAATTCATATCCAATAAAAAGATATAGGAAAACTTGAAGGGTTTTTCTCCAAACTTGTTGTAGGGATAGGCCCAAGTTTATACGTTGGACCTTAAGCCTGATCCGAGGAGGTCGGCCCATTCGAGGAAGGTGAATACTCATAAAGAGACCCAACCTAGAGCCAAATAGGGAGATAAGGAAGCACATTGTGGTTCGAGGAGGAATAACCCCTCGGACATGGCTAAAGCAGCCTAGATACGTACCCCATTGAAAGAAGGGACCTTGATAAGATTCAGAATCAGGGGTTTGATTTTAGTAGATCACTTTGAGGGGATCTGGTCCTCCAAGAACAGAGCATAGAAGAAGTGTAAGAATTTAGAGAAAAGGGAAGAAAGAAAGATAACCAAATCTGGACATTATATTCAATGAATTCCTCTGTAGCTAATTACACCCTTTTTATACAACCCATTCGTAACTAACTCACCAGCTATTACAACTGATATTAACTAACTATATACCAACTGGCAATTAACTAACTAACTACCTCCAGGTCAGCACAGTCCAGCAGCCACACTCACACACTTCATTCATCAGTATACTCATACAATAGAGGTGCCTAACAGACCTTTACAAAAACACCGGAGTCAGGAGTATGCCACATGAAGCTACGAAAAGAGAAGAGACATAAAAACGTCAAGAGGAAAGACTGTTACCTCTGCATTAAGTGCATTGTAGCTGCTTTTCTAGCCGCATTTATGTGGAAGAGACTTCTGAACAGTGTTTCTTTGGCCAATGCCACTCACAAAAGGTCAGAAGGGGTGTCTGATGGGACGGGCACTCAAATGGAGGTCCGGATGAGCAACAGGTGTAAGGTCAGGATCACCAAAATGGGCCTATATAATGAGAAAGACCCCTCATGGGCATGGGGGGGGAGGAAAAAAGAGAAGAGGAGAATTGTAATCAAAATTGAACTTGTAAGCCTTGATATTGATTAATAAAAAGAATTGGGTAATGGCCCAATAAGCCCAATACAATAAATTTATAGAGAATGGGTTAAAGAGTTAGGTTCAAACAAGGTTACTAATGGCCATTAGTAACTCTTTAACTCATTCTCTATAAATTTATTGTATTGGGCTTATTAGGCCATTACCCAATTCTTTTTATTAATCAATATCAAGGCTTACAAGTTCAATTCTGATTACAATTCTCCTCTTCTCTTTTTTCCTCCCCTCCATGCCCATGGAGGGTCTTTCTCATTATATAGGCCCATTCTGGTGATCCTGACCTTACACTTGTTGCTCATCCGAACTTTCACTTGAGTGTCCATCCCATCAGACACCCCTTCTGACCTTTTGTGAGTGGCACTAGCCAAAGAAACACTGTTCAGAAGTCTCTTCCACATAAATGCAACCAGAAAATCAGCTGCAATGCACTTAATGCGAAGGTGACAGCCTTTCTTCTTGACATTTTTGTGTCTACTCGCTTTTCGTAGCTTCATGTGGCATACTCCTGACTCTAGTGTTTTTGTAGAGGTCCCTTCTTTCAATGGGGTACGTATCCAAGCTGCTTTAGCCATGTCCAAGGGGTTATTCCTCCTCGAACCACAATGTGCTTCCTTATCTCCCTATTTGGCTCAAGGTTGGGTCTCTTTATGAGTATCCGCCTTCCTTGGATAGGCTGACCTCCTCGGATCAGGCTTAAGGCCCCAAGTATAAACTTGGGCCTGTCCCTACAATAACTCCTCAAAACTTCGGTTTTTCCCTCTTATCCGAGGAGAAAAAGTGGGGTTTTGATTTTTAAAGGGTAAATCCAATTATTTTCCTAGTTCACATGGGCGGGAATTCTGCCTTTCGCGCTCCATGATGGTCACTGACGCTTCGCGTCTCGCGAGGCGCCATTAATTGCTGTAGGCGACTTGATGTTCCCCGCATCCAACGGTGAGGAGCAGATCCAACGGATGGGGTTTACTCCTGAATTTCGAACAGTGTAACCCCCATTTAATCCTGCCCCCTATATAAACTACCCGGATAACTCCTTTCTTCCATTTTACACTTCCAAGCTCTCAAAGATTTCAAGCGCCCAAACTCACTAGACTTTCTTAGTCACTAATCTCCCTTAAGTTTTTCATTTAAGAAACTTCACAAGAATTTCTCTTAAGGTTCAGGCTTCAGTAGACCGTTTTCGTAAGTAACCAGATCTTTAATTTCTCCTCGGCTGAGATTCTCGGCCTTCTTCTCTTCTCTAAAAACCTTTTCCTTATCATCCATATTTGCATAAATGGGTAGGTTTAAACACTTAGTGGACTCTCCGTCCGGCATGGAGGGTTTCAAGGCTAAGTATCGTATCCCACAGGGGGTGGGCTTAGAGTACTATCCTCCGGAGGGGGTGCTTATTGATAGAGAAGTGGGTCAAGTCATCTTTCCAATGATCGCTTTCATAGAGGGAGGGATGACACTTCCCATGGGTGAGGTAACTAGGGATTATCTATGCAACCATAGGATATGTCCTCACCAGTGTGCCCCAAACACGTTTAGGGTCCTAGGGTGTGTAGATGCCCTGAACGCCCAGATGAATCTGGAGCTAACGTGGCACGACGTCGTGCATATGTACGAGTGCCATTACCTTGCCACCACGAGCTACTACCTTAGATCTCGGTCCGATGACGTTAGGTTGATATCCTGTCTGCCTAAGTCCAACAAGGGCCTGAAAGATGATTTTTTGATCGTCTCCAGGGAGTGGCACGACGGTCTTCCTTGCCCAACTCAGGCAGGAAAACCAGGTGGGGCATCATAGGATTAGCTTCTTGGGCAAGGGACTTAGCCAGGTTGTTTTTGTTTTCGTCATTATTATTTGTGATAATCTCTGTTGTACTGACCGCAATTCTCTTCTTGGCTATCTTTGCAGATAAGGATCGCGTTGCCCCAAAACTCAACTTAACCAATGTTCAGGCTTTTAATTATATTCTGAGATCAGAAGTGTTCATGAGTGAGGACGGGCAACTGCGCGCTGCTCATCTCATCTTGGACTACACTCCTTTGTCTCGCATTTTCCAAGATGTTAGTCAAGCAATAAGGGTCGAAAGCCCTCGTCTAGCCCGAATAGACGTCTCGAAGTCAGGGTTTTTGGTGTCAAGGGACCTCCCACCTATTCCTCCACCTTGACCGCGCCTTATTCGAAAGGTAATTGCCCCGAAAGAAGAGGTAGCCTCAGTGCAATCATCCCTTGAAGCTGAGATCAACCAGTTTCGTTTCAAGGAGGGCAAAGAAGCCACGAACCCTACCATTCATCTTGAAAGCTTCAAGGAGGAACTGGACAGACACTCAGCTGCCCAAAATTCCTAGTTGGTCATTACGAGAGTCGATCCGAGATTTGAGGATGAAGAAAGGGATATGGACCTCAACCCTAAGAAAAGCCTAAGGGGTCTTCTTGCCACAAGAGGCTAGGGAGAATCGTCCAAGGATGCCCCCAGGTCTCAAGTGCCTCCCAAGCTCCCACCACCCTCTCCTCAGGCCCCTGTTGACCTCGGACTGAAGCCTATGGCTGGCCTGATGAAGAAGAGGCCAAATGAGGCACTCAAGGAAGGCAAGCTGGATCCTCAGAAGGGGGTGAAAAATCAGAAAGTGGTGAAGAACCATCGAGATAAGAGGTCTACCTCGGTTGAGAGCCGAGAAGATTCTCTTGGGGCTAATGTGCGCCGAGCGCCGCGTATGTGGTCCCCCAGGCTTGAAGTGGATGGTGCCCCTATCCCCTAAGACTCTTCAGTCCAAAACTACCAAGGGGGGCATATGGGCCATATTGCTGAAACCCCGAAGCAACCGCTTCTCCTGCCAAAGGACATGGAGGCTTACAGGCGCTTTAAGCAGTCTGATCTCTTCTTATCCCTCAAGAGGGACCTTGCCATGGTAAGCACCCCAACAACTCTTTCTCTCTAAACACTTAGAAACTTTTATCCATTTATTTTCTTATGCAAAATTCCTTTTGCTCTTATTATACAGGTCACCTAGCAAGTTTATGTGGCTGAAGAGTGGGTCAAAGAAGCCCATAATGAGACAGTGGCAGAGGCCCGCTCTCGAGCCGAAGTCGAGAAAGAGGCAGGGGCCCTCAGGGAGGATTTAGCTAAGCTGTCAGAGGGGCTGAAGGAGGCGGTTTGCGAGAGGGACAACGCTAAGGTGGGTCTGAAGACGGCAGAATGGCAGGCCGAGGACCAACGCTAAAAGCTTTTCGTAACTGAGACCAACTTGGCCACAGAGAAGCAGTTCGTCCTGGAGCTCAAGGCCGAGCTTCAGAAGGCCAGAGAGGCTGCCCAGTTGGCTAAGGAGGCGGCGAAGGCCGAAAAGAAGGCGTCTTGCCTACTCGGCATGGAGGAGACGCAAATTAGACTGGCTGAGGAGTTTGCAGAAGTCTGTCGAGACTACTACAGCGTGTCGTGGGGCAAGGCACTTGATGCTGCAGGAGTTCCTGCTGACTCCGCCTTAAGGCTGCTGGGGAGCATATATTACCATCCGGAGATTTACGAACTCCCTGGCTTGGACTCAGCTGCTCCTGAACATGCTCTGGAGGCATCCCAGTAGCCCTAGTATGATCAAGCTACTCCTATTCTCCCTGAGGCGCCAAAGGGATCTAGTCAGGCTGGTGGTCAGGTTGTTAGTGTTAAGGGGGCCCAGGGTGAAGGCAAGGGCCAAGGGTAAAGCCAAAGATGATGCCACTTCCCAGCTAAGTCATGCTGTTGATCCTTCTGTCCCCCAAACCAAGGCTTAGCCATTAGGATTCTCTCTTTTCTTTTTGTTGTAATAGTTTTTTTTTTTTTTTTTTTTTTTATGGATTCGCCACCGTTTGTAATGAAACGACTTTTTGATTATGGAATGGAACCATCTTTCAATTTCCTGTGCTTTTGTTTTTCGTACTTCTAGGATCATTGTTGTCTTAAACGTTTTTATCTTGTGACCAGCCTATCTATAGCAAACATTAATTGCAATTTGAACTCGGATAAGTGGTATAAGAATTTACACCTGGATAGATAAACCAAGAGTTGTAGCTGGGTCAAATAACCCCAAAAGGCTTTCGTCTGCACAAAGCAACCCATTTGAGGATTTCGCTAGGACTTAGTGAAAAACAAACATGTATCATTGATTGTTTGAACACTTAGGAAAGATGCAGGATTGAAGAAAAATCTTTTGTTTCAATGCTTGTAACAATTTTTAACTAAGTGTTAACCTTCCCACATCAGCTGGTCCGAGGACTACAAACCTGATTGAGTTTTCGTTTAAACACTTGTAAAAAGTTTGTAACTGTGTTAACTTTCCTACATCAGCTGGTTCGAGGACTATAAGCCTGATTGAGTTTTCGTTTAAACACTTGTAAAAAGTTTGTAACTATGTTAACTTTCCCACATCAGCTGGTCCGAGGACTACAGGCCTGATTGAGTTTTCATTTAAACACTTGTAAAAAGTTTGTAACTGTGTTAACTTTCCCACATCAGCTGGTCCAAGGACTACAAGCCTGATTGAGTTTTCGTTTAAACACTTGTAAAAAGTTTGTAACTGAGTGTTAACCTTCCCACATCAGCTGGTCTGAGGACTACAGGCTTGATTGAGTTTTCGTTTAAACACTTGTAAAAAGTTTGTAACTATGTTAACTTTCCCACATCAGCTGGTCCAAGGGCTATAGGCCTGATTGAGTTTTCGTTTAAACACTTATAAAAAGTTTGTAACTAAATGTTAACCTTCCCACATTAGCTGGTCCGAGGACTACAGGCTTGATTGAGTTTTTGTTTAAACACTTATGGAGGGAAAAATTGAAAATACGATGCCTTTAAGCGATAAATGAGAATTTTTGTCGAAAAGGAGTTTCATTAGCTAGTAATAATACATTCTCAGGTTATTTACATTCCACAGTTGTGGTATTACATGTTCGTCTAAATCTTTCAGAAAATATGCACCTACACAGCTATCGAGGTGATGCGATATAGTCCCTCCCAATTGGGCCCTAGTTTTCCCCATGCTGGGTTCTTTGCAGCACCCAGAACTTTCCTCAGCACCAAATCACTAGGAGTCAATGGTCTCACTTTAACGTTAACATCATAACCTTTTTTGAGCTTGTGTTGATAATATGTTAGTTGGACCATTGCATTTTCCCTTCTCTCTTCGATCAGGTCTAAACTTTTCTCCAGTAAATCATTATTCTTACTCGAACTGAATGAACTGGTCCTTAAGTTTGGGAGACTGGTTTCTAAAGGAATGATAGCTTCAGCTCCATAAGTCATTGAGAATGGAATCTCCCCAGTAGATCTGTGAGGAGTGGTTCGATATATCCATAGAACATGGGGCAATTCTTCCACCCACTCACCCTTTGCATCGTCTAGCCTCTTCTTTAGTCCATTCGTCTAGCCTCTTCAATCAAGTCTAAGCCCCATTGAGCGAAAGGCTAAGGACTGGACAGTGGATTGAGGACTTCTCCCGGCTGGTGTATGTTTGGTGCGAACCGTTGGCACTGATCACATTTTTTCATATATTCTAGGACTTCCCTCTGCATATTTGGCCACCAATAGCCTTAAGTGATGGCTCTGTGAGCCAGGGATCTACCTCCTGTATGGCTTCCACAAATTCCCTCATGTAATTCCTCGAGGAGCACCTCAGTTGTCTCAGGATGTACACATAGCAAATATGGTCCTGAGAAGGAACGCTTATAAAATTTTTGGTCCTTGAACAGCCAAAACCAAGCAGCCTTTCTTCGTATCTTGTCAGCCTCTGACTTTTCCTCAGGCAGTGTGTCTTCCCTCAAGAATAACACCACAGAGTCCATCCAACTAGGTCCTGCTCTGACCGGATGAACTCAGATTACTTCCTCTCTTGCCTCTGTAGGTTTGCATAAGTGCTCTACAAGTATAACCCGAGGAAGGCTTTATGCCGAGGAGGTAGCAAGCGTAGCCAGGGAATTAGCATGAAAGTTTTCGCTTCTAGGGATGTGCAGCAAGTTGAAAGACTTGAATTTTGATTGGAGGTGTCTAACCTGCCTCAAGTATCCCTGCATTCTTTCATCTTTCGCCTCGAATTCTCCTCGCACTTGGCCGATGATTAACCTTAAGTCCGAGAGCATCTCAATTGTCTTTCCGCCCATTTTTCGAACCATGATTATACCCATCAGCAGAGCTTCGTACTCAGCCTCATTGTTTGTGGCCGAGAAATCTTGCCTAAACGACTTTTCAATAGTGATCTTTTCATAGGATACAAGCACTAGCCTTACTCCAAATCCTTTTTGATTTGCTGCACCATTAACATACACTTCCTAGGGCAAGGGACCTTGTTAGGAGACCAAGCCAACCAATTTTTCATCCATGCTCTGTGTTGACGCGACCTTTTCTAATGAGGGTTCTGTGAACTCAGCCACTAGATCTGCGAGAACTTCGCCCTTGACTGAGGTACAGGGCATGTATTTAATATCAAAAGCCCCCAAAACCGTGCCCCATTTGGCTATCCTTCCTATGTAATCAGCATTTTGGAGTCTGGCTTTAAGTGGAAGTTGTGTTAGGACGACAACTGTATGTGCCTGGAAGTAATGTGGCAACTTTCTTGTACCGTGCACTACTGCCAGGATGGCTTTCTCCAAGGGTAGATACCGAACCTCGGCCTCATGCAGCGACTTGCTCACATAATAAACTGGCCGTTGTGCACCATGATCAACTCGTTTCAACACGAGGCTTATAGCATGAAGAGCCACAACAATATAGGCAAAAAGGACTTCATCCACTTCAGGACTGGACATAATAGGAGGCCGAAAGAGGTAATCTTTGAGTTGCTGGAAGGCAGAGATGCACTCCTCGGTCCATTCAAATCCCTTCCATTTATTTAGCAACTGGAAGAATGGTCGGCATCTATCTGCTGATTGGGAAATGAAACGGTTTAAGACCGCAGTCATTCTGGTCAGTTTCTGGACTTTCTTGGGATTTCAAGGAGGTTGCATGTTGTTAATTGCTCTGATTTGGTCGGGGTTTACTTCAATTCCCCTGTGAGTCACCATGTAACTCAGGAATTTGCCTGATCCCACACCAAATGAACACTTGGATGCGTTTAGGCGTAATTTGTGCCTTCTAAGGACTCCAAATACGTTTCCGAGATCTCCTACATGCCCAGATATGACCTTGCTCTTTACCACCATGTCATCTATATAGACTTCAACACTTTTGCCTAACTGCGGCTCAAACATCCTTGTCATCATCCTTTGGTAGGTAGATCCCGTATTCTTTAATCCGAACAGCATCACCTTATAGTGGTAGTTCCCAATGGGGGTGACAAATGCAGTTTTTTCTTGATCATCCAAAGCTAGTGGTATTTGGTGGTACCCTTGAAAGGCGTCTAGGAAACTCATCCGATGATGGCCAACAGTTGCGTCCACCAGTTGATCTATTTTAGGCATAGGGAATGGATCTTTTGGACAAACTTTATTCAGGTCTGTGAAGTCCACACACACTTGCCATTTTTCGCTCTTCTTCTTTACCACCATAGTGTTGGCCAACCATTCAGGATAGAAGACTTCTTTGATTGCTTCTGCCCGCTTGAGTTTCATTACCTCTTCCTTGATAGCATCTGCATGTTCCTTAGATGGGTGTCAAAGCGGCTACTTCTTTTTAGGGATGACAGCTGGGTTAACGTTTAGATGATGGCAAATGAACTTTAGATTCACTCCTGGGGCCTCAGTAGAGTCCCATGCAAATACATCAATGTTCCTTTTGAGAAAATCTATCAGCTCTTCCTTCTTTTGAGAGGGCAGCTGGGATCCGATTTGAAAAAACTTTCTGGATCATCGCCTATAACGACCTTTGTCAAGTTTTCACATTCTGCCTCCTTGGCTAGGCCTCCGGTAATCAACACCGTGGGCTTTAACTGCTATAAATCATTTCATTACGGGCCGAAGGCTCGGCCTTAGGTTTATGCCAGATTGCGACCACCAAGCACTAACTGGCCACGGATTGGTCTCCTAAGATCTCCTTAACCTGACCCTCGGATGGATACTTAATCTTCTGGTGCAGAATGGAGGAGACTGCCCCTAGTGTATGAAGCCAAGACCTTGCTACGATTGCGGTGTAGGGTGAGTAAGCATCCACCACGATAAAATCTACTTCCACTATTTCAGGGCCAGTTTGCACAAGCAGCCTGATTTGGCCCCTTGGGATGACCATCTTCCTATCAAAACTCACTAGAGGGGAGCTGTAGGGCGTCAGGTTCTTAGGTGTTAAGTTCAACCTCTTGTAAAGGTTAGGGTACATTATTTCAGTACCACTGCCTTGGTCCACCATCGCCCTCTTCACGTCATATCCCCTTATCCTGAGGGTGATCACCAAAGCATCGTCGTAGGGTTGGACAATTCCAATTTTGTCTTTATCTGAGAAGCCTAGAACCGGGTGAATTTCCCTTCTAGCCCTTTTCGACTCTCGGTTAACATCTTCGGCAGATAACCGAGCCACGGACATTACTCTGGACGGGTAAGACCCAGTTCTCCCTGGTGCAGTGAAGATAACATTTATCGTACCCAAGGGAGGTCTTAAGGAGTCATCTCTCCGAGATTCTGAATTTGCCTGGCTCCCCTAGTGCAAGAATTGTGTTAGCTTGCCCTTATGGACAAGCTGGTCTAGGTGGTCCCACAAACTCCTGCAATCCTCTGTGGTATGTCCATGATCTTGATAGTATTGGCAATAGAGGTTGTGGTTATGCCTTTCAGGGTTTCCCACCATTTTGTTTGGCCGTTTGAAGAAGGGCTCATTCTTAATCTTCTCCAAAACTTGATGCACCGGCTCTCGGAACATGGCGTTAACTGCCTGAAGATCTGCTGATCCCGGTTGTTTAACCAAATCTCTCTGGGGCCTGTTATTGCTGTGGCGGTCCGACCTGAAATCCCTCCTCTCCTGAAGGATAACCTTATCATTTCCCTTCCCTTGCTACTGGTCCTCCTCGACTCTTTTATACTTATCGATCCTGTCCATCAATTCACGCACGCTAGTAACAGGTTTACCAGTCAAGGATTTTCTTAGGCCGTGCTCATCTGGAAGGCCGAGCTTAAAGGAGCTGATGGCCACCTCGTCAAAGTTACCATCCATCTCGTTGAACATCTCCCAGTACCTATCTGAATATATTTTTAGGGTTTCTCCCTCTCGCATGCTTAAGGACAGTAGGGAAGCCAAGGATCGAGGAACCCTATGATATGTGACAAAACGGGAACCAAATGCCTAAGTGAGCTCTTGGAAAGAACTTATAGAATCTGCTTTCAGGCTGTCAAACTATCTCATTGCGACTGGTCCTAGACTAGATGGGAAAACTTTGCACATCAAGACTTCATCTTTGGAATATACAGCCATTCTCTGGTTGAAATGGCTCACGTGTTCCATAGGGTTTATTCGACCATTATAAATGGTGAACGTTGGCTGATGGAAGCGTCGAGGGAGTCTTGCATCTTTAATGTTACGTGTGAAAGGCGACTTGGAGATTTGGTTCAGGGCCCTACTCATAGCGTCATTTCCTACGCCTCGACGTGATGGGCTTCGAACCTTTCATTGACGATGATGCTCTTCTTCATAGGTGAAGGATTCATTGGGTGGGGTTCGAAACCTTCGCCTGTAATCAATGTCTCTTTCGTCATTAGGAGAGAAGTCCGAGTCCGGGGAAGCCTTTCTCTTTTTTGCATGGCGTAACTCTCTTTTTAACCGATCAATCTCTAGCTGCATATTCTTGTTGTTATTTGCATGGGAAATATGGTCCCCCATTCGAGGTTAGCTCCTGTCAGTGTTTGTGGTGTGGACATTTCCTTCATGGTCACCTCTTTGCTCAAGGTTAAGAAAGGGGTCACCGTGCTTAAAGCCTCTCAATTCTGCTGGTTGTGGACCTGACTCTACCATAGTTAACCATTGTCCTCACTATCACTCAAGCTCTTTTCCACAGACGGCGCTAATTGTAGGGTTACAACTTAATGACCCAAACCCAAGAAAAAGAATTGGGTAATGGCCCAATAAGTCCAATACAATAAATTTATAGAGAATTGGTTAAAGAGTTAGGTTCAAATAAGGTTACTAATGGCTAATATGACTTTTACAGACGATCACATAAGAATTATACATACAAGAACTGATAAAAGAATCATTAGTAACCTTGTTTGAACCTAGCTCTTTAACTCATTCTCTATAAATTTATTGTATTGGGCTTATTGGGCCATTACCCAATTCTTTTTCTTGGGTCTGGGGACTTTAAGTTGTGACCCTACACTTGTCATTTGCAATATTTGTCTATTTCTTTCTAAATCAACATGGTATTAGAGTCACTTTTCAGTGACCTTCAATGCTACCAATGTCCAT
The DNA here is from genome assembly GCA_023621385.1 of Quercus gilva. Classification (NCBI taxonomy): domain Eukaryota; kingdom Viridiplantae; phylum Streptophyta; class Magnoliopsida; order Fagales; family Fagaceae; genus Quercus; species Quercus gilva. The sequence continues at coordinate 21,124,592 of CM042481.1, read as the reverse complement.
TACCTTTTACAAATAAAAATTATTCAATATTATGAAAATAATGTTTTATTCTCTCATATAAATAGTGGATTTTACTATGAATTTAATCCACAAAACCCACCATTATGTAAAACGAGAAAATATTACTCTTAAAATATTAAAAAATTACTCAATTACAAGAAATGAATACTTTTTTCAACTTTCAAAGAAAAAAGTTGGCATTATTTTTATCTCTAAAAGAAACAATATTATTTCTGGGACCTTTTTTGGATGAATCAGTTCGATTTTTAGGACATTATACAGACTGCCTCTTGGTATTAGTGTTATATAGACAATCTCTTGGTATTTAATTTGCTATTTTAAATTTCAGACGATGTATTTATCTAAAAACAAGCAGACGATATTTTTTTTTTGTTGACCAAAGCAGACGATATATATGGCAAAAGATTAATGGAAAAGAGGATAGAAGAAACATAGGACGCTACAGTTTTAGCAAAAACATTGGCCTTTAGCATGGAATCCTTTATTAAAAGAACAAAACATGCTAGAAGATATATAAAAGAGTGATTTATTCAACCAAGAAAGGTCAAAAGCAAGATGCAAATTAAATACTACTTTCAACGATCTTAATAGTGAAGGGGCTGTAGCTGGACCATATATCAACCTTGCTTTACAAAAGAAAAAGTAGTAGATTATTATTATTATTATTATTATTATTATTATTATTATAATAATAACAAAAAGCGGTAGATATCATATAATTCACTTCCATTACAGTTTTCTTATTTCCACATTGTGAGATCGAATGATGATGTCAGCTCTCAAATTATGGTAAGCTCTTCTTTTTTTAATGGGAAAGCATCCAGCTTTATTCAAAATAAAAAGTATCAATTACATTATGAAGAAGAACTTGTTTTAGAAAATATGGATTTTCTTATGTTTAAATAGAAAAATCAATAATGCCTAAAGTATTTTTAGCTAACAAATGAATAGGATGATTGACTTATTAGTTATTTGCGTGCATGTTGGAAAAATTCATATATAGATGACAATATTCCATACACAATGGGGCAACCAAGGTAGGAGAGGGAGACTGATCACTTAAAGCCTGCGAGATAAGGAGAGAATTGCCTTCTAGAATAAAATCATGAATACCCACATCATTAGTAAATTGACAGCCGGCTACAAAAACTTATCTTCTTTAGATTCGAATCTCCTTTATCCATTATAGTAAGGACAAAAAAAAAATCCAAAATTTATTTAAAACGTATCCTTTCACTGTGTTTGAAATTTGTTTGTCACATTGTAAATATACTTACAGAACCAATGATAGCTTAAACTTAGGACTAATTAAATAAAATTTTATTTTTATGTCATATCCCTATAAAAAAAAGTTTGCTCACATCAACTAAGGTATGACAAAGTTGTGAAAAAAATGCTGTGCACTTCACATTATTTATTTAGTTTGGCATAAAAGATTTAGAATTTACGTGAAATTATACATAGCATGATCTAAATTATTATTCTACTATGAGTCTCACAGACTCACCATGAAGGAATTGTATTTGTTATATTGGGGAATTATTCTGCTAGCTCGTTGGGCTTCTTTTTCTTAAAATTGGGGACCCCAACTCATCTCTTCCATCCCTCAATGGGTCTTTTGTAAGGAAGTTGATGAGCCGGTTCCCCCCATTTTGTCTTAATAATACTTTCTTACCTATCAAAAAAAAATTGTATTTGTCACATAAAGAAAGAAAGAAGATGAATATAATATAAATGGGTGGTTGAGAAGTGTTCAATTAGAGGTTTGGACCGTTTTGTGAAGAGCACTTTTATTAAATCAAAGGAATTTGGTTGGTGGTCATGCATGGCAGCTTTGGAGGGTTGTTAGCTAGAGTTTTGTAACATAGGTACCAAGTTTAATTAATTCAAAAATTCAGAATCAAAATTAGGGTATAGCCTTTATTCCATGCAAACTAAAGGATGAGCAGAGCAGAACAATTTGAATTGAATTCGTCACTAAATGCCTAATAATATATATATAAATAGGACAAAATTGCCTTTTGCCATTTTCGAGCAAATTAAATAGCTTTATGCCCAATTTCCCAAACTAATTAAGGAAATGCCCATCTTTTAAAATTTGATTTGTGATAAATCGAGTTAGGCCCTATAGTGGCGTTTTTAAAGAGCCTATAGTGACGTTTTTAAAGAGCCTATAGTGATGTTTTAAGGACATATAGTGGCGTTTTGTAACTCGACCTCAATGAAATCGAGTTATAGGTAAAAAAAATTGCCTATAACTCGATTTCATTGAAGTCGAGTTAAAAAACGTCACTATAGGTTCTTAAAACGTCACTATAAGCTTCTTAAAGCGCCACTATAGGGCTCCATAATTTTTTTTTTTTTTTTAACTCTATTTATCACAAATCGAATTTTAAAAGAGGGGCATTTCCCTAATTAACTTGGGAAAGGGGGCATAAAACTATTTAATTTGCCCGAAAAGGGCAAAGGGCAATTTTGTCCTATATAAATATATCATTCGGATACGATCTGCATTATGGCCACCTACGATAGTGATGGTCAAAGATTTTATCATGAAAGCCGAAAATAGTTCATGTGATATAATCACATGACAAGAAATACTAGGGTTCAATGAAATGGTTCTTTATTTAACAACCATGCCATTAATAAAATTATTTATGGGGCTTAATCCGAAGGTTCGGGGATGAGTCCAATAAGTCTTTTTGTGTGTGTAGGTTATTACCAATGGTATTACCTCTTTAAAAATCCATGCAGTGTGTATATTAAAAGCTCTTGAGTAGTAAGGAGAGTGATTTGTGTTTGATTGGCATCAACTTATAAGTCCAACTTTTAGCTTTTATGTGCAATTTTTTGAAATCTCAATTTTTTCCGTATTTTTTTTTATTTTTTTCAAAAAATTTTAAGGTATAAGTATAGTTTAGCAGACTTTTAGTAAAAAACTAAAAAACTGTTCCCAAACACTTGACTGCATTGACTAATAAATAGTATAATTTCTATTAATAATTAAGTTCAAAATAACAAAGTATTTAATAGTAAGATAAAACATAACAAACAGAATAAATTATCATCAACAAGATTAAAGTAGTAAAGTTATGTATAGTTTCTTAGATGCATTACGTTAAATTCTTTAATTAAATTCAAACTAATATTCAGGGACAGAGTTAGGACTTGATGTTATGGGGAACGACTTTGGCTTTGCATCTAGCTATGCGTGGCAGCTCTGGCATCCGACTCTGCTACTACTTAATCGCTAAGTTTGTGTGTGTGTGTGTGTGTGTGTCTTTGATGCGTGCGTTTGTTGCTGGGTAAGGAAAAATTGGTATATTGAGCTTAATTTGGGTAAAATTGGTTGATTGGACTTTTTATTATTATTTAATTTTGCTATTGAGCTAATTTTTTGGTGCTTGTGTATTTTATTTTAAATTTTAGATCTATAAATTTTTTTATGGTCTTCAAAATGAGAAAAATGCTAGAATTAAAAACTTTTTTACAAATTGCTGATGTAGTGACTAGTTATTGGTAAGTAAAAAACTGGTATAAGTGGTGGGTCCAAATGCAAACTAATAAGAATTTACTACTTCAACAGTTTATAAAAATGTTGTAGAAAAGTTTGTAACTATAACATTACTCTTAAAATAATCAATAATATTGTTAAGAGGAGTGGCAAAATGTAATCTTATAGAGAAAAATTGTTAAAATTAGTACCTATGTATATAATATTTAAAAAAAAAAAAAAAAATTAGTGGGGGCATTGCACCTCAACTCAGGATTGGTTTTATCCTTGCATATAGTTATATTGAATTTAATCGTTCTTAACAAAAATAATACTTTTGTGTTTTATTGGTCAATACAACCATTTGTTTGAATTTGAATAGAGAACTTCGTTGACTGCATGTAAAAAATTGTATCTAAATCTTAACTTAAATTATAATTATTTGTGATAATCTATAATATCTCTCTCTCTCTCTCTCTCTCTCTCTCTCTCTCTCTCTCTCTCTCTCTCTATATATATATATATATATATTGTAGGGCTCGAAGATTTGGCAACCCCGGCCCACTCCATATCGGGCCCAAGGCCCATGCCGAGGACAGTACAGTATCCGAGGATGAACGGGGAAGGCCCAAATTATCGAGGAGCACCGCCGAAAACGACCATGTCCTTGGCCCGCCAATATTGAAGAGGGGAAGGTCGGCGCCCCACCAAAAACAGCCTCCCAGGGCATGCTAAAGAAAAAAGACAAGTACCCAGGGTCGGTCAGAGGAATATGGCGAAGGAATAATCCGTAGGGAAGCTGTTATCCCCACATTAAAAGCATGCCACTGACGCTCTGACCGCATTAATGAAGAATTGACCATAGAACAACGATGCTTTGGTTACTTCAACTAACAAGAGATCAGGAAAGGTGGCTAATGGGACAAGTCCTCAAACACAGGCTTAGATGATCAACAAGTGGAAAGCAGAAATCAGCTAAACAGGACTATATAATAGAGTGAAACCCCAGAGAAAGGGGGGTTCGGAGGGGACAACCCCTATTTTCATTAGTAATTAGGGAACAGCTCCTCGAACTGGGCCGATGACGAATTTTCCCTTAGAAAACTCAGCTAAATCTCATTTGATGATCTTGTAAACCCACATCAACCGTTGTAATATTCGCTAATGCCTAGCCCTTCAACCTACACTCTACAAATTCATTGTATCGGGGCGCTTCTCTTTCCGACGTGGGATTAAGGTGTCAAGCCTTACACTACATGGTCAGCCCTTGGTGGGGTGAAAATCCTGAAAACCCGCGTCGCTAGAGAACAAAAGCCTAGCCCCTACATATATATATATATATATATATTTTTTTTTTTTTAAGGATTGGGGGCGGGGGGAAGGGGGTGGAGGAAGAAGTATGGACTATAGTTTTTTCTCACCCTCGAGGGACATGTTTTACTTGTCTTATTCATGTCTCATCCCTTCCTGAGAGTGTGTGTATATATAAATTAAATTAATTATGTTATATAATTTAATTTATTTATATTGATCTTATTTATAATTTATTTTTATACGTATTTTATATTTATTATAAACATAGTCTGTTTAAAATTTAATTACTTAAATCCTATCAATTAACGTGTAATATTTTGATACTCCTTCGACTTTGAGCTTAAAACGCTAAAGTGGAAAAGGCAAGAGTTTTTTAACTTAGAATTTTTTTAGTGTTTGGTTACTTTAGCCCAATAAAATTCATCAAGATATCTTTCTCAAAAAAAAAAAAAAATCATCATGATATATGAATTCTAATTGACTTAAACCAAGAAGTAATAATTTAGTACCCTTAGCATTTCTAAAATTTAAAGAGAGCAGGGAGCTAGATAAGTCAAATATTTCATTAACTATCATGCTATTAGTTAATTATGATTCGGACCACTATCGTTTAACGTAGTCAATGACTCTAATCTTTCAACCTATGGCATCTGCTCCTAATAATAGCTCTTTATCATCAGACCAAGACACCAATCAGTTTTTGATGTAGGCAGGGATTGAACCCTATATCTCTTATACAACCATCAGAGACTTTACCAATTGAGCTAACTGGAACCCACGACTCTAATCTCTAATATATCATAATTAATAGTGTTTTAAAAAAAATATATCTTTAAGACTATAAATTATACTTGTTTTTCAATGGAAAACTTGTTATACAAAAAGATTCGTTTTCTTTAAAAAAAAATCATTTTCTCGTTGCAATTCTCTGCCACTGGAGACAGTTTTTTGTTATTTAACTCATATGGGAAATCAATGATAATTTTTACAATTCCAAATACTATTATATAAAAAACTTTAATTCCTGAAATCATACTCAAATGGAAAATTATTTTATATTTTGAGTATTTGGGGTCAAAAGGAAAATAGGTCCTAAATTCGGATGATGCATAAAAATTGAGTAGAGGAATAGAATATTATTTTAGAAAAGAGTCAAATAGTTGATGAGAATTTTATTTAAGATGGTTTGTTGAGTATATGTGACAATAAAAAATAAAAAAAAAATTGTTCATTTTATTGGGATTATTTTTCCTTGATCACATAAAGCATATAAAACATTTTTCACTAACTTGCATTTTACAATTTACACGGTATCAAATTATAAAAAATTAAAAAAAAATTAAAAAAATTGAAAAGTTAGATAATCATTTCAAGTAATTATATTCAAACTCTTATTAATTATTTAGTCATTTTAAGTAACTAGTAATAGCAGAGATCCATCCTCAGCATCCTTATCAAGGATTCTACAAAATTTAGCATTTACCATCTCATAATCCAATTTTATAACATATAACACATCACTTTACAATACATCTGGTATCAAAATTTCTATTTTTTTTACCATTTCATTTAAATATTGTTTCGTTATTATTTTTCAATAATTTTTTATTTTTCCTCTCTCCTCTGTCTCTCTCCTCTGTCTCTCTCTTTCTCACAGCACCGCCGACTCCATACTACCACATCCACTCACCACCACCACCACTGGTATAACAAAACCCAACAACCACCACACCCAACAGCCAATAGCCACCTCACCCAGCAGCCAACAACCACCACAAACCCATCACCCATAAACCCATCGCACAAACCCAACCACAAATCACCACAGCGCAACCATAGCCACCATCACCGGCGGCACCCACAACCTCTACAAATCGGGATTCCCACCACCCAAAACCACTAATCAAACCCAGTGCCACCACAAATCACAAAACCATGTCAGAAATCATAGACCCAAAATTAGAAAAAGCATATTTTTGAAATTTCTCACCCAAAATCAAATCACAAAACCCACCCAAACCCAACCATGCTCGTCGAACCACCGCAACCCAGCCACCTCGATCAATAGCAGAGACCCACAAACCACAAACTCAACCTCATCTTCTTCACGGTTTCGCCGATCCACTACCACCATGGTTTTTAGTTGTGGATGCCAGGGAATGAAGAAAAGAGAAAGAAAGAAGAAAAGAGAAAAGAAGTGAGACTAGTGAGAGAAGAAAAGAAGAAATGAGAGAAGAAGACACCAGTGAGAGAAAAAGAAAGAAGAGTACAGGGAGAGAGATGAGAGTGCACTGTAGCAAAATTGCAAAAATTTTAAGATATAGGATGTTTGATGGAGTAGCATTTTGTGGTTTCAGATGCTAAAAAATAGCATTTATAGCGTTTACAACCTTTGTTGTGAATGCTCTCAATTGAACTATTACCATGTCTTCGCAAAAATAAATCTTTATAAAACTTATCCGTATTTTTAAATTGATAAATTTGACTTCTTCTTTTGATAACAAATTTGACTTCTTCTTTATTTTAGATTTACATTACTCAAAAGGAAAAATCGCGTGCCCTATTCCATTTTTTGCCTAGAGCTGGTATTTATTTAGGTTAGGTAGATAAAATGATAAACAAACTGGGCAACATATGATTCACATATATTTAATTCCATTTCCAAAAAAAAAATATCATCAACAAGATTAAAGTAGTAAAGTTATGTATAGTTCTTAGATTTCATCAAAAAATAAATAAAAATAGTTCTTAGATGCATTAGGTTAGGTTCTTTAATTAAATTCAAATTCATAGTCCATTCTCAAAAAATAATAATAATAATAATAATAATAATAATTCAAATTCAAATTCAAATTCATAGTTATGTTGAATTTAATTGTTCTAAAAAAAACATTTTTTGTATTTTAATTTTATTGGTCAATATAACCATATGTTAGAATTTAAATGGAAAACTTTGTCAACTACACGTCAGAAATTGTATCTAAATATTAAATTAAATTATAAAGAAATGTAATGTTCACAACATTTTTACAACAAATAGTTGTTATAGGTGGGCAAATAGGTAATTTAAGTGTGAATCCAAGTTATAATCAATAACAACTTTATAATATATATATATATATATATATATTTATAGGGGTAGGGGTAGGGGAGGGGGAGAGAGGAACATTGGACCACAGTTTTTTATCACCGTTGAGAGGTGTGTTTGACTTGTCCTGTCCAAGTCTCATCCCTTCTTGAGTGTGTGTGTATATGTATACGGGCAAATAACACTCCCCTCCCTTGAGGTTTGGGAAAATGACACTCACCCCCAAACTTAAAGGAAAAAAACATTTTCCCCCCTTTGACATTTATTTATCTAAATTCTGTTAAATTGACATTAAAAATATTGTGCACTAACGTACCCTTTGGTTAATAATGTATTCCCAAAATTGACTCTGAAAGTTTTTTATATTGATAAGTGACTTTGAAAATTTCAAACTCATTTTTAAACAATAAAAGCTTGAAAGTTTCAGCAAATTGTTTTATTTCATAAATTTTGATCCAAAGTGTTAGAGAGAGGAGCGATTAAAAAATCTAAGAGGATCATCAAACTTTAAAAAATCAATTGGAAATGTGCTATAAGAGACTAAAAAATCAACATAAGCAACATGTTTTATAATATGCTTTATATTCCATTACTAATATTAACAGAAGGGGGGGAGTGTTATTTTTTTTTAAATCTCAGGGGGGGGAGTGTTTTTTCCTTTCAAGTTTGGGGGTGAGTGTCATTTCTCTAAACCTCAAGGGAGGGGAGTGTTATTTGCCCTATGTATACTCAAATTATTTATAATTTATTTTTATATGTATTTTATACTTACTAGCATGTAACTTATGCAAACGCATAAATGCATTTAAAATTAAGTAAAATTTTTATTATAAAAATATGAATAATTAGTCAATTTTTTTTTAAGTAAATGTGATTAGTCACATATTAAAATTCTCACATAAATTTAATACTACTTATGATCATTTTTTAATAATTCATGCAAACGCATAGATGCATTTAAAATTAAGTAAAATTTTTATTATAAAAATATGAATAATTAGTCAATTTTTTTTAAAGTAAACGTGATTAGTCACATATTAAAATTCTTACATAAATTTAATACTACTTATGATCATTTTTTAATAATTTTTAATAAAATAGAACATGTGGTGATTTTTATTGAATATATATTATTTTTATTTTTATTTTATAATTCATTAATATTAGATTCTTATTATTTTGCACTCATTAACTCACTTGATACAAAGATTAAAAAATTTAAGTCGGTAATTATGGTGTGGTCCCCACATAAATTTAGACACATGGTGCAAAATTGAATTCTAATTTCTAGTTTTAATTGAACTTTTTATGAGTTTTACCTATTAATATATATATATATATATATAAGGTTGGGTTTAAGTTATACATGATGTAACTCTAAGTAATGTTACAGTACCCAATAACTTGTTACATGCTCTATATGTTCTTAACATGCATGCCAATTGGATATAATTTACCATTTGATTCATAAATTCATCTTTCATGCATTATTTTAAACTACAAAAACTTGAATTTAAACAATTAATTGATGATATGGCCATTGATCTTTGATCACCTTTAAATTTTGCAAGCATGAAAAATATATGAAGATAGTGTAATCTAACGATAGATTTGTCGAAATTTGCATCCAATTAAAAAAAAATTTGGGTGGTATAGCATTACTTAGAGTTACATCAGATGTAACTTGAACCTAACCCATATATATATATATATGTATATATGTATATATATAATTTAATTACTTAAATCCTATCAACTTACGCGTGATATTTTAACATTCCTTAGACTTTGAAATTAAAATGCCGAAGTGGAAAAGGTGAGAGTTTTTAAATTAGAATTTGTTTAGTGTTTGGTTACTTTAGCCCAATAAAGATTCATCATGATATATGAATTTAATTGACTTAAACCAAGAAGTAATAATTTAGTACTCTTTGCATCTCTAAAATCCAGAATGGGAGGTAGATAAATCAAATCATAAACTACCATGCTATTAGTTAATTATGTTTTGAGGAACCAACATCGTTTACATAGTCAATGATTTTTATTTATTTATTTTATTTTTATAGAGAGTTTCAACTTATAGTGTCTGCTCCTGATGATCGCTTTTTATTATCAAACTAAAACATCAATCAGCTTTTTATTCAACTATCAAAGACTTTACAAGTTGAGTTAACTGGAATCCACGTCAATTACTCTAATATATCATAATTAATTGTGTTTAAAAAAAAAAAAAAAACTTTAAGACTATAAATTATACTTGTTTTTTAATGTAAAATTTATTTTACAAAAAGATTCTATTTCTTAAAAAAAAAAAAAAAAAAAAAAAAAAAAAAACAGAAAAACTAAGCCATCTTCTTTTGTTTGGTTGCAACTATTTGGAGATTTTTTTTTTTGTTATTGAACTCATATGGAAATCAATAATAGATTTTATAATTCCAAATAATATAAATAAAAAACTTTAATTCATGAAATCATACCCAAATGGAAAATTATTTTATATTTTGAGTATTTGATATTAAACGGAAAATAGGTTCCAAATTCGGAACATGCATACAAAAATTGAGTTGAGGAATAAAATATTATTTTAGAAAAGAGTCAAATAGTTGATGAGAATTTTATTTAAGATGATTTGTTGAGTATATGTGGCATTAAAAAAAAAAAAACATTTTTTCTTCGTTTTGTTTGGATTATTTTTAGTTGATCACATAAAACATTTTTCACTTACTTGCATTTTACATTGCATCAAATAATAAGAAAAAATTGAAAGAGTTCGAAATTGGTAAGGATGAGGTATAAAACCCGTATTTTACACATTTCAATAAGAGATTATCATATTAGCATTTTACTTAAAATTCAATACTTCTTACCACACCTAATCTAATACTCCCATCTTAATAAACTCCCAAATTGGTTGGATTTATATATAGATATTAGAATTGATTGAGTATAGTTGTATTTATTTTTAAATATGTGATAAAATGACGTGACATATTAAGATTAGAGGAGTAAAATATAAGTTTTACACTATATCCTTACAGAATTTAATCTCAAATTGAAATGTTAGGTACTCATGTTTGCCCCAAGTAATTAACTAATTATATTCTCACCAAATGGGTAAACTCTTATTAATTATTTAGTAATTTTAAGTAACCAATAATAGCAGAGACCCATCCTAACAATTAAACTATTACCATGTCTTCATAAAAAAAAAAAAAACCTTAACATCCTTATTTTTAAATTGATAAATTCGACTTCTTCCTCTTCTTTATTTATAAAAAATTTGACTTCTTCTTTATTTTAGATTTACATAACTCAGAGGATCCTTTCCAAAAAAAAAAAAAAAAAAAAAAAATACATAACTCAAAGGAAAGAGCATGTGCCCCGATCCAATTTTGTACAGTACTGGTAATTATTTAGGTTGGGTAGATAAAGTGATAACAAAATCAAGGCAACATATGATTCCTATATATTTAATTCCATTGCCAAAAAAAAAATATATATATATATATATATTTAAATACAAAATCCAAATTGAAGAATAGATTAGGTGTAAACGCAAAAGTGTTTGACTGTTATACATGGGCAGAAACCACACGAGGACTTGTTTCTATTGTACGTTGATTTCACACGTGGCAATCGGACGGTCTGTCTCTATCCATTAAAACCCAGAGCTCCGAAACCCTACACACAAATTTTTATAACAAACAGTACACTTTCCCAGCTGGCCAATCAAAGATTGTCACGTCACACCATGTTGTACCTTATGTCTTACGCTACCCCTAAAATTAAACGTAAAATACCAAAATTACCATTGAAGGTGACGTGGCGGTTTTGCTTTAGCGTGTGTAGCTTATAATATCTCAAAAGGACCACAGGCTCAGGCTCAATGTAGAGCCATTTTGATCTAACGATAGTAAAACAAAAGGCGAGCAATGAGATCGCGCCACGTAACATGCGAACTCGCTCGCGACCGCGCGATCAAAACACCGACTACGTTTTCCTATCAAACGAACGACACGTGTCCCAGGTAAACCGGGAATAGCCGGTGACATAGGGCTAGGTACCAGTGCAGCCGGTAACCTCTAGCTCCTGCGATTCCCGCTAGGTATATAAACAGCCTCATCGAGCTCTTTTTCTCTCTTTGTCTTAGCGATTTCACCGTTTCTTAATTTTAAGCTTTGAAAAACCCCAAAAAGGAAAAAAAAGAAAAGCGAAACGTTTCGCCCTTTCAGTTCTCAGCTCGCGTTTCTGAAGGTCAGTGCTAGCTCCTCTTCATTTTAATTATCTGAATTCGTAGTAATAATTTGATTTAATTTTTTAATTTTTATTTTTCAAGTTCATTTTGTTCTGATCGATCTCTGAAGCTATAAAAAGCATATTTATTTATTTTCAGAACTTTTTTTTTTCCTTTTTTTAAATGCTTTTATCATTTTTGGCCTTGATCTTCTAGTTTAACTTGCTAATGGGTGTTTGATTAAGTTCAGTATTTGTGTTTTTTTCAGTTAGTTTTTAGTGTTAAAATTTTGTGCAATTTCTTATTCGATTTGAGAGGTTTAGGTGTGTTGGATCGCAGTTTATGGGAGTTCAAAATGAGAAAATTTGGGCTAAATTTGATCAATAGTTTAGTTTTGAGTTTAATTTTAAGGCTGTGCGATTTGATTGTGTTAAATGTGTAAAAGATTTTTGGATGGTATAGGTTAAAGACACTGTTTTTGGTAGCTAAGTTAAAGATTAGGGTTTTTCTTTGTTGGCAAAGGCTAGTTTGAGAGTGATTTGATGTTTTGTAGGACTGTAATTAAACTGGGTAAAGCAGTTTATAAGCTTTTGTGTTGGGTTTCTATTTAAAGCTAGGGTTTTTTCTTTTTCTTCTTCTTCTTCTTCTTCTTCTTCTTCTAAAGCTAATGTTGCTGTTTGGTTTGTTTATTTTAGATCCCCATGACAAATTGTTGAAAGCTCAAACAGAGTAAAACTTTGCGTGCAGTTTGGGACGCACTAGAGCTTGTAGGTTTTGTCAAAAAAGAAAAAAAAAAAAAAATAGTGATTTGAGACACAAGTGATCAAAATTGTGTTTATCTTTGGTTGGTGAAGTGGGAATATACTGTTATTTAACTTCCCATGCTGTATTTGTGGAGATATTTTGGGGATTTTTTTGATATGGGTTTTGTTTCTGGATCATATTAAGTGGGTTGAGTATATTTGTTTTTGTACATATAAAACCCTAGTTAGGTCTGGCTCTGGAGAGCTACTTAGACTCCAGCCACCAAGGGGCGGTGCCCCCCATGGCACCTTCTCGGGTGGCTGGAGGGTTAACCCAATCTTCCTCAAGTTCCGGAATATTCTTCCAGGGAGACGGGCAGTCCCAGGCTGTAGTTAACTCTCACCTGAGCTCATCTTTTGGGAACTCTTCTAATTCAATTCCGGGAACTGGGCGTTCAAATTTGGGTCCGGTTTCGGGTGATATGAACAATGCTGCATTGAACAGTGTGGGAAACTCGGGACCAAGTGTTGGGGCAAGTTCCTTGGTCACAGATGCAAACTCTGCACTTTCGGGAGGTCCCCATTTACAAAGAAGTGCAAGCATCAATACGGAGTCTTACTTACGTTTGCCAGCGTCACCTATGTCATTCTCTTCCAATAATATCAGTATTTCAGGCTCATCAGTTATGGATGGGTCTTCTGTAGTGCAGCAAAATTCTCATCAAGACCAGAATGCGCAACATGTGCAGCAGCCGCAGGGGGCTTCAAGTGCTACATCATTACCTACATCACAAACTGGCCCAGCCTCACTTCCCATGGGTGCACGTGTTGGAACTTTCATTCAGGATCCAAGTAACTTAGCCCATGTGCAGAAGAAAGCCCGGTTGGATATCAAGCAGGAAGATATCTTCCAGCAGCATGTGTTACAACATCTTATTCATCAGAGACAAGACCCCATGCAATTCCAAGGTCGTAGCCCGCAGATACAAGTGTTGCTTCAGCAGCAGCAGCAGCAGCAGCAGAGACTACGTCAACAGCAACAGCAACAGATTTTGCAGTCTATGCCACAGTTGCAGAGAGCCCACCTGCAGCAGCAGCAACAACAGCAACAGCAACAGCAACAACAACAGCAACAGCAGCAGATGCAGCTGAGGCAGCAACTGCAACAGCAGGCAATGATGCCAGTCTCAACCATGAAGCGTCCCGAGAGTGGTGTATGTGCTCGACGGTTGATGCAATACCTATATCATCAGAGGCAACGGCCACATGTGAGTAGTTGCTTTTATGTACTTTATCTGGTAAACCTACGAAGCAAGGATACTTCAACTTAGTTGCTGGAATTGTATTTAGAGTGTTTCTGATATGATGATATGCGTTTCATATATGCATCTATAAGGCAGTTGATTGTTTGCGTACGTATGGTAGGACTTTGTTGACAAGGCATGAGCTTAAATGTAAAACACAAGATCTTGTGTTATAGAAAGTTAGAAACTTTAAAGATTCCAAAATTCTATGATTATCAAATATAGATCATGTGTTCTTCTTGTAATTTATAACTTCTAAATTTCATCATTTATACATATTTTATACCTTTCGCTTATCAAAAACATTCTATGCCTCTTGATATTTGTTATTTATTATTATTGGGTGTGATCATATCAACACTAATGCACTGGATCCCATCAGAACTCCGCAATTAAGCATGTTTGGGCGAGAGTAGTACTAGGATGGGTGACCTCCTGGGAAGTCCTCATGTTGCACCCCTTTCTTTTTCTTTGCTTTTTTTTTTTTACCTATAAAAAAAAATTATATATTAATAAAATTTTTGGCTTGTTATTTATTGGTTAAACTAACAACTAGATTAATATATGTTTAAAAGTTTTTGTTGTATATTAATTATTTTATATCTCTGCCATACAAACAATAATAACCAAGTCTTCATCCCATAACTTTGAGGCGGGCAATGGATCCTCGATAGACTAATCAAGTTCGGCCACATGTATTCTTTTCATTCATTTTATCCTATACAAAATCATATGCTCTATCACCTCCTTAATTGACATGTCATTTTTGACTACTACTACTACTAATAATAATGTGACTTTAGGTCTTCCTCTACTTATTTTGTTCACTTAACTCAAATCAATTCACTTTTCGTCATTGGTGCATTAATCACTCTCCTCTCATCTTTTTCATCAATAGGGGGCCATCCCTATCTTTAAGCAAATTTCTTTATTTTGAATCCAATCTTTTCTTGCGTTTCCACTTTTCCATCTTAGCATTCTAATTTTAACTACACTTGTTTAATTTACATGTTGCTTCTTAATAGCCCAACTTTTAGCACCATAGAGCATGGTTAGTATTATAGCAGTCTTAAAAGTTTCCCCCTTTTAACTTTATATGCATTTTAGAATCATACAATACTCTTAATGCGTTCTTCACTTAATCGACCTGGCTTTTATTGTACAATTCACATCATCTTCAATCTCGCCCCATCCTTATGAATTATCGATTCAAGATGTTGAAAGCTTTCACTCTTTTTTATCTCTTGATCATTTAGTCTTACAACTCATTCATGTTTGTTTCTTCTTTTACTGAACTTGCATTCCATGTACTCAATTTTAGTCCAAATTTGAAAGCCTTTAGATTCTATGTCAGCTCTCCAATTTCTCATTTTACATTCATGCTTTCATTCGCTCAAATTATATAATCTGCAAAAAGCATACCCAGAGAGATTTCATCTAGAATCAATCTAGTGAGCCCATCCATAATACTAACTTTTCAAGAGTTGATGCATTGCTGGGTCTGTATCATGTCATATTCAAAAAGTATCCATATCTGTGATTCATGGTGTAAAACATTTTTCCTGCTGCGTATCTTCCGCAATATTCATCTCTTATATAAGGAATTTCTATTTTTTCATGACTGAGTTTTTTAAAAACATGTTGACTTCTTTTGTTAGTGTATGTACTAATGAAGTTCAAATGAGTTTTTGTTGTCACCTTTTTTGATTTAATATATTTGCTCTTTTCACAGGACAATACTATTGTGTACTGGAGGAAGTTTGTGGCAGAGTATTACTCTCCTCGTGCAAAGAAAAGATGGTGCTTATCATTGTATGATAATGTTGGGCATCATGCACTTGGTGTTTTCCCCCAGGCAGCTATGGTAATTTTTTTTGTTGTCCTGGTGATCTTTTCTTTCTATTTTAAAAAATTAATAAAAAAGCTTATACCATAGAATTTAAACTGGCCTAATGTAAAGTTTATCCTATAGTGGATACTAACTATTTTCCTTCCATTCATTGCATAACTTAATTCTTATATAATCATCAATGACCTCGTATCATGTATAGAAATTACAGATTCATTATCTTCAGTAATTTCATGTACTATCTAACTTATTTAGTGGTTGTATTCTCTTCAATTCCTGAATTACATGATCATGATTGTCACTTCTAATTTTTTTTTGCCTTTCCAGGATGCATGGCAGTGTGATATTTGTGGTTCTAAATCTGGAAGGGGATTTGGTAAGAACATTAGGATTACGGCGTAAAATACTTCTATTGGAAGACTTTCTGTTATATGGTGATTATGCTATGTTGATTTTTTCTGAATTGATTTTATTTTTTATATAATTGGGTAATCCTTTTCTGGAGTTAATTTTGGTAGGTATTATAATGAGGGCTTGAAATGTTCTTAATGAAAATTAGAGTTGGAATTTGTTTATCTTGATGAAAGTTCAAATAGGCCTCAGTATTATATTGCAAAAGTTCGTGGAAGTACAAGGAAATTACACATGTATAATGGAAGTTTAGAAAAATTCAAGATACATTATTACAGTTTTAGGATTATCTTGCAAGGAGTATGCATGGTAGAGGACAATTGAATACTCTTAAATTGATTTAGATTTGCAATATGAAAGATCAAAGAAGCCTTGGTTGGAAGTATAAAGAAAGTTCAAATATAAAGGGGAAGTTATTGATACGTTTTACAATTTTAGGAATTATTTCCCAGGAGAAATCATGATAAAGAACACTTGTTGAAGAGCAAGGATTATCTATATATTAACTAACAAATTGTCCATAAAAAATGATGAGTAGCATGGTCATATTATCACCAACAGGACAATGAAGCATTAGATATCACAAAGAAAATTTGCATAGTGAGCCCACACTGCTAATCTGTATAGCTTGTGATATGTTGGAATTATGTTTGTCACAAAGAAGGCCTTGAACAATATTTTCCCTTCCACATGTGGTTATATACTTATTGTCTGGTTTATCCTCTTTCTCATTTTCTTTTTCAATTGGCCCCTCATTGTTCTTCTAAAATTCATGTTCATATGCTGCTTAGTGGTTGGGCCTTGGTGTGATGGTGAAGTGGCTTCCACCAAAAGCAATAGATCGTAGGTTTGAGTTTGGGAATCAACCTCTTCAAAAGAAAAAAAATTGTTTTGGGTTGGGGGGGGGGGGGGGGGGGGGGGAGAAGGCTGCTTATCATGACCTCTCTTAGACTCCGCAAAAGTGGGGGCTTTGTGCGCTAGGAACTTCCTTTATGCTGCTTAGGTGTAGCCTAATTTTGCATATTAGAGCTTAAAGTTAACAGAGTGTTCTAATGTAAAAATAACTTAAAGTTAACCTTCAGTAACTAAGAAGGGACATAAGTGGATTCCACGTTTAAAATTCTATCCAGTAATTAATTCAACTGATCTTATTAGTCTCACACAGATGCCTAGGGCTTCAATATAACTTCACCTTTAAGGGTAAAGTTGCTTGAAATGTTTGCACAATAGTGTATTATCCTTTGAGGATTTCTGATCAGATCTAAGCAATAATTCTCTTTTTGCAGAGGCAACTTTTGAAGTACTTCCTCGACTTAATGAGATCAAATTTGGCAGTGGAGTCATTGATGAACTTCTGTTTTTGGACTTGCCCCGGGAATGTAGATTTTCTTCTGGAGTAATGATGTTAGAATATGGCAAAGCAGTCCAAGAGAGTGTCTATGAGCAACTTCGTGTTGTTCGTGAGGGTCAGCTTCGTATCATATTCAGCCAAGACCTGAAGGTTAGTGAAGATGTTAATCTCATGTTTAGTTGTTTGGCAGTCTCTATAGTCTGTATTTGCAAATTACCTGCTCACATTGTTTTGCTTTTGCAGATATTGTCTTGGGAATTTTGTGCAAGGCGACATGAAGAACTTCTTCCTCGTAGGTTGGTTGCACCACAGGTATTATATTGCTTACCCTATTAACTCTTGCTTTATTTTGGTTTGATGTAATGATTTTCTCAGCTAGTGCATGTACGAATTGGGAATATAATCTTGATATTGCTACTACTATGCGTTCATTGTGACCTAATTGGGAGCTGTTTTTTTTTTTTAAATATTTTTTAAGAACATATACAAGAGATGATTTGGGATATTTGTTTCAAGAAACCACTGCAAATGTGCTACCGGAAAAATTTGAAAGAACATCAGAGAAAATTTTCAAAGCTCAATTATATGACTTTAGGACTAAATACTAAGATTATCAACTGCTAAGGAATTGCCTAACAAAAACATTCATATAAGAAATTAATGTTTCCAAACAAGTATCATTAACTGAAAGAATATGTGAGAAATAGATATGGGATTCCTTTTTGTTCATTGTTGTTAAGAAAAGGTTTTAGTTTTTCCGAAAGATGGGGTTTTTCTGGAAAGCTGGCTCTGAAAAGAGATTTACCTATGTCTAATGTAGTTAGTGAAAATATTAGCTCTAGTCATGTTGTACTTCTCTGTTCGTTATAATCCCAAACTTCATTCGTACAAAATGTTGTTTGCTATGTCAAACTGAAATCTGGACAATCATATACCCTTGCCTCCTTAAAGGCGTTTGTTAAAATTTAGTTTTATTAAAGGAGGCTCAGACCTGGAAATATATATATATATATTTTAAGTGCCCAGTCCTGAAATATACTTATTTTGATTAATAATTTCGTAATATATAGGTGTATAATTCTAGTTTTGATTCTTTTTCTAATGCACTGGTTTTTAGATTGTCATTCAGTTCCCAGCATTAAGTATTCCTAGCATGTATAATTATATATACTCTTGGTTCTTGATTTAAATTTATTTAGATTACTCAGATTCAACGAGGATGCTAAATATGAACATTTTAAACATACTTATCACACTTATATTGCAGGTGAACCAGTTTGTTCAGGTTGCACAGAAATGCCAGAGCACTATTGCTGAAAGTGGATCTGATGGGGTTTCTCAGCAGGATCTTCAAACAAACAGCAATATGTGAGTAAATGAAGCTATAAGATCACCTCAGGGGTTTGATATTGTTTCTTCAATCCATTTTAGCTGAAGCTTCTTTCTTCAAATGTATAGTTTGCTTCAATTTTTGGCATTAGTAAGCCTGTGCTGGGGTTACTCATTTGGTTTGCCTTATGGGAACACCCTCCATGAAGTCTCCAATTTGAGTCCTGGGATTACCTGATACACGGTCCTTGTGGGTGGGGTCATGTATTTGGGGTTTACTCAACTTTTTTTTTTTTTGGGGGGGGGGTGTTGGGTACATGAACCAGCCCTACCTTGAAGAGGTTCCTCATCATCAAAAATAAAAATAAAAATTGTGGCATTAGTAATGTAGGAGTCCTAGCTGATCTTAGGCTTGCTAGTGGTTATATAAAGAAGGAAAAGCAAGTGCATGTTGAACATTTGGGAATGTTTGTCCTTGCCCTCACACTCTGACTAAGATGGATGTTAAGAAAGTGCATGTTATGATTTAGCTTTCTTCTAACTTGTAATGATGAGTGACGTCATTTCATATCTCTAATGCTCTGGGGGCATAAGATTTGTGTATGGCTCACCAGCCTGGAAAGTGAACTCTCAGAGGGCCTTCTGAAAAGCTTTTTGGTCTTCAACATTTCATTGAGCTATGGGTGTTAAGGGCATGCTGACTTGATTGCTTGCTATGAAGTGCAATTTTATTACATCTATTTAATCCTGCATGTTACAGCTGTGAGTTGAGTTTAGTCGGGATTTATGAAAAGAAAAAAATAAAAATGAATAAAAAAGTTTCTGCTACTTCTCTATTGGTTTGAAAGGGATTAATTCTACCCCGAATGCAGTGAGGTTGCACTGATATGTCAATTGCTTTTCCTCAGGGTACTGACAGCTGGGCGCCAGCTTGCAAAGAGTTTGGAGTTACAGTCATTGAATGACTTGGGTTTTTCCAAAAGATATGTGAGGTGTTTGCAGGTATATATTTATTTTATTTCTGAGATGAAATCTAGTGTGAAAGTTGATATGTCAATTGCTTTTCCAATTCTTTACAGATTTCTGAAGTCGTTAATAGTATGAAAGATCTAATTACTTTCTGCCGGGATCAAGCCATTGGGCCAATTGGTAATTCCTTTTTGTGGCTTTTGCTATTACTTCTCACTTTTGTAATTTGATTTTCTTGCATTGCTAGTTGTCTTTTTGTGAGAGTTTTATCTTTGACTTGCTCAGACTTTGTAGACTTGCACTGTCTTAGAGACCTTAAACAAATGTTGATATTTATACACAAACTTTTCTGTGTGCTGACTGCTGAGCTGCAAGTTTGATCTGAGTCCTATTCATCTTCGTACACTGGATAAAATTATGATCTTGAACTCTTATTTTTGCTACTTTGATGATCTTGAACTTTATAAGACCTAAGTCAGTGCAATTCTTGAATTTGATTTTTATATTTGAACAAAATGTGTCGAGTCTGTAGCCTCTTCTACTTATATAGTCTTGTACTATACCTCAGTTCTTGCTCCCCAAACAAACCCCCCCAACCCCCCAACTTTTTATTTTTTTTATTTTTTTTTACTGTATCTCCTTTCTGTCTTGTAACACTTATTTACAGAGGGCTTGAAAAACTATCCTCGACATTCCTCCACGGCCAAGCTCCAGATGCAAAAGATGCAGGAGATGGAGCAATTAGCTAATGTTCCAGGTCTTCCAACTGATCGGAACTCTATCAATAAGCTAATGGCAATGCATCCTGGACTAAATAACCAAATAAGCAACAATCATAACATGGCTGGTCGAGGAGCTTTAAATGGTCCAGCACAAGCTGCTCTGGCACTGACCAGTTACCAAAATATGCTTATGAGGCAGAACTCTATGAATTCAAATACTAACCCACTCCAACAGGAGGCTTCGTCTTCCTTCAATAATTCTAATCAGAGTCCATCTTCAAATTTCCAAGGGGCAGCTGCTTTAATACCAGGATCCATGCAGAATTTACCAACTAGTGGCTATTCAAGTCCTCATTTACCTCCCCAACAGCCACAGCAACTGCAGCAGCGCTCACTGAGTGCCAATAACTTGCTCCAACAAAACCATCCACAGAGCTCCCAAGGCAATCAGGCCTTACAACAACAACAAATGTTCCAACAACTGCTGCAGATGTCTAATAACAGTGGGGGAGGGATGCAACAGCAATCTCTTTCTGGTCAAAATGCAAATGGGAGTGTGGCAAGGAATGGAGCTGGGTTTGGAGGCAACAATACAGCAGCAGTAGCTGCATCCCCAGCTAATGCACCGGGAAGTAATGGGCCCGGGCCTGCTCCAAGCCGGAGTAACAGTTTCAAAGCTGCTTCAAATAGTGACTCTGCAGCTGGTGGCAATAACGGATTCAACCAGAGATCTCCAGATCTGCCACAGAATCTTCAATTGCAGGATGATATAGTAGTTCCGGATATAGCCCACGACTTCACGGAAAACGGATTTTTAAATAGTGACTTCGATGATAATATGGGTTATGGCTGGAAGGCATGACTAACATAATTTGGTCCAATCAATTGTTCAGTTCTGTTGGGTATGTGTACACCATATATCTTTGTACAGGATATTCGCAATAGCTCGGGTTCTTGTTACTTTTTTTTTCTTTTCTTCTTTTTTCCCTATTAATTATGGAATTTGTTGTGACATCACGCACTTGTACTCAGTAGGTATTTAGACATCTCTTTCGATGGATTTCTGTCTCCATGTCTTGCAAGTGTAATCTAATAGACAAAAACTAAGGACAGTTTCGTATTAATATGATGTTTACTTGTTTCTTACCGTAGTTTACTCATCGATTAATTAGGTCTGCCCCTTCCTGAACGCAAATTATTGATTGTCTTGTCAAATTATTGAGCTGAATTATTTTGAATTTGACTGCATGTTAGCCAAATGATTCTGAAAAAACATTGGTTTGCTTGTCAAATTGCCCTGTGGATGCTTAAAAATATCGGCCAGGGTCGAATTGGAGTTGGCATGAAATGATATGATGTTTGTTGGTAATGGCTTGACTCTCTTGTCCTGGTGCCTCTGGATGCTTTGACTACCATGTTCATTGTTCAGGTAGCTTAGCAAAGATTACAAGGTTGCCTATTACTGCGCTGACTTTATGAGTGTGCTTTTGCTGCAGTTCTATGCAAAGTAAAGGCTAGAGTAGTTGATAGTGAGCCACCATCATCTGATTAGAGTAGTTTTGTTGTTGAAATGCTGCTTGGCTTTGTCTTTTATCTCAACTGATTGCCAAGGGAAGGGAACATGCATACACAACATATTAGTAGCGGCGTAAAAAAATATCTTGTGTTTCAGCTCTTTGCAGGTAGCCTCCTACAGCAAGTGGCCCCACACAATGATTGGACTCACAGACTTTGAGTGTCTCTCTATTTACACCCGATACTACCTTATGTCTGTGTAATATACATGTTAATTCATAAAAAGAAATGTTATGTTTGCAATATTTTCACAACAAATTTTATATAATAAGTTGTTACAAGTTGTTATTAGTGGGCAAATAAATGTAATTTCAATGGTAGGATCAAATTAGTACTAATAACAATTAATTACTTATGATTTGTTGTGAAAATGTTATAGTTGTAGCACTTTGTAGGTAATATTAAAAGAAAAAAAAGAAGCAAATAATATCTTATTATGTCAATAAATGTTAATAAATATTTTCACATATAAATTTATATTGGTCTAGATATCACTTTATCTTTTTCGTAGTGAAGGAAATATTATTGCAAGGAAAGAACAGTAGCATTGCTATAGCAATAGTGTCCATGTTTAGATATATTTATTTATATCAAAAGGAGGATAATTAAAAAGAAACGGAATCTTTAACATCCAGGTTTAGAAGCATTTATGCATCAAAAGGAGCAAAATAGAAAAGTACTTATGGTTCGATTGGAACGAGTGGGAGGAGAGGAGGATAGAGTAAAGTTGATTGAAAATTAGCATAGTTTTTAGCTAATTTTACTCTACTCCCCATTGCTCCCCCCTCTATCTAAACAAATCATTAATTTTGGTAGTAATTTCACTTATCTTCTTATCAAAGCATCAGCACATTTGTTAGCCTCTCGTAAGCAATGCTTCAAACTCGTTTGAGGAATCCTGTCGAGAAGAACCCTGCAATTATCAATCAAATGGGAAAGAACAAGATGAGCTAGAACATGATCACATTCTTTGTCTTGTAAGAGTAAAAACAAACAAAAATATGAAATTCATATTAATTGAAATTTCTTTAATCGTGGGATCTAGGTGGTCCGTACAAGCCATAGGCCCTAGGTGTATTATTAGAGACTTGGAATAGCACTACTTGCCCCCGGGTCCCAAACAAGCTGTCATTCAAAGCGATAGGTCCTTAAAGGAGCTGGAATGTTAAGTATATCATGTGTTCTTTTTCTCAGGGAAAATTGTATATACCAAAAATCTTGCAAAAACCGATTTCAGAACTTTAAAAAGCAAAATTATAAAAATTAACTTCTGCTTTGGAAACCAACTAAAAGAGAATAGGTCTTGCATTACAATCCTAAAATCTAAGATCGACCCAGGTATTAAAATTTTACTCATACCAAAATAGACAAAAATGTGTGTAACTGTGTGTGTATATATATAAAGCATTCAGAAATATTAAACTTTTTGCTCCTACATGGGTTAAATAAGAACTAATATTGATCAACATGGCTTTTGTCACATTTTCTTAAAATCAATTGAGGGAAAAAAAGTTAAAAATGCCAGAGGCAAACAATTTCTCAAGATCCTGTTTACGAATTGGGGCACATTGAACCATGATCAAACGGGTCAAAGACCACCCAGTATACTTGAGCCAATCCCTTGTTTGATTTTGAAGACACTAATTTGCATAAATACAATTGTTATCACTGCTCAACACTGTTGCAGTGCAACGAATCCATGGTAGATCCAGTTCACCTGGATTAACATAAGTGATACAAATAAATGGAAAACAGAAAAATAAGTTCTTATTAACATTGTGGCCAACTGTGAATAGCTTGTTAAGGATCCATAGCCAACCCTATTTAGGGTCCATGGCTTGGTTGTTGTAGTATTAGGTGGATGGGTCCTCCTCCAATGCATGGCATTCCCAAGCAGCTGCTACAAGACAGGTGGGTCCTCGTCCAATTCATTGTTACCAACTGGTCCATTCCCGAGCAGCTGCAACAATCTTGTAGTGAATGTACGCAGGCGAGAAGGTGTATCTGCTTCTCCCTCCGGCAATTGTGTTGACGACTGGCAACACAGTGTTTCAGGGTTGTATTTTAAGGTGTACTTTCCCGGGGAATCAAGCATAACAATATCAAATGGGGATGAGAGAGGTCGTCCAACAACTTGAACATGGGAGACACTGCATCACAACATGATAAGAAAACAAGCAAGACAACCTGATTATGCAAAAGAAAGGCAAAACATGTCCCTTGGACCAAGTTTGGAAGGAGCCTCGAAACAGTGAGAAACTAACCATATATAATACAATCCATCCATTTCTTGTTTCTGAACCCGACCCAATAGCTCAACCTGCAAAATCCCTCCAATGCAAAGAACAGCTTCTGGTAACTTGAACTTTTGCAATTCGTTCTCCTGTTTCATCACGAAGTCAAGCAGGCCTGTTAAGCCAACTTGGAGCCCTATGGAACTCAAAATATATATGCTTGCTTTTGAAACTTACCAGTATAAATAATCATTTCATATTGCATATAGCCAGTTCACTAGAATACAAAATACCATAGAAAAGCCATGAATGTAGGCGCAGGTCAAAGGTTCAATAGCAATATTTGCATTAAAACAGACAGGTCTGAGATTTCTGGAATTGAAAAGAAATAATAATAATAAATGCAAGCAAGAAACAGTGCTTACAAAAATTGAATTCTATCTAGGCTTAGTGATTCTTGTTTAGGTGAGTTAAGTAAACTAAAAGAAAATGCCTCTGAATCCATCACCTCCACCTTTCAGACTGAACAATGTAAGCAACAGTGCAACTCACCTGAGCCACTGGAAACTCTGGTGAAGTATATGTCCAGATAAAATCGTCATCGCTCCATCGGTGATGAATTAACATATACTCTCTGATGTCATTGTCCAGTTCCAATTGATGTCTGGAATAGCCCATTCTAAATCGAACTGCCTTAGATGAATATATAGGGAAGCCATACTGAAAATATGCTGATACATAAACATATTATCTCTTTCAGTTATTTTTATAAAAGTAAATAAAAAAATCTGTCAGTTAGAAAAATGTTCAGAGTCCAGATCATAGAGAACAACAAATCCACAGGCCATTGGAATTAACCTTGGAATGGTTGAACTTGGATTTCAGTAACAACACACAATTGGGCAACCAACTTATACGTTAATATCTCAGGAACGTTGGGATCACTTTCTCCTTTACTCGACCAGTATGAAGCTCTGAACTCAATTCTATCCTCTGGTTCCAAGGTATTCAGTATGCTTTCATCAGGATAATTATCAGTGCTTGATGCACTAATGGGCTCTATTATGCAATCTTTTTTTATCAAAGGCATAAGACCTCGGGCAAAGAAGGCATAGACTCTATTATCCCTCTTAAGGCCTTCCCACTCTGGAGAACCACCAGCACTGACTTTCACAGGTTCTATCAAGTTCTCCACTTCAATAACATGTGTAACACTAGATAGTTCAGGAAACAATTTCAAGCAAAGCTGCTTACAAAGACTGTTTTCAATCACTGCACAAAGATTAAGAAACCACATCAGTATCACACAAGAAAACAGCACATTACATAGTTCAAGGACATACTGATTTTAATCAATTGTTGTAATTAAATGCCATTCCTATTTGATTGATAGGAATGACATTCTGAGTTAACATGCAAAATGTTAGTCCTATTGATTGATATGCTCTGTAATGAAATCAAGGTTGTAAAGAGGTAATTAACTTGCATTTGATTTTTTTTTTTCCACTTTATTAATTATAGCAAGAAGAAGAAGAAAAAAACAAAGGTTTATATTCTAATTAATTTCCTTTACCTATTTATTTATTTATTTTTTTTTGAAGTAAAGTAACTAGGCAAACTGCCATGAGATAAATACCCATGTAGGTACCATGCCCCTTGCTGCTTTTAATAAGAGACTTTTAAGTTAATTAGATGGAAAGTGATGAGCCAGTTCTGCAATATGGCCTTTGAGCCACAGAGGAGAATCTTAGTAATAATATCTCTGAAATGCATCAGTTAGTCATTTACAGCAAACCTTTGCTTCTCTCTTTACTTATCAAAAAAAATTTACAGCAAACCTTGATTATTTTATTTTATTTATTTATTCATTAAATTTTATAAATACAGCAAACCTTAAATTATAACCAATTTGCATTGGTCTCATACTAAAGTAAAAAATTTCCATGTATAATCTAAATTATGAAATTCCCTATTTAGGCAACTAAATTTGATAGATGTGTTGGAAAAGAAACTTCACATTGGGGATACATAATCAAATATATATATATATATATATATAGTTCACTACTCTCAAACCATGTACAAATCAACTATATACAAACCATGTACCTAGAAGCAGGCATCCAACCATGTCGGTCAAAAAGCATTGGGAACTGAAATTTATGGTCGATAATTCCAATGAAAGCAAGCCAATGAACTAATATTAGCTCAAGTAAAACCTCCTCTTCTTGTAAGAGAGAGGTGTAGAGTGAGGTTGTGGGTTGAACACAACTAGGTGTGTATGTGTGTAACTTACCCAATCAAAATGAATGAAACCAAAGACATAAGAAGCAGATAAGAAACCTAAAAATCTACTAAATCAAGAAGAAAAACATCCTACAACAACCAAGCCTTAGGCCCAAAATTCTGGGGACGATTATAGATCCTCAAAAGATTAATCAAGGTCAGCTACATGCATTCCTTTCCGCCATCCTATTCTATCCGAAGTTATAGTCTATGTTTCCTCCTTAATTAAACATAAACACCCTAGCAACAGACAGCTAAACCCAACTCAACTTGATTCTTTTAACACAATAAGCTTACCAAATCGACTCCAAGAATGCGAAACAGCACAAGCGCGGACAAGGTCAGATGGGTCATCCAACAGGTTGAGAATGTTTATGGAAACGTCAAGCCCAAGCCTTTGTATGAAGTCACCTCTATTATCCATTCTACGCATATTAAAATTTATTGAAACCCACCTAACAAATTGAAACCTGAATAACATTGAAAAAAAGAAAAAAAAAAAAAGAAAAAACACAATTACAATCATAGTAACATTAATCACCAATTCTATCATCTTGTCATGAAATAATTAGCGTATTACAGAGAATTGAAGTACATATCGTTTTCCTTAAAATTCAACCAGATTACCAGCGAAAAACAAAATTCTGCATCTTTTTATAGCAGAAAGCAATAAAAGTTGCAATCTTTTTTCACTATTTTCAACAAAGACATGTTTTTTCGTGTGATTAACCAAAGAGTATAAAGTGGGCAGGAAGCAAAATTATTGATAATCGAATGGTAAAACCGTAAAAATCAACAGATTTTTTTTAAAAAAATTCTCTAATATTTATATCATAGGATGGATTATTGAATGCAACAATTCCTTAAAATATTGACAGAGAAAAATAATCAACAACGTAAAATTTATCAAGAAGACAAATCATTAATAATAACGAAATTAAAACAAAAGAATTTGCATACGTACAATAGAAGAGAAAGAAAAGAATTTACCTTTATGAGCAGAGAAGAGACGGATCTAAACTCTAAAGCTAGGCTTAAAAGAAAAAATCCCTTTAGAGCTATAGAGAGAGAGAGAGAGAGAGAGAGATGTTCGAAGCCACCGACTGGACTCAGAGTTCTGTGAAAGGTATGGAAAGTATATATATGTTCGAGTTACGCTCACCAAAAGTGTAATGTAGTTTCTTTTTTTTGTTGGTTGCTAATGTAAAGCTATATTTATATACAAGAATAATTTTATTAAGAATAATAATTTTTTTTTTATTTATAAAAGGTTAGAAACTTTTAATTAGTAGTAATTCTTTAATTAGAATTATATTTTAAAATTTTCATTCTTAAAATTTGATGATGTTTACGTTTTTTTATAGGCATTTCCAATTTATAAATGAATGAAAGGAAATGAATATATGATATATTTTCTATGGTGTGTTTGGAAGTTTATAGATGAATGGAAAGGAAAATGAAATAAATATATAATTTTATTATGATATCATTCATCTTTTATTTGTTTTTCTTAAAGTAAGGATAAAATTAGTATTTCACCTCCATTTCATTAATAATTTGTGGAGGGAAAGAAATTTCATTAATAATTTGTGGAGGGAAAGAAATAGAAATAAATGGAGTAAAATGATGTTTAGGGAATATTCTATCTTTTCCTTGGTTAGAAGTTTTGTGTGTGTGTGTGTGTGTTTTTTTTAATTTTTATTTATTTACTAAAGTACATCTTTAGCCTTTAAAGTTTGGAGTTGTTTTCCTCTTATCCTTTTATGTTTTAAATTTACATTTTAGTCATTCAAATTTAATTCTATTTTTGTTTAAAAAAAATTGTTTAATTCCATTTTTATATTGACTATGTCATCTATTTCCGTCAAACCTATTATGCGGCGATTTATAAAACCATTTACATATATCTATATTTTTTAAAGCCATGTGATATATTGAATGATGTTTAAGGAATATTCTATCTTTTCCTTGGTTGGAAGGGTTTTTTTTTTTTTTTTTTTTTTAATTTATAATTTATAATTTATAAAATTTTATTTATTTACTAGAGTACATATTTAGCCTTTTAAAGTTTAGGGCGCTTTACTTTTATGTTTTATCCCTTTACATTTCAAATTTCCATTTTAGTCATTCAAATTTAATTCCATTTTTGTTTCCAAAAGAAAAAAAAGAAAAGAAAAAAAGAGTTAGATTCCATCTTTACATTGACTATGTCATCCATTTCCATCAAACCTATAATTACGCGACAATTTATAAAACTATTTACATGTTATATATTTTCTTAAAGTCACGTGATACATTAAATAGACTAGTGTATAACTTGTGCATATACATGGTACAATTAAAAACAATCACAATTACATACATATATGGGCTCAAATTATAATTAGTGTAAGAGTTACATATTTTTTAAGTTAGAGATATATACATGAGTTTTACTTTTTTTTTTTTGGTGGATATACACATTAGTTTACTATTTTTTTTTCTTTATTGGGTTTTTAATGGTTTATTTATATTAATTAGACTCTTTGTCTTTTGCACAACTTTAATTCACCTAGAACCAAAAAAGAAAAAAGAAAAAAAAAAAAAAGATAGGATACGTGGTGCAAAATAAGATAACAATTAGAATAAAGATAGGATAGGTGGTGCAAAATTAGATAATAATTAGAATTTAATTTAGAATCTAATTGGATTCTCTTAGCTTTGACTTTATACACACACACTAGCGCTTAAACCCGTGCATATGTATAGGTAGAATTAAAAACAATCACAATTATACGGTTCAAATTATTCATTTTTTTAGAAGAGGTTGAAATTATACATGGTACTAGTTTATACATTTTTTAAACCATAGATTTCTAAAATATGTAATAGTTTCTCATTATATATATGATTTAGAATTTAATTGTGTATACACTCTTTGGTTTTTAAATCCAATAATTCATTTGCCACAAAAATTAAAAAATTAGATGGACATGTGGTTCAAAATTGGATTTCAATTGAAATCCAATATAGAATCTAATTGGACTTAGAATTTTTTATTTTTACACTTAATAATTCACTTGACACAAAAATTAAAAATTAAATGGGACATAAGGCACATAATTGGACTCTAATTGAAATTCAATTTATATTCTAATTTGATTTTCTCTAAGCTTTGACTTTACACACACACACTTACTTACTTACTTTTTTATTTGTTTAATAAATTTGATAGTTACAATAGAGGAGGAATAATTTATAACCTAGATATATCAATTGGAAATACCATGATGTGCTATTTAAGTTACAAAACTCTTGATCATCCTAAATAAGTAAAATTTAATATTTAAAATAAAGTCCTTACTCTTTGAAATGATTATAGACATAATGTTAATACAAATTTAAACTCATTTTTTACTTTATTTGAAAAGTAGATGTCCATTTTTTCTTTTACTTGTTTTGATACATTTTAAGTGTGTTGGGAGATTTGAACCTTAGATGTTTTTATTGAGAACTCCAAGAAATGCTACTTGAGGATAATTTAAACTTTAAAACTTATAAATCGTAGCCCATTAGGGAAAAAAAAAAAAAAAAACTCTTCGACATTTGCATGAATTTTTTAAGTAACTTATAGCTTCATACTAAAAGCCATATCATTCTTATAGAATTGTATTTTTTTTTATTAAAAAAAAAACCTTATACAAAGTATGTTGTTTTTGAGTGTGTTTTAACAACAAAGACTGAAATCTTAAACTATTGCCTTAAGCACCACAATACAATGGATTTGGTCATGCGATTTATTTTATTTTATTGTTTGGGGGAGGAGAGAGGAGGGAGGGTTGAAATGAAAATTTGATTTGATTATTTAGCCGGACTATTGTGGATGAACTAATAAATTGCTTGAATCATTAATCATCATTTGACTCTCTTTTTTTGGCTAAGTTATTTTGAGTATATGCTCACACAAATTGATACGTGTTATAAATAGTGTATATATAATAATACCTATACACATATAGTGTGACGGCACTAGGATTGTAGTTCAAGGGATGAGATTAAGAGGCAACACTAAACATTCTATTTCTATATATATTCTTCAATTTCTTTTTGATAATTTATTTTTTTTGGAAATTGTTTTTTGGTAAATTATAAAATGCGCAATCTTATCTCTTTCTACAGTTATTTGAAATATTAGAAATAGAATTGTGCTATTTTAAAAGAATAGTGTTGTGGTATAAATTAAAAAAAAAAAGTCCAAAGAAAAAAAAGATTCCTTTTTTTCTTGACCAAAACATGGTCCGCATAACCTAGTCATGCTCTACGGACCATGTTTTTACTTCTTAGTTTTTAGAGCCCAAAAAAAAGAAAAAAAGAAAAAGAAAAATAAGGAAAGATTGAAAAAAAGAAAACCCACATCAAAGTTTTTTTTTTTTTTTTGGGGGGGGGGGGGGTATGTAGTCTAAATCTCAAAAAATATAGGGTAAAATATCATTTTCGTTCCTAAACTATTACAAAAGTTCGTTTTTCGTCCTTAAACTTTCAAAAGTTCGTTTTTCGTTCCTGAACTATCATAAAAGTTTGTTTTTCGTCCCTAAACTTTCAAAAGTTCTATTTTCGTCCCTAAACTTTTCCAAACGTATTGATTTTCGTCCCTCTCACATCAGCACACTGTCAAAGCCACGTTAGCACTCCGTCAGACGGAGGGATGAAAATCAATACGTTTGGAAAAGTTTAGGGACGAAAATAGAACTTTTGAAAGTTCAGGGACAAAAAACGAACTTTTGTAATAGTTCAGGGACGAAAAACGAACTTTTGAAAGTTTAGGGATGAAAAACGAACTTTTGTGACAGTTTAGGGGCGAAAATGATATTTTACCCAAAAATATATATACAAATAGAACAAAACTATTTGTTGGGGAAAAGGAATACTTGAGAGGGCTTTGTTTTTTATTGCATTAACCTGAGGGGTTATATACTTATGAGTAATGTTACATACACAAATTATTTTACAACATTTTTAACAAACTGCTAATGTGACAAATTCTTACTAGTTTTAATATGGACCCATCACTAAGATCACATTTTACTTACAATAACTATTTGGAAATTACTAAAATCATATTAGCAGTTTGTAAAAATGTTGTAAAATAGTTTATGACTGTAGCATTACTCTATACTTATATATATGAATGAGATGGGCGACATAAGGAAAAAAAGAAAAAAGAAAAAATTCAAATGATTTTTAAAGCTCATTTTGTCATGATCATATTTTGTTTAACTGCTCTATTATTGTTGGTAACCTCGTGGTCGTTGACAAACTGTTTTCTTTTTTTTGGCCGAATAAGATTTGGTCAAAACAAGAGGGATAAGGAGGAGGAGGAACTTTCTCCTTTTTTTTTCATCCTTCAAAAACAGAGAGAGAGAGAAGGGGATAGTTCTTTCAAATTACAAGAAGCAGCACAAGCTGCTAAGTTATGAAGAGTAGAGTTATAAGATTTGGGATACAAAAAGTAGACCAAAAAGGAAAAAAAAAAGAGAAAATTTTGCTCAAATATCTGAAATGGTTGAAGAAAAACAATCCTATCAGAGCAAAGACAAATACTATTAATTGGATCAGTGACATTCAAAACCTCACCACCGTAAACAAATATGCTTTTTCCGTTATTCCATTATTCAATTTGTTGGATTTTAGAAAAATGGCAACTTTGAGCTTTGAGCTTTGTTTTTCGTTGGATAATAAGATCAGACAAGGTGGTTTGCAATCTAAGCAATAGTCATCTCCGCATTAATTAAGTATTTTCACTTAACACAAGTTGCATTTAATACTGAATGACCAGTATGAACAATACTATACAGTACACACACCAAAAAGTCCATTTTTATCGTTAAAATGAGAGAGAAGATGCCTAATGGGACAAATATCTTCTAACAACCAGCGTCACTACCCACTATCAAGGGTATGGACTGAGTGTATAAATAGGACTCTCTCACACTTAGAGGAGATAGGAAAAATTTAGAAATGAGAGTGTAAGAACTTTTAGAGAGTGATTGTATCCAGGGGCGGCGCCAAAGCAAATTCAGGGGGTTCAAATGAACCCCCTGACTTCAAAATAAAAGGCTATATATTTATTTATTATTTTTTTTTTAGCTTAATACTTTAATTTATTTTTAAAAATATTTTTTTTGCACACTCTGACTTCAATTTTACACATCTTTATTACAAGTATTTTTGACTTTAAGAATAAAGAGTAAGTTTTTTTTTTTTTTTTTTTTTTTGAGAAACCGAATAAAGAGTAAGTGTTTGTGAATTGTAAGTGTAATTTTTTTTTATTTTTTATAAATTTATATTATATGTGTGTGAGTGTGTTTAATATTAATTATGTACATTACTTTTTGTTATAATGTTATGTATTTGTGTAAATTATGATGTGTGTGGATGTTTGTATGTACAATATAAATATAATATAACTTTATATAATTTAATAATTAATAAATAGAGAGGGGTATTTTTTTTTTTTTTACATGTGTGTGTATTGTTATCATATTATAATAACTTTTTGTAATAAAGTTAGTAAAATTCAAGAAAACAATTGTAAAGTTAATGATTGTTCAAGCATTACCACCACATACCCTTGGTGCGATGGTTATTCCACAAGTATAAGTGCTTGTGGAGTGTAAGGGACAAGGGTCGAGGTTCGCACACATATACACTTAAATTATGTTAGAGTAGAATTTTTGTCTTGTAAAAAAAAATGATTATTTAAGCATTTAATTGGTTAAGTAGACTTGTCTCAAAAAAAAAAAAAAATGGTTAAGTAGACACGTAGTGTATAATTTATGTATGAATAAGTGTGATTGTGACCGTTAATAATTAATACGGAGCCAATGAGTTGAAATTTGTCATTTAGTCTAAAATATTTTTATGAAAACAAAGTCAAATAGGTAATAACAACTATATAAAGATAAAAATGTTAGACAAACTTGACAAAATAAAATGATCATAGACTCATAGCTACCCACATTAGTAATAGATATTCATAATGAATTATCATGTAACATTCAAAATTTGAAAACTTGTAGGATAAAATTGTAAAACTTTATGTATTATTATTTTTTTTTGATAATTCAATATATTCAAGTTCTCTTTTTATTAAAATTTTGTAGTGACCCCCCTAAACAAAATTCCTGGAGCCGCCACTGATTGTATCTGCCCAAGGGTGCTTGTAACCTCGGCAACAAAGTATTTTGTATCAATTAATTAGGAAAGTGTTCATTCAGACTTGGGTTTTACTTGTTTAGTTCTCCCATTATAAATTACGCTTTTGTTTTAAATTAGCTGTGACGACTATAACCTTAGGATATGTATTTGAGTTTTATTTAAAGAATTTTTGACCCCACAAATAGTAATACTAACAACAAAAACAAAATAAATAATTAACTTGAACATATTAATTATTTCTTTATTTTCCGTAAACTTGGATGGGACAAACGATATATTTTGTGGGTCCAAGGATCTCTAATTCTCTATTCTTTTTCTTTTTTTCTTTTCTTTTTCATTTTTTTTTTTTTAAATTTTTGAATATAAAACTCTATCCGTTTGAAAAAAGTATAAGGAGAGATTATTTGACCTCAACAAGCAGAAAGTTCTTCAAACCGGCAATTGTCAATTTCTCCAACCCACAGAATTAGAAAGGAAAGAAAGATAAAAGGTACAAGTTTTCCAACCAAACCAGACAACTACCAAACTAAAGGTCACACTAGAGCTTTTTGTACAATCGAATATATCAATTAATTCTGTGTCCCAATTTTCCTTTACAACGCCAGTACTCTTTGACATTAACAACGCTGTTAAAAAAGTACCACCCAAATCAACATTTAAAACAAAATAAGAACAAATGCATACACTACTTTCCTTCAAATGCAAATAATTCTAAACTAATAAAAATAAAAAAATAAATAAAAAATGAAGTACGAACTGACCTACTTTTTTTTTTTTTGATAAGGACGAACTGACCAACTATACTCCCTGTTAGTGCTTCCTAAACTTTTTTGTACCTTTCTCTAAATTCACTTGGGCATATTAGCACAGAGTCCACACATAAACCTCCTTTGATGTGTGTGCAATCAATTTGGATCATTGAAAACTTGATCTTCGTGGGAATGCTTTGATTTTCAATCACAAAATCACTCACATGGTAATGAACCCAATTGCCTGGATCACATAAATAACATTCAGAAATTGCAGGCTGACCATTTGATACTGATAACTGGAACCGAACAGGTTTAATGTCCCAACCATGAACTTGGTCAAGGTTACAGACCCTTCGACCAAATCTTTTAGAGGCTTTGCCTAGCTGAAGCCGAAAGAATAGGCTATAGGTCCCAGGTGGAAATTCCAGCTCTAATTCTCCAAGTATTTCAACCCACCAAATTTGATGAAGATATGCAACAGTTTGAAACCTACACACACAACAAAGAAAGTAATGGAGTGGTCCAAACAATAATTGGAAGTATTTTAATTTTTCTAGTGTTCAATATAATAAATTATCCCTTGTGTTATATTCTTCTTTAAATTATGACGTTGATAGGTTTATCACGAGAAAATTTAGTGGAAACTTTGTTTTTATTAATAAAAGTCATTAGCAATCTATGAGAAATTATTAGGTCTATCGGAAAGATTGTTGAAGTGGTTATTTTAACTAATAAAACGTTGTAATTTATGCAAATATGACATCACCTAATATTTTTTTTTAAATTTGTTTAAAATTTTTAATTCTTATGCTGATTAGGAATCTAACTTACACATTTGCATAAGTAACATTATTTTATTATTTGAGAGGACTACTTCAGCCGTCCTACCAGTGAATCTAATAATTTCTCGCAATCTAAATTAACAAGTAAGAAAAGTAAATGATATTTAATTTACATTTTGGGCAACATGGTATACAAGATTGCAAGAGAAAGTGACAAGAAGCAAGATCCAATATTATACCATGTTTCCTATTTAGCAGTGAAATGCAGTTTGAGACGGCATTGAAATTGAAACAATCCTAATTTATTTACTGTTAAAAAAATAAATTTATAAAATAGGGGAAAATATGGTTCATAAATTAAGCTTGGAATGCTTCAAGCTGTTGGAAGATATGCTCTATAAAATGTTTGTTACAATCAAACATTTCACTGAAGGAAGAAACTTCTTAAGGAAAGCAAAACTAGGAAGCAATGAATTAACATGTTATGTTCAGTCAACTTCATTGGCATTTATAAAACTGAAAGGCAAATAATCTAATCTATTCCACATGGATTACACCAAGATTATAAAAAAAAAAAATTAGGTATATAATAATAGATTAATTTTTGTTTTGGTTCATCTCTATGGTCAATATGTTGTACGTCATACTCAAGACTAGAAGATTAATACGGGAAAAGAATACTTTGGTCACAAGGCAAGCTATCGTTTAACCAAATAAAATAAAATCTATTTATATATATATATATATATATATAATTTGATAGTATAATGTTGTAATAAGAAACCCACATTGATCAAGTCTTTGTGAGTCATTATTCTAGAGTGCAAATTAAATGCTAGCTTGCACTCTTTTTCTTATAGAATGCTTTTATTTATATTTATGTCATGACAATGGTAAAGGCTAGGGAAATTATATTTAAATGTTACTAGACTTTGAAAAAGTAGTGCTTTCTATTTTCCCACTCTGGTTTAACGAGAGGATATAGTGTGATATATATAATAAGGGGAGAAATTTCATTATTATACTATCTATAGGAAAACAATCCAATTGATTACAATGGAATTTGAAAAAGTAACGTATCATCATGAGAAAATATCAAATAAAGCAAGAACTTTTTTTTTGGCTTTTTAATGTTTTGAATTTATTTTTCTCCTGGATACGGTATCTTTTGGTTTCTTTTGCACAAAGATCAATTATATCTTAGGGGGTGTTTGATTGTGTTGTTTTAACAAGAGTTTTTGTTATTTAAACAACACAACACGTATTTTCTTAACACTTTTTCACTTATACGTATTTTCACAATACTTAAACAATATTACTAAAACAACATTACTAAACGAACTTTTAAATTTCAATGACTCTCGGGATATATATATATATTAATGATATTCTCTTTTCTTTTTGTGTGTGAGTTTTTATTTTTTATTTTTTATAATAAAAAATCATATCCATCCTGAAACCAACGCTACAAAAAAAAAGGGGTCTATCTCGGAGCTTCAAACGTCAGAATTGCAATTCTGACATTTGCTTTATGATCGCCTTGGGCTCTTTTGTAATAATTTTAAATCGAAGTTCTGAACATGATTACTAGATCATCTTGTAAGCAACAATCGTATTTGGAAACAGAACAAAAAGTTAAAAAAAAAAAAAACATATATAACGTAATTAAAAAAACTTGAATTTCTATGAAATTGATATTCCAATATATATATATATATATATAAGCAAGAAGGGATCATTAATTTCCACAGAATTCCAAGTCGTATCCAACAAAAACAATCTCATAGAATTGAATATTTCACCTGGATTCTTCAGTTGGAATATAATTCCAGTATCTTCGATCATCTATCCCCGTTATCCTCAAGGCCTTTGAAGAAATTGAGATAGAAACCTTACCACTACTCTTGTCCAGCCAAACTTCCTACAGTTAATTAAAAAAAGAAAAAAAAGAGAGATTATTTTGAATTCATTGTTAATATATATATAAAGAAGAAGGAGAAGCTATTACTAATCTTTCCCACATAAGAAAAAGTTGTTACAATCTTTTGGGCAAAATAAATTTGTTGGTCCTAGAATGGATCACTCAGCTGGTACAAAATTTGCTCTTAAACTTTTTTTTTTTTTTTTTTGAGGAAGAAATTTGCTCTTAAACTAAAGTTGAGGGACCAACAATATATTTTTTTGACCTAATTTTTTCATCTTACAGATAGAATAAGTTGCTAGAATTTGTGACATTATAATGAAGAAACTAGGAAGCTCTCAAGGTTTAGGGAAATGAATGTTTGTAAGTAGATGACTGAATGAAAACACACTATGACTATCTACTGAAATTGATCTATCTCTTGACTTATTGTTAAGCACTTTGTTACTCATCTACCAGTCTATCACCAATCATCAACAAAGGAGAGAGAGAGAGAGATGTACCTTAGTGTCATTATCAAATCGATTGGGTCGACACAGTCTTGCATAAATCTCTTTCTTGGCCAAGTTCTCTGGGCTTTCATGAAGAATTTTTCTAACAAGAAACTTGTAATTTGAAGGCAACTTTGATTCCCACACAAAATCAGCCCAAGAAGCGCCACGAAAAGCACGGTTCAATCTTGCCAATTTACAGATCTCCGGTGGATCTAAGTACATAAGAATGGATGAGATACAATTCTCTGACAGGTCACCAAGACTAGGTTTCGATGGTAGAGAGCCTCCATCATTACTCTCTGCTCCAAGACCAGAGAAAGCAGCCCCCATAAACAATAACAAAGACTTTCAAGAAAAGAAAAGAAAAAACCCAAAGCTTATTGAAAAAAGAGGTTCAAAGGTAGAGAAGGAGGCGATAGATTAGTAGATGAGAAAAAGGGTAAGAGAGAGGTGATGATGCTGCCATTTTCATGTGTATAGAGGCAGAGTTCTTGGGCATGTGGCATAAGTCATAAGAAAAGAAAGAGAGAGAGAGAGACAAAGTCCAAAGGGTTAAAGAATAGAAGAAAAAAAAAAGGACAATTAAAAGTAAAGCTTTCTAAAAGGAACGTGTATATGAGTGTGCATGGAATATGTTTCTGTGGGAATAATGATATGTTACTCTCACACGTTTAAGGGGAGTGTGGAAAAATAGTGGCTAGGCAATAATTCATGGAAGAATGGAACAAGTTCGTAGCTTTATAGGTCCTTAAATAGTAGTGTGGAGCTGTGGATTTGGTATGGCTTGTCGGTTTATTTTATATTTAAAAAATATGTGGATAAAAAATTGCAAAGGTAAAAGAGTGAGGTTGTATTATTATTATTCTTTAATAATTTAGTAGCGGAGAGAGGAAAAATTTGAACTATGAGCATTTCTGTTAAAAATTCCAAGAGGTGAAAATTGAGATATAAGAATTTTGGCAAGATTTAGAAAGTTTTACACAAACAAACAAATAAGTTAATTAATAAACTATAAAAACAGGCCAGCAAAAACGAACACAATTTTAGTGAGCAATGAGCTTGCATTGAATTTCAACTCTTTATGTGTAACTATTTTTTTGATATAAGATAGAAATTCTACTTTGGCTTAATCTAAGTGTATATATATCTGTGTGAAGTTTTATTTTGGAAACTTGAATTCCAGCCCTTGTCCTCCACACCCAACATACACTTATATTTGTAGAATAATCATCGTATTAAAAGTGTGCAATGGTAACTCTTTATGTGTAACTTAAAAGACTATTTGTGTATACTTTTAATCACATGACATATTTCATTATTATGTGACTTGTTTAAATAATTTAATGAATCGCGTTATTTAATTCATGTGTATGATCTTATGAACAGCCACTTAATGAATTTAAGGAGATATTTCCAAATTGATTTGAAGGAAAACTTTATCTTTTATATTTTGTTATTATGAAATCTTCTATCAATTTAATGAAAAAAAAAATAATATTATACAAATCACATGTATTATATGCGAGGAATAAACGTCATCATGGTAACTATAGATGAACTCGCTAGTAGCTCTATGAACATTCAACAAATGTAATTAAACCAATTGAGTTTAGCTAAGTATTAAAAGTTTAAAATTGGTTCATATTTGATTTTATTTCAAATACAAGTTGAGCTTGACTCATCGCCAAGTGAGAGTACATGCATGTTCAAGTTTGGTTCAATTTCTTATTAAGCAAGCTCAAGCTTGTTTACAATTACTTTATTAATTTATATATACTTTTTTTTCTCAAAAAAAAAAAAAAACTTATATATACTTTCCCCATATATGGTAAAACATCACAACTACAATTTTTTATTTACTTATTCCCAAACCTATGCTACTAATTAAAAACTAAACTAAATTGTAGTTGAAATTTTATAATTTAAGTTAATTAGATATAATAGTTTTTGTTATGAAATTATAAAAAATGGATTCATTCACCAACCTTATATTGTTAATAATTATATAGCATTTTTCCTAGGATATAGACTATCTATATTATCCATAAATTACAATAATGATGTGATATCTTAAGAACTTATTTATAAACACACACAATTCAATCTCAAGTTCATATAAATATTTTTGATATATGTATAAAATTATAAATATAAATATTATATATATTTAAGTCAAGTCTCATGCTCACTAGTTGTTTGAGCACACGGTTATATTTGAGCTTAAATCTAGATTTGAGCTTGACTCTTGTTTGCGAAATATAAACAATTTGCATTTTTATTACATACTTCATTAATTCCCACTTCTTTTCACATTATATATTTTTCTCTTCTTTTGTTTTTGTTTTTTTTTTTGGTTAAAGTATAGATCCTTTTATGCTTATTGCTGCTTCTCATAGTTTTGTTTTTTGACAACATACAATGTGCTATGGGAAGATACGCTTGTCGGCAAGAAGATCAAATCGCACTGAAAGGTAAAAAATGAACAAAACGTTAATTGCGATGCATGAAATTTGATGATGTTCTCTAATAGGGGGATCGATGCCATTGAGATAATGATGACCTACACTTTCTATGTTCAGTTTCCCACGTGATGCACTAATGGAAATTTTCTCAAATCCCTTGGAGAAAAAAAAATCTCAAATCTATTTTTCTAATCTTTAGTGATTTACTTCTCAAAAATCATTTTAGAAATTTTATAATGGTGATATCTTGAATTCAATTCCCACTTTCAACTTAATGTAACCAAAAAAAAAAAACTTGAGACATTTTGTAACTTTTTTTGTTTGAATTCGAATTTGGTAAGCATGAGGTGTAAAACCCATGTTTTACATTATTCAATAAAAGATTGTCACATCAACTTTTTACTTCAAATTTAATACATCTAATCACACATAATAACACCTCAATAAACTCACAGTTAAGTTGGATTTTCAAATGAATATTAAAATTGATTTAGTATACTTATGCTTATTCTTTAATATGTAATATGATTACATAGCATGTTGGGATTGGAGGGGTAAAATGTGGGTTTAACACTAAATCTTTATTGAATTTAATCTTTTTTTTGTTTACACATCCTAAAATGCATAAAATATTGTCTGATTTATGTACTAATGTGTATTACATATTTTTTTGCTGAATTAATGTGTATATTACATATAATATCTATATAAAAATTGTAAGTATTGTTTGATATACATGTGTAATTTTGTTTTAGTAGTGGGTTAGAATTGAATTTTATCAAACAACTTGGGCTCCTTTGACGATAGCTAATCTTGACTGCACATGTTTCATTGTGACTGCATTATATTAATTATATGCATGAGAGAATATCAAACTAACAAATAGTAGAAGAATAGCTAACGAAATAGAAAAGGAAGCAAAGTATTTAGAGAAGTATTGAAACTTTCAAACGGTATTAAGTATAGTTTGCGTTAAAAGTCGCAGTAATGCTTAACATTAACCCAAATCTTGGAAATAGTTTTTATTTATTTTTACCCAAAAAAGAATTATCCGCTGGGAGAGTTGTTTGCACAAAAACGTAATTCTTGTTGCCCACTTGATTTATCATTGTATCACAATAAATAATTTGGTTACCTAAAGTTAGGGACAAGTTGGTCCCTACTCCCTCGTGTTTTGTGCCACACACTTCCAAGGTTTAGATTTGGCTCCTAGCTATGAACAAGCATAAAGCAACATTCTAATGAAGCAACGTGCACTCGGATCATAGCTAAAAAAAAAAAAAAAAACCATGGATTAATGAAAATATGTGTGTTTTTTTATTTTGAAGAGAATGTAAATGTGTGTGACTTACCCAAAAAAAAAAAAATTGTATATATATATATATATAAATGTGTGTGTGTTTTTTCTGTTTGAAGAGAAGGTTTAAAATCCAAATTATTTGGTTGATTAATTATAAATTTCTAAAGCCTCACTTTTGTTTTGTTTTTTTTTTTTTGTTTTTTTTTGTTTTTTTTTTTTAAGTATAGTATATTCAAACATCATTTATCGCAATAAATATATACTAGTTTTTGAGCACGCGCTCACGCGCATGCAGAGACTCTTCTATATTTTTTGGGTAAAGATTAATAATTTAAAGATTAATAATAATTTTTCAAACAAATAAAAATCATAAACTTTAAAGATAAGCCTGTAATTTCTTTTTCAAATGTGAAAAAAAAAAAATCCTAAATTTTAAGAGTTCTTTTTTTGAATTTAAAATAAAATTTGTTATTTAACATTTATAACTTTATTTTTAAAAAAAGTTACCCTTCAATAATAAATATATTTTTGAATAATATAAAAGTCTAGTAGAAAGAGAGAAATACTTTATTTATATATATATATATATATTTAAAAGAATAAAACATCAGAATTTTATTCAACCATAAAAAGTATACAATTGGAGCAATAGGTACAAGCTACAGGAAATACCTCCAACCGAAACCGACAATAGAGACAGCATACAATTGAATCTTAATTAAACACGTCCCATATATATATATATATATATATTTTGAAGACCACACATATATATATATATATATTTTTAAAGAATCATAAAATATATATGTAAGCCATACCAAACATTAATATATTAAAATGAAATAAGATTTTTCTTTAAAATATACAAATAAATGAGAGCCTCTGAATCCACTGCCTCACATGAATCATGTCTAGTTTTGAACAATCTAGTTGATGTGCAGTTGAGTCAGCAGCACGCCAACGTACAGACCACAAGTTTGTGAAACAGTCAGAGACAGAAATTGATCAAATTCATTATTGAACATGGTTGATTAGATTTAGACCCAAAATCCCTCTCTTTAAAAAAAAAAAA
The DNA here is from genome assembly GCA_023621385.1 of Quercus gilva. Classification (NCBI taxonomy): domain Eukaryota; kingdom Viridiplantae; phylum Streptophyta; class Magnoliopsida; order Fagales; family Fagaceae; genus Quercus; species Quercus gilva. The sequence goes on along the minus strand of CM042481.1, from coordinate 21,081,686 downwards.
AAAAATCCCACTTGTTTAATTTAGTAATATTATTGTTATTGATTTGACCAAAAATGCTCAGCATCAGCATTACCCCACCGCGACCTTCCTAGAGTAATAAGGTTCTGCATGCAATTGTTGATGTGGCAAGTAGCAATCATACCCTAAAAAAACATGTGGCTTTTTTTCTTTTTTGTTTTGTTTTGTTTTGAATTATTTAGAGCTCCTTTAATACATGTATTTAAATAACAGTTTTTAATATTTAAACACTAAAAAATATTATTAAAAAAAAAAAAAGCTTTTGCGGATAAAAAAATAGTTAGTTTTTCCTTCCACGTTTCTAAATCATCCAAGATTTCCAAAAACCCACTGTCTTCAAGGTAGAAATGCCCACAAACAATTGTTACTGCTATTGACTCTCGTTCCTATTTCCCCACTTTTCTTTTAGTTTTTGTAATATTATAAATATTTTTCCACTTTTATAATTTATTTTTTGAGAAAAAATTGTTATTTTTCTTTATCGCGTGTACATTGTTTAATTCGGCTGTATGCCTTCTTGCCAGCCAACCCCACCCAAAGTCCAATCGTTATTCATTTGTTCGGAAAATTTTGAATATATCAGTTTTTCTTTTTTGGGTGAGCGAAAGATACGAGCAAAGATTTGCTGGGAGGTAACTCTTGCAAATTGTACACATGTTGAGTGGCCATTTGGTAAAAAATTTAATCTTTTTATTTTTTATTTTTACAAAATAGAATTTTTACTCTAATCTAATCTAAGTGTATATGTGTATGAAACTCCTTCTTGGAGACTTGAATCCTGGCCTTTGCCCCCCACACCCCACAATCACTTATACTTGTAGAGTGACAATTGCACAAAAGATGTGTAGTATATATTAAAGACATTAATATGTGTGCATTTTTGTAGGAGTTGCTGTAACTTAATTTGATAGGTAATTAATTACAATACAATTAGCGATAGGTAATTAATTTTGAAACCAACTTTCCAAATTTTCTTTCTTAAAGTTTCATTGGTGGCCTAAGAATCCACTAGTTTCTGAAACATAAGTTGTGAAACTTAATTTGTTGGGTTCGATTCTTTCTAGAATTCTATGTGAAGCCTAGCATATGATTCTCATACACTTGCCCCTACCTTTGTGGAATATTTTCGAAATGGATGATCACATTAATTAATTTTAATTGATAGATCAAATATGGGGAAAAAAACTGTAATAAAAAAAGCCATTTGAGTGGAAAATGAAATTCAACAAATCAAATTGTGTATACTTGGTTAAGCCCTGCAAATCACATGGATATTAAATAAATGGTAAAGGTCACAACCTTCCCCAGCATTTGGAGTATGAACTATTTAGTAATCCAAAAGGCAAGTTTCATCCCAAATACTAGAAAACAAATTCTTATCTGTTGTTCTTAGTTAATTTTATTAATTTATTATGAGAAATGCTATGTCTATAAAATTTTCACAACAAACTTTAAGTGATAAATTGTTATTAGTTGTTATTGGTGGACAAAAAAATAATTTTAGTGGTAGGTTTAAATTAAAATCAATAATAATTTAAATAAATAATAATTTATACTTATTATTTATTAAAGGATGTGACAGTTTGGGAATAAGCATCAAATGGTTTATCCCAAGTCAATGAGCACTACAATCAGCCAAATCAAATAGAATTCTCATAGGATAGAGGAACTATAAATGTCAAGCAATCCAATAATACAAGCATTAGAAATTTAGAATAGTGTATTACATGGTTGTCAAGTGGGTTGAGTAGAGTTGCAGTGAAGTAAGTCCGTAGGTTCATTCACCTTAATATGTTACTCGCTCTACAGAAATCTTACAAATGTATGTTATTTACATTTTGGCTGCAGCAAAGCTTAAATTCATCTTCATGTAAAGGTAGTTGGAAAGAAAGAAAAGCTTTTGAATATTGTAAGGTTGAATTTAATCAACCATTTTGTTGGTTTTATTTCGTGTCAAATTTGCTTGTAATTCAGCATTTAGAAATCCTGTATTTAGGTGGGAATCATGTAAGGGTAGTGTGTGAGAGAGTGTGAAGAAATGCTCAAAATTGTGTAGTGAAGCAGAGACTCGTGACTGGATCTTGCAAGTGGCTGGTGACTGGCAAGCTGCCAAAAGATGCACACGAGTGAAGCATGCAGAGAAGTTGAACCGTCGTGCCAGTTGTAGCACTACAGGATAAAAAGTCCAGATTGACCATTCAGTTAGCTCGCGGCTTGAACTCTCGACTCAGTCAAATAGCGAGGCCAAGTCGCCAGCCAGCTCTGTTTTGGAAAAATGATTCTTCGCATTCCAAACACACACCATTGTATATAGACCCTTATACTCACAAAATGTAGAGAGCTTCTAGAGAGAATTTTGAGAAAAAGATCCTAGAGAAAAATAAGATTGACTCATCCACAATCTTTACGTAGAGACTTTTCAAAATTTTCTACTCTCACCCTCTCCATTGTTACATCCTTGAGAGGTTCTTAGCCAAATCATTTTCTCACCATACCCACATCTGTGAGAAAGCTTTTTGGTGTTTTGGGAAGCAATTAGGAAGAGACACTAATATTGGTTGATGCTATGGGCTATAGTGAAATCCGGTAAGCTAGAAAAGACAAAAGTTCGGTGTAACCTCGTTGGAACAAGAAGTTTGGAGGTTTAGGTACACTGGGTAGATTAGGCTTGGAGGGTCTATTACTATTCATGTATCCCAACTACATTTTCTAGTGGATTATTGATCGCTTAGAGGGCGGCAGAGAGGTTTTATGCCGAGAGTTTCGGTTTCCTCTTCGATAACACATCGTTATGTTGTCCTTGTATTTGCATCTCTCTTCCCTTAATCTTTGCCATTTAATTTCTGCTGTAGATGTGATTTTAATTGGTTTGGATTATTTATCAATTCTGTTATTAGCTTATGTTCATTTTCTACACATATATTATTTGACATTAAGCTTGAATTGATATCTTTGTAATTGGAGGTCTAAACGTTCATGGTGTTTTACACGTTATTGGAACATTCAAATATGTATGGCCGGTTACTTTTGGTACTCAATAAAGTTATCCCTTCTAATGAACTATTTCTTCCAATATAGTTATGGTTTTTTTTTTTTTACAAGAAGTTGAAGCCCATCTTAGAATAGAGTTCAAGTTTTAATATACATAAATGTTAGTAAAAAGAAAAAAAAAAAAAAATATATATATATATATATACATATATTTTTCTTCTCCAAGGATGGATACAATTTTTTTTATGCTTCTACTTTTTGAATGTAATGCAATAGCCATAAAATTATGGATCAGCACAAATTTCACTATCCATACTATGCAAGGGAGTCCGAAGGCTGTATCGGTTTGCCTAGCGGTACGATATATTTCGAATATCGGTCAATACTGGTGTACCGTTTCAAGTTTATTGATATTTTTTATATTTATAAATAAATATAAATATATATGTGTGTGCGCGCGTGTGTGCGTGCGCGTGTGTGTGTATTATAATAAATATAAAAGTTTATCATAAAACATTTCCTCAATTCAGAACTAATTATTCATGGTTTTAGACTTTAGTATCAATTAAAAGAAAAAAAAAAAAACACAATATAAAAAATAGAAAGCTTAAAAGTTACCATTGCATACTAAGAAAACAAATAATACTAATAAGTTAATGCAAATAAGTTAACATTTTGCCCTAACAAAAATTCAAAAATTCAAAAATTAAAAAACTTAAAAAAAAATAATAATAAATAAACTTTTTTCTGTACCAGCCAGTATTACCCGAAATTGGTCAGTATGGCCGGTACATGGCCGGTATTTAAACCAGTAGGAAACGTTGATGTTTCGATACTGGTATGTAACTGGTACGGTACGTACCGGCCGGTACAGCCAGTATCGATACGGTATTGACTACCTTGATATTATGCCAATTGCCAAGTACAATAAATTTAGTCATCCTCATAAATCTAATTATTATAATTTTTTTTTTTAAATTGGTGAATTAAACAAGCACTTAATAAGTTTTGAATAGTTAACCTCACCCTCTATTCTTGCAATAGAAGGAAGTTGAACACATTGCCCATGACTTTTCATTCGGTAAGTTTAGATGTTGATTGTAGAGTAAGATAGTTAACTCGTACTGCATAGTCTATATTTTTGCTTATTGTCTTGCCCTAATTGCAATCTACAGCCACTATATATATAATGGAGTCAATAAAATAGGTTCAAATCTTATTGCTTACACAAACACATAATTTATAATAGCTGCTCGAATTCATAATAAGGAGCCAAAAAGTCTTCTCCCCTCCACTCTACCCAAGAAAAGAACCAAAAAAAAGGGGAATGGATTATGATTTGAAGGATGGCCCTTCAGCTAGAATGAGCTTCTGCATTGTCCTATGGCCAACTCATTTATTTCTATCAACAAAATGAACAAACTTTTACAATAAATAATTCTTTATAGATAATATTTTTTGGACAAGATTTTGTGCTCTCTTTGAAGAAATCACTAACCTGCATATAACTTCTTTGTTCAACTCAAATTTAATTAGCTAAAGTAAAAAGACCCTGTCTACACAAACTTATTGGGACCAGTAACTGTAACTCCTCCCATGCCAGCCTTCCCAGATCAAGAAAAATCCAACTCCCGCTTGCAGAGGCAGCAATTCTGTGTGAGAGAGATAGAAGAAGTACACTATTTGAAAGTAACATCGATACTTCTAAGATAGCGAATGATATTCGAGAAGAATTATTACTAAAAATTATATGAGGGTCATTGTAAACTAAGTGATAATAACGTAAGCAAGGACTGGTCTAAGTATAAATAGACATCAAAACAAAATGAAAAATGACTGAACTTATTATTTCTTAACCATTTTTTTAATGCAAAGGTCATGTTATTGGTGTCTGCAGGGCAAAGTGATCAGCATATCCCCATTATTGTACTCCATTTTACATATTGGGCACCTAAACATGGACACGTCACTACGTCAGAAGCTTTATTACAAAATATCATCAATTTTGAAGGAAAAAAAGAAGAAAAAAAAAGGAAGAGTGTGGAATAATTTGAAACTATTAGCACCTAGCAGTTAACTCAGTTTTCAGGAAAACCATTACTAATCTGCTAGCCATCATGAGAATGACATGCACATCACCATAAAAGTATTAATTTTGTTCCTATTAACTGTAGTGACTCATGCTGAAAGATGTGAATACTTGAATAATTAAGAAAAGAAAAATTAAAGTATTATCACTTCATAGAGTTATGTGAATTTCAAATTAAAACCTGAAGTCATTAAGCGGTAGCTGTTTTACTATTTTTTCTAGCAAGCCAAGTTTGTAATCATGCCAAAGAATTCTACTCTTCATAGTATGACTAATGGTAACAGGTTCAAGGTTATGCACACAAGTGAGCATGCAATAAGCAAGCATGTTCACTTGAAACAAGCTTGCAACTTAAGGTGTATTCTGGTGGAGTGTGCACATTTTCTAGTTATAGCACAACACTATGTGACAGAAAACTAAAGCTTATATAACTCTGACTCTTCATCCTTGTCTATAGATTTTCCTTTTCCCTTTAATGACACTGGTTTGTATTTGTGAGATGGCAACCTGGAAAGGAGCTTTTCAGACAGCTCTTTGCTTACACTCCCATTAGTCTCTTGCAATCTTATCGATTGCTGAAACAAGATAACAAGCACAAAGTTACATCAATAACATGAGAAAAATTGGTATAGCATTAATTTGAATCGGAATGAAGTCCCTTGGAATCCTTCCTAGTATTTCAACACACGCATCTTAGATGCATATCCAGATAGTTTAGTACTTCAAGGGCCCAAAAATGTTTTATCAGGCTGAGCAGGAAATTTGAGACATATTTCTTCAACATTTCACTGATGAAATTAAGTGCATCATACAACAAAATTTGCATTGAGGAGGCCAAAATTTCTTGGTTTGTCATGAACAGGTTCTACAGAAGAAATATTAATAAACATAGACCACACCATACAAAAGGCTGTAGTCTCCATTGGAGAACCTACCTCATAACTCATTTGATCTGGATTGATACTAACTTGATATTCAGCCTGCATTAGTGCACAGAAACTAAGTTTCGTTGTTTTAGATAAAACCAAGTATCTTATGAATCAGAAAATCATGAGTTCATGACACAATAATTTTTTGGTAAGGTGTAAAAGGTAGCATACATAATTTGATTTAAAAGGATTGTTTCTGTAACTAACGTTCTTGTTCCCTGCAGATTATGCAGAAATAGGATTACTTTTAGTATAAGCAATCTAGACACAAGCTATATGAAATGTATAAATGTAAGGACATCACAATCCCGAAAAATTTACACAAATCTCATGTTACAAACTTCAACATAGAAAGGCATACTAAGCTTTAGAAGAACAGTAAAAAAGATTGAAGAAGGGCTAGGGAAAACTTGAATCAGATTGTCATTATAAAGAAAACCAACGCAATTGCCATGGAAAAAAAAACTTCAAAAATCAAATTCCACATCCAACTAAAATTCATCACATAGGAAATTTGTGCTAGGGTAGATGTTGAAAAAGTTTTAAGAAACTCAAACCGATCAAAGGTCACAAGCTTATAATCACTGCCGATCAAGAATTCACTATAAAACCAGATAAATGAGTCTATACATAGCATTCTTAATATTGTCAAAATTCTGACTTGGAAGTGTCAGCTAGTAAGTCTCTCAAGTCTGGGAACTATGTTGCCTTAATATGACTGAAATCCTTTGATGATACTTTTCTTTTTTGAACAAAAGGAAAAGAAAAAGAAGCTGTTCAGTCTCCGTTAGGTAGATAGGATTTCATTTACAGAGCTACACATTAAATTTAATTGATGAAAGTAATTCAAGGAAGATTGTAATTGACAATGTTCTGAATAAAACATTCAGGGAAAATGCATATTTAGAAGCCAATATTTGATGAGATCATTGGTCATCAGTTAAGATGACATGTGATACCTGATGGCATGAAAGGCATCAACCTCCAACAACATAAAAGATGTCAATAAACTACATAAAAACTGATGTTCCACAAGTAAAGATAAATTCATTTAATTTAGACCTGATGTATATTCGAAATGATATCACTGCCAAATGCAGCATGGCTTACAAACTAGCGAATGACACGGAGTCATTTAGACATGGAACCAGTAGCAAAATGGACATAGCAATACATGGTTCAGTAACTGATCCACAAAATGATAGGATAGGATGAAGTATTGGAGATAACAGATATTTATTAAAAAAGAAAAGACAATGATCAGAGGTGAAGAGAACACAACATATATATGGTCTTCTTGTCAAATCAAGCATGGTAAACAATACCAGTGTGATATAAGTGCCAAGGAATAGTAGAATGATATGAATGCCAACACATAAATTGATGCAACCTCCCTTTGTGCATGAAAATTACAAAATTCATCTGAAAGTTCTAAAGAAAAATTCCAAGAGAATTACATGAATTCTTACCAGCCGCAGTTCCAAAGTTCATATTCTCCAAAGATCTGGATAGAGCTTGATCCTCAGCTAATTGTGAGGGTTGACTTTGATAACTGTGATTATAGTAAGTTGAATCTGATTGACCAACATTTCCCTCAAACATAATCAAACAAGTATTAGCAGAATTTATTTTAACAGTAAACTTTATGAACAAGATTATCTATTGTTTATTTTATTAAGTAAAGAAACTAAATTAAATTCTTAGTTACCCACTTTTCATCAAGCTCTCCACCAAAAATTCCATAATACAATTCCCAGACAATGGGTGGGTATTCATCCATCCGACTGGAATTTGCCATCTTATCTAAGTGTTTCATACAGGGCAGTAGAAGTCAGTTTCATTTCCAAATTGAAGAGCCCTTTACTTGCTTTCCTTTCATCCATCCAACTGGAATTTGGTTGACTGTTTGCCATCTTATCTAAGTGTTTCATACAGGGCAGTAGAAATCATTTTGGTTCTTACATTTTGGTAGTAGTCAATTTGGTGCATGTTATTTTTAACTTACAGTTAATTTGGTCCCTATTGTTAACTTACTAGCGAAAAATGCTTACGTGAAAATTGATTACAAGTTGAAAATAATAAGGACCAAATTGATTGTTACCAAAATATAGGAACCATCGCAGCAATTTATTTGCTGGTGTTTTCCCCCCAAATGAGTTGTCAAGCTCATTCATTACTTGTACAAGTATTACTATATTAAGTTGTTAATACAATTTCTATCTTTTTATCTTATAAAAAGTGTATGGACTAAATTAATTGTGAACCCAAAATATAACAATCATAAATAGGAGAAGTACCTGTGAGGATGCTCTTAGTTTCCAAGTAAGAGCCATACTGGAGTGAAGATTTTGGTTGGACATGTAGCTTTCTTGACCTTTTGATAATTGTGTTCGAGTTTCAGTTGATTGTAATTTGTAAAGGACAAAAAGCATTCTTCCATCCCAATCATGTCTTTGGGTTTTTTTTTTTTTTTTTTTGGGCCATAGCAGTTTATTCTTTATCAATGAATCAATTATGAAATTATGTATAATTGAAACGAAACTCGGCTTGAAATTTTATGAAAATACGATGATGGTGTCTGATTCAACTCATACCTATTTGTGGAAGGGTATCAACATCACGTGACCAAATTAAAAAAAAAAAACGCACTTCTTCACCATGATTAGCCAATGAAGTTTGAGAACTGAGTACTGTTTTTTTTTTTTTTTGGGTGAAATACTTGAGTAATTTTTAGAGGTCATAGTTTGAAACCTGAGCTACGTTTAGGTTATAGGAGTAGTCTGAATACAACATGCTACTCCCTTTTCTTATATATAAATATATAATAATAGTAAATCCAATGAATTAATTGATAATTCATTTGTTTTTGGAAAATAGCAAGAGAGGACTGCGTGCGTGTGTTTTGGGGGGTAGGTAAATGGATTGTGGAACACTTCATTCCCCTCATTAACCGAGAGGAATTTACACTTTTACTCTACATGTACATTTTTCCTTTTTTGGGAGAAAGGTTCCATTCCTTCATGTATCATGTTCATTGTGCGCGAGGGCACATACACACAAAAGAGTTTTTAACAGTCACTACATATTAAATGTCAGTCACATTCATGATTACACACATAGAAATCAGTAGCAAGAAAGGAGCTTCAAACTTTCAATTCACATCATACAGAACTCCCATAGTCCATCAATGACTGATCCAAAAGCAGATCAATCGCCCCCCACTTGCCTCTTCCATGAGTCTTCCACAATCAATTCATCAACTCCCCAGTCTTCATAACTGTTAAAATCATACAACCAAATAAAACAAAGAAGAATATATCAGACACACAACAACAAAAAACCATATTCCCAAATTTTGAAGGACATGTTTAGAAAACAATTTTCTATGAAAACAGGGGAAAATATCAGTAACTTTGAATTAAGAACCTTACCTTCCATCTGGCAGGTAGCGGCGGATGGTGAAGGGTACTTTCCGCTGACGAAGCTCCTTCATTGCAATCTGAAATATATAAATAAGATATCACTATTGCTTGTAATACAAACACATTGACATACCCCAAATAAGATCAAAAAAATTTGGCTATAAAAGATTTTAGCATTCTTATCTTGAAACATATTAGATTATGACACACAAGGGGAACTCTGCTTTATCATCCTATAAAAGTGAACCTATCACCTATTCTAGACAAACCTTTGAAGAATAAGAATGGTCAAATATTAGTAGATAATTTGAGTAACTGCAAACTCTAATGCTCTAATATGGATGCCCTGTTTTATTTGGAGATAGAAAAGAGAACTTCTTGTACACATTCTCTGACCAAAATATATTGATTTATAAAAGAACCCAAAAGTCGGCCCATAAATACAACAATGTCAACTTTATGCATGTCAAGAAAGCGAGGAGGTTGGAGATTTGATAGCATCATTCCTTGGGTTTGGCAAAGGGTATGCTGACTAATCAACGAGAAGAATAAATGGATCTGCCTTTAAAATGTCATCCAACATGGCTGTTAGAGAATCTAACCTCAAGTGGATCAGTTTCACCCTCCAACTCGACCATCACAGGTGCATTCATACTGCTCAAAAAGGAGACACATTATCGAATCCACCCAACTTGATTAGTGTAAAATTTAGACAGTCAGGCCAAAAAGGAAAAAAGAAAACCTGATCTGCAGAGCACGGGTACCCAATATTCTAGCGCGCTCATATTTTGTCATATATTTAGAGGTCTTACGAGGACGTTCAACTGGTTCCGGCTCTTCTTTATCCTCACCTTCAACGAGGTCTCCAGGAACGTCTTCATTGGCATTATTCTCTAGATCCTCCTCTGCACCTTCCTGTCCATCATTCAGCCAATATATTAATCAAATTGATTTAAAAAGGTAAATATTTTCTTCAATCATATTCTTTCAGGAAGGAAATCAAATAAATGATCCTTTACCTCGATCTCAGGCTCTGGTGGCTCATCCTCATATCTGCAGCAAAAACATTTGCAAGGCACATTTTAACAGGATTATTAAAAAAAAAATACAGTTCTAGAAAGATTTGAGCCACCAATGCCAAGCATAGACATATGCATAAAAGTCATTCAAGTTAGAATTATTGCAATTAATCAATAAGGTTTCAAGGGACAGACATTTGAGTGATCATCTGTATCAAAACTGCTGTCATTTAAAAAAATCACAATTAATCATAAGAATCATGTTTCAACATTTCACGACCTATGTGAGAACTAAAAGTGAAACAGGGACAACTTAGGCAACTAATTAGTGAACATAAACTCATGCCATGCAGCATGTATCATTGTCATTGCTTGCAATTACAGACTTTGTCAAAAAATGGCTGTGATTCTAGTGTCATTTTAAAGTTTTAGTATTAAAAAGAGAGATTGTGACAAAGAGAGCTATGTGAAAAGTTATTGCATTTTCCTTTTGAAAGCAGTCAGAATGAGACTACAATTACTAAGCTGTTGCCAAGATCAACACCATATCCAAATATCTACCACTGAATACTTTCAAAGCTCATGTTGGCTTTATAAAGGGATGATAATTGCACCCTATGAGAGAAATGGATGCCGAAAATTTGTGTGTCTTGCAATGTAGAGCCAGGATTTCACCTTCCAAAGGCCAAAGTGGGGATGTATTGCATATATACATATAAATATTTTTTTTGTTGGGGGGGGGGGGGGGGGGGGGGGGCATCTTCAACAAGCATAAGATTTATCAAGAATTGGAACTTGTGGACATGATAGTAATAATAAAATGTAAGACAGTATCTGGAATAAAAAAAAAAAAGAAGTAAGATAGTAACAGTCTAAGAAGATGTGATTATAACCCCAACAGGTAGCACAAACGGCTATGGACCATGCCTCATGAGGCAGACATCAGTAGTTCAAATATCCCCTCTACTCCCCCCTTGGGGCCAAAACTCACTTATAAAAAACAATTATGTTTAGATTGAAAAGATTGCCTCTTAAAAACTGCCAATGCTAGCACTGCACTCATTAGGAAGTGTCCATTCAACAGAAATATGAAGTAGCTAAAAAAGCATTGTTTTAACATAGTGAAGTCCCATGCAGGCTAAACAAAATATGTTACTGCAAGGTTTTTCCTAATTTTAGTTAGATTTCAGACAAGCATTGATTTGAGAAAATATGATAATCACAGTCACAAACTCCAGGCTAGCAGTTTAATTGGACCCATAGAATAGACACCTCCAAAGGAAGAAATCAGGCAAGTAACTTTCTAGGACAGTATATAGGCCTCAAAAGCCCATTTAGAGCATTTGAATTGGACCTTTTATGGGCTGGTGGCAACTGAATAACTTTCATCCAACCCCTTTCTTTCAAAACTCATCGTGCCTATCCATTTTTTGACTAGCAATGGATCCTCTTGGTGTAACATTCTTAACATAATATCACATGGAAATAAACATCATTCCAAGAATACCCACACTATCTTAAACTCACCAAAAGGAGCCCAAATTCCCATAACGATCAAGTTGAGGTTCTTTTGCACAAACCATACCACAATTTTAGGTCATCACAAATACCCCTAATTAAAAGGATGAGCAAATTAGTTTTATCTCTAGCTCTGCAAACTTTAAGCTCCCCGCAAAATTCAATAAATCAATATTGTGTCTACTCTACCCGTACCAGTGACAGTGTTTATCATAATCATGCACATCAAACAACAACAATCAAGTCTTTTTTCCAAATATTTAGGGTTAGCAGTAAATTCTCAACAGACTAACAAATTTGGGATCAGAAATGTGTATTCTTTTCTACCATTCTATATCTAGGACATCACAAGCTCAAAAACAAAGAGAGTTATTTTGGTGCTAACTAATCACATTCATCCAATCTCATGTCATACAGATGACATAATCTATTCTATAATTTCAAGGTTTAAAACTTTTAATCCAATCCTTCGACCTACAAATCACAAAAAAATTAATTCAAAATACAGTTACTAATAGTTTTTTTTTTTTTTAATGAATTTATCTTTTGCTAAACCATTTATTACACACACACACACACACACAAAATCGTCTATAATACAAGACTAACAAGTGAAAATGAACAAAATCAGTCTAATTTTCACATCCAAATAAGCCCTAAGTTTGGCCGCCATTACATATGTAACTTGTAGCTTTCACAGAGCAACAGAAAGTTACAGAGCTGCAACTGCAACACCTTCTTACCTTAATTATTAAAAACCACTAAAAGAATGTAAACAAATAATACCAATCTGTCTAGAACCCCAAAAATAAGTAGGGAAAAAAAAGTCTACTACAGAAAATTCAACCACTAATAAACATAACGAGCATCAACCACATTTCCAGCATCCAATCAATAACTCTGAAATCAGATATATCCCATACCCATCTCCCACAACACAAAGAACCAAAAAAAAAAAAAAAAAACCAATCCAGAAACTTGAATTTCCCCAAAAAACTATATACCATCAAAACTAAATCTGACCTAAAAAACAAAACAAAAAACCCAGAACTTTACTCAATCCGAACATGTTCTATACATCATAAACGTAGTAAAAGATTGTCTTAGGTTCAGTTTTCATGATACAAGACCATGGAAAATTTTTAAGAAAGAAAAAGAAAAAAAGTATTTTGGTTTCTTTTTTCTAATTCATTGACCAAACGTAGTTCATGTAAATAGGAATCAAATGCAAAAAGATGAAACGCAAAATATATATGTGTGTGTGGTTGTGGGAAAGAGATAGAGAGAGAACCCCATGTCCAAATCATTGTAATCTTCATCGGCCATTGTTGATTGCTGAAGAAGAAGAAGCAGCTTTTACTTTTCTCTGTCCCCTCTGCTTCCTCACCAAAACCCTCAGTCAGTCGAAGAACTAGCTAGAAAGTAGAAACCCTTCTCGATCATATATATATATATATATATTGAGGGCAATATCAGTCACTAAGTTCTGTTTGTTTTAAACTTTTGATAGTAGTTATTTTATTTTATTTTATTTATTATTATTATTATTATTATTATTATTTAAGAAAAAGTTAATGAATGCCCCTTTGCATTGGTCTATGAACTATTTTTAAAAAAATTTTATGAAAAAATAATAAAATAATTAATTTTTTTTTATTTTTTTTTAATTTTTCATGAAAATAATATTAAATTTTTTCTAATATAATTTATTAACAATTACTCTAAGGCACTCGTTAACATGAACATTTTTTTAATGGAGCATGTTAAAGAATATCTTAAGGACATTTGTTAGTGAATCATTTTAATTTGTTCATTAAAACTTTGATAACATAAACATTTTAGAGGGGTTGGCTCGACTTAATCCATTTTTACTTGGCTCATGAGCATAATGGACTTGGCATATTAGGCTATTAATTAGTTAACGGGTTAAGTTGGGTTAGGCTAAATGAGAAAACCTTAGCCTATGACTTGTCCATGGGTAATGACCATTTTGTCTTTAGTGGGTTGGGCTATTGAGTTGGGCCAAATGGGTTAGACACAGGTTTGTGTTAGCATCTTATTTAATTATTTTTTATATGGAAATAATCAATTTTTTTGATAAGGGAATAATCAATCTATTTTTTTTAAATGAAAGAATTTGATATTTAATTAAATTTTTATTACGGCCAAATTTATTTAATTTTTTGTTTTGTTGATAGAAACTTATTTAATTTTTTTATTAGTGCTTTAAAAAGTTTTTTATTTTTATCTTTAATAAAAAAAAAAGTCAAATGGTTAATTCAAAATTGCTAGATTAGTAGAAAAATATATATTTAGTAAACTAAGTTTAATATAATCATTTTAATTATCTTAGTGTTTGGGGGAGTTCTAATAAGAAAAATCTCTATAATGTCTCAAGATTAATCCATCATACTACTCTTAGGCTGTGTTTGGTTCCCGTAAAATATTTTCTGGAAAATAGTCTATTTTCCGGAAATGCTATTTTTGGGAAAGGAAAATATTTTCAAGTGTTTGGTTGCATAATGAAAATTGTTGTAGAAAATATTTTCAAGTGTTTGGTTCTATTCTGAAAATACTATTTTCCTACACATTTTTCACATTTTTCCAGCTATTTTCTCAGCATTCAAACAAATTTTATTACAAAAAACTTCAAAATCACAACTAAAAAAATTTCAAAATCATCAAATCCGATCAGATTGTTGCGGTGAGGCGACTGGGTATTCAAATTCGGTGCGACTCGCGGTTTTCGTGGGTTCGCAGTGCGACTTGCGGCGTAGTGCGAGTTGCTGGGTTTGGGTCTGGGTTGAAGGCGATCGACGATCGTGGCGATGGGTCTGGGTCTAGAACAGTGTTTCGGCGATGTGAGTTCTCTGGGTTTCTCGGTGTGGTGGCTGGATCGGAGGCACGGGAGTGGCTGGAATGGTGTTTCGGCAAGGTGAGTTCCCTAGCTTTTTCTGGCTCTTTTGGTTCTCGGCAAGTTCTCTTCTTTCTCTGGATGCCTTCGAAGTTTCTCTGCTCTCTCTTTTGTGCGTGACCCAGAAATGGTTTAAAGTGAAAATGAGAGGTGAAAACCATTTCCGGGTCAAAGGAGTAAATAATGGTCAAACGGGTGCCTATTTTTTGGAAAATTTTATTTTCCGTAGCTGCCAAACAGTGGGGTCAAGTGGAAAATGATCTCCTGAAATCATTTACCACCAAAACAAACACAGTCTTATATTGAGCTAGCCTAGCAGGCTCCCATGGACATAAAAACTAGCCCACAACTTGATTCATTGGGTTAGTGGCTATCCATGGGCCTCAACAACAACGAGTCGGGCTTATCATTGGCTAGTGGGCCGTCGGGCTGTGGATAATAGACTATTTGATGACCCTTTTAGTCTTTTTGTCTATTGTTGACTTGTCATTAAAATTTTTTGTTAACTCCTCAATCTTGTTCTATATTTCAAAATTTAATAAACTAAAATGACAATTTTTAAATTTAGTGGACTAATATAATAATTACTCAAAGTTTTTTTTTTTGAGAATCAATAATTACTCAAAGTTAATAAATTAAAATAACAAATTTTAAATTTAGCAGACTAAAATAATAATTAATGAGATGTAAAGTATATTTTTTATTAAAATTTTAATAAATTTGGGAAGTTTTTAAATAATTGGTGACAAGTGCTGGAAATAGAACAAAACTAAATCAAATGGAAAAAAAAAAAAGAAAAAAGAAAAAGAAAATTGAATCCGTAACATCTATTGCTTTTGATTTGGTTTTTCTTTTGCATGTTTGATGGATATTGTTGATTGAACAGAAAAGTTTTAAAACCCATGTATTAAAACCCTTTTGGATATTCTTTTATTGTTCTAGAATCTCAGTTTTGTTAAGTGTAAGAGTGTATTTGTATAAATTGTTGCAAATAAGTGTTTGTAAAAATGCTACGAGGAGTTTTAAGTTTTAAAAAATCGCTTTTAAACTCCGAAAATGTTTAATCAAACGGACCCTAAGTCAGTTGTGGAGGAACTGCTATTAAATTTGGAGGAAAGCTTGTTAGAGTATGTGTGCTTCAAACCCTTAACCTTTGCTTTGTGTCCCACATTAGTTAGGAATAAATCTTGTTATAAGTTTATATGCCTTTGCATATCTTAAGTGGTAAGTTGAAATACAATAGGCTAGGTGTTGGCTTGGGCTTGGACTTTAGTTTGATATTTCTCTCTTGGACCTTATTCATTTTTCCATTCTTTTCCTTTTAGCCCAATTTAGTTCAGCCCATTAGGCATTTTCCTTTGCTTTGTTGGCTTATAAAACCCAACAACTCACTATTTACATAAGTCCTTCATCTTTTCTAGTCGTCTCCCTTCTCAGTTTGCTCTGGCTTTTCTACGTAGAAATTTCAGCTTCAATTTTTTGGTTTTAAGAAAAGACAAATAAGGATGTTCTTGGTTCTTCTTGCTTGGGTATGTGTCCAACTTGTGAGTTCTACTCTGGGTGGCATGTATCAATGATCAAGGACAACGCATTTTGTGTTATTCTATAGTTTGTGAGATTTTCCTAGCTCTATCCATTTATTTTTGTCATTGCTAATTTTTTAGAGTTTATATTATTGAATCAAAACTTGTTTATTTAGCCATATTTTTCAACAAAGCTCACCTACAAAATCATTTCTTTAATAGTTTCATAGTACGCACCTAAAACTAAGGGCTAAGAATGACATGATCACTGTCCAACAACCATCGAGAATTAAAAAAAGCACAAGTGGTTTCTTCCATTGACTATTATAGTTTTAACTTACAAATTAAATCAACTAGTTGTTAAAGATGCTTCCAAATTCCAAATAAGTTAAGAATAGATTATGATAAACAAAATGATCAACTGCTCCTACAATCTTTTAAGTTGAGCTGTATGTCAGTTCATTCTAAATCACAATCTGCTTCACAAACTCATGGATCAAGCAAGAGAATTCAATTTCTTATCCCCTTTCTTTCTCCTTCTTCTTCCACTTCTCTTTTTCATCTTCAAGCACATCAGTTCTTTATCTTCAAAAAGGCTACCTCTTCCACCAGGTCCAAAACCATGGCCTATCATAGGCAACATTCTCCAAATGGGAAAAATGCCTCACCTTTCAATGACCCACTTTGCACAAGTGCATGGTCCTCTCATTTCTCTAAGGCTTGGCACTCAACTCCTTGTTGTTGGATCTTCTCCCACAGCTGCAACTGAAATTCTCAAGACCCATGATCGTTTACTCTCAGCTCGATACGTTCCACAAGTCACTCCCTATGATGACTCTTTCCGTGATGGTAATTCGCTTGTTTGGGCCAGTGGATGCAAGGACAAATGGAAGTTTTTAAGGGCCTTATGCCGGACTGAGTTATTTTCAGCCAAAGCAATAGAGTCACAGGCCATTTTGAGAGAGCAGAAAGTAGGTGAAATGGTGGATTACTTGGGGAGCAAGGAGGGAAAGATAGTCCATATTGGAGAAATCGTCTTTACCACTATTGTCAACACATTGACCAACCTTTTTTTCTCAAAGGACTTAGTTGATTGGGAAAATCAAGAGGAGGCTAGTGGACTGAAGGGGATGATTAGGAGGATTATGGAGTCGGCAACCACTCCAAATATAGCTGACTTTTATCCCATATTTGCAGGGTTGGATCTTCAAGGTTTAAGAAAAAATGCCTTCAAGTCTCTTAAGGAAATGTATGGTGTGTGGGAAGTTCTAATCAAGGAAAGAAGAGAAAGCCAGGGTTATGGTGTTAAAAAACTTGATTTCTTGAATGTTTTCCTTGCAAATGGGTTCACTGATGATCAAATCAATACATTAGTTGCTGTAAGCAAACTAATCTATTTTCTTGTTCATACAGTTTTCAAATTTTTTATATGAATATGCACCAATTTAAAGCTTTAAACTTTATTTGCAGGAGTTGTTCACTGCAGGGACAGACACTACTACCTCAACAGTTGAATGGGCAATGGCTGAGTTGCTTAAGAATAAAGAAGCCATGAAGAAACTTCAGGAAGAGCTAAATAAAGAAATCAATACAGGATCAATAAAAGAATCTCATATTTCCCAACTCCCATATTTGCAGGCTTGTGTTAAGGAAACACTAAGACTACACCCACCTGCCCCATTCCTTCTTCCTCACAAAGCTCTTGAAACTTGTGAGGTTATGAATTACACAATCCCAAAGAATTCTCAGGTGTTTGTGAATGTTTGGGCAATTGGACGTGATCCCACAATCTGGGAAGATCATTTATCCTTTAAACCAGATAGGTTCCTAAGCTCAAATTTGGACTTCAAAGGCCATGATTATGAGTTTTTACCCTTTGGTGCAGGAAGGAGAATTTGCCCTGGCCTACCCATGGCCACTAAGCAAGTTCAATTGGTTCTAGCCTCTTTGGTCCATTGCTTTGATTGGTCTCTTCCAAATGGTGAAAATCCTACAAATTTGGATATGGCTGAGAAGTTTGGCATAACATTGCAGAAGGAGCAACCTTTACTAGTTATCCCAAAACTGAAACTATAAAATTTAGACAGGCTACTTTTTATTTTAATGTTGGTTTTGTTATCCATCACTTGTGTAATTTTTTTTTTCACCACCTTTATATTTCAATTTTATGTAATCAGACAATAAATTCATAGTGATTGCACCCTCAGCAAGCGGTTGGTGATGTCTTTAGGAACAAGAAAGAATCTCCTATACCTAAGTACCTTCGATTATTTTAGAGAAAAATTATTGCAACTTTTACTATTATTATTATTTTAAAGTTAAAGGCACAAGAAGTTAGGGTTCAAACTAATGAGCCAATGACATTAAATTAAATAATATTTCTGTTCCAGTAAAAAAAAAAAAAAAAACCTTGGCCCAATTAAATTTGTTCATGAGTTAGTTTATTAGTAGAAAATAAACTAATAGAGACACCACTTAATTTAAACGAATAAGTTTATTAATTTGAGCCCAGCAATGTCATAGACTCATATTAATCACTAACTCTTATCATTATTTTTTTATATGAGAGTTCGCTCACATATTTATACTCAACACTATATTAAAAAAAAAAAAAAAAAAACTTAAAGCTTCTATTTGCACTATGGTAGCTTTCTCATGAAATCAAAGGAGGACACTTTAACATGGAAGTAGTAATTCAGACATTGCTCCTAAAGTTATTTACATTTTGCATTTTCATGAAAGACGATTGTTTGTTTGTTTTTTCTTTAAGTTGTCTCAAATTTTTATTATTTTTTTTATTAAAAAAAAAAATCATTGGGTCATCAATAAAGTTACTTATAGAGTTTCTACTTTGATTTGGTGTGGGGAAAAAAATCATTCCTTGTAATATAATTATAGCAATGTGTTATGATGATGGAAGAAGCCCTCCCAAACTTAGGTGATCTTATTTTTCATTCTTATGTTGGTATCCCAGGTTACAGAGACTGAAAGTGGAGAGTAAATACATTACACATAAGGAAGTTTCTTTATAAATGTTTGATACAACATCTTGGGTCATCAATAAAGTACTTTATATTGGGCCGGGGCAATATTGGTCCTACACAGTCACATCATGAATCATGATCATATTTTAAAAATGGATAAATGGCCTGGCCCAGGGTCAGGCTCAATGATGTGATATTAGACTATTAGTCTTGATTGAAACTTATCACTATCCTTCGTAATAAAAAAAAAAAAAACCTTATCACTGTACAATCGATGTTCTCCACTTACAAATTTACAGTAGTGTGGATGTGATGCAGCAAAGAGCAAACTTAAAAACAGATTTTCTCAATCACAATACAACTTTAGTGTCTCACATAAACTATGGATCAAAAGGATAAACCAGTGTGGAAGACTGACATGATCTTCTTCCTTCTCCTCCTCCTTCCAATACCTCTCTTCTTTCGTTACATCAAGCATGTATTCTCTAAAAATCCACCACTCCCACCAGGTCCATTTTCATGGCCTATCATAGGGAACATTCACCAAATGGGAAGGGAGCTCCATTCCATATTAGCCAACTTAGCTAGAGTTCATGGTCCCCTTATGTCGCTGCGGCTTGGCACCCAAACTATTATAGTTGCATCATCTCCAGCAGCTGCAAGAGAAATTCTTAAGACCCATGACAAAACTTTGTCAGGCAGGCCGCTTTCACATGCCACTCCAGTCATAAACCCAACACTCAACAACTTCTCAATTGGATTTGCTAACGAGTGCAATGATCATTGGAGGTGCCTGAGGGCTATTTGTAAAGCTGGGCTTTTTTCAGCCAAAGCATTGGAATCTAAAAAGATGTCAAGAGAGAAGAAGGTGATGGAGTTGGTAGGCTTCTTGGGGACTAAGGAAGGTGAGGTTGTGAATCTTGGAGAGGTGGTTTATATTACTGTTACTAATATCTTGAGTAATGCATTATTTTCAGTAGACTTCTTAGATTTTGAAGGTCAAGGTATTGGAAAAGAATTAAGGAAACTTTTAACGGAAGATGCAGAATTGGGTATTACTGTAAATTTATCAGATTTGTATCCTATATTGAGTGGATTAGATTTTCAAGGTATAAGAAAGAAAAGTAAGGAAATACTTGGAAAACTTACTAATATTTGGGAGGATATTATCAAAGAAAGACGGAAACAAGAAAGTGTGATTTCAGAACGAAGTGATTTCTTAGATGCTTTGATTAAAGATGGTTATACTACTGATCAAATTAATCAATTGATTGTGGTAAGTCTTCTTTCTCTCTCTTTCTCTTACAGATGCGTATATGATAAGTTGCACTTAGATGTTGAATAATCAAAAATTTACACAATCCTTAGTTTAATTTCTAGAAATTTGAAAGTACCTCATGTAAGCTCTATCATCAACTTTAGTAATAGAACAGTGATTTGTTCTTAAAGCATTTTGCAATGTTATTTAGTAAATTTTCGTTTTAGTGGATTGTTTGTTTGGACGAGCATTCCTATCAAACATTCTAAAAAATTTAGAGTCCGTTTAGTAGAGTATTCTAGTAATATATTTTCAATTTTTAAACAACATTATACATATTTTTATACATTTTTTACCTACATATTTCAAAAAAATACAAACAACATTATTCACACTACTGCCTTAACATTTACCATCTCAAAAACTAATTTTATAACGTATACATCACTTTCCAACGTCTCTCACATCAAAATTTCTATGCTTCACTTAAATATTCTTTCTCTGTCATTTTTTACTCTTCCTTTCTCTGTCTCTATCTCTCTCTCCTCTGTGTCTCTCTTTCTCAACCGAGCGCCGCCGGCCACT
Source organism: Quercus gilva (assembly GCA_023621385.1). Taxonomy (NCBI): domain Eukaryota; kingdom Viridiplantae; phylum Streptophyta; class Magnoliopsida; order Fagales; family Fagaceae; genus Quercus; species Quercus gilva. The sequence continues at coordinate 21,060,436 of CM042481.1, read as the reverse complement.
ATATCCACCTACCATATCACAACCATCACATCCACCCACCACAGCCGCCACCAGCCACCAGCCAGATCCGCCGCAACTACAAACATCAGCAAGAAAAAAAAAAAAAAAAAAACCTCCACAAATGAGACCCAGATCCACTACCTCCACAACCCAGACCCACTACCTCTGCCTCACGCACCTCGCCGACAAGATCAACAGCCGCACCACCATCCACCCACCACATCGTCTCCCTCAACCACGGTTGTTTACCTTGAGCAAAGCCAAAACTGGTTCTGAAACCGATTCTGAAACCGAACCCCATGAAGCCATGTTTACCTTGAGCCATGAAGCCAAAACCGAACCCCATGAAGCCATGTTTCCATGTTTACCTTGAGCGAAGCCAAAACCGATTTCGTCTGTCGTCGGAGCTTGAGTCTGAGAAGGAGAAAGGGAAAGAGAGAAGAAAGCTTGAGTCTGAGAAGGAGAAATTGTGAAGGAAAAAGTTAAAGAGAGAGGGGGAGAAGAAAGGACACAGTACACGAGAGACTGGGAGAGAGAAAAAAAAAATTACAAAAAAATTTTAGCACCTTGCTCAAAAATGAGATTTTACTGTAACTCAATGCTAAAAATTTTAAAATTTAAGATATTTGATTTGATGCAGGTGGATTTTAACCATTAGAAGTATTAAAAATGCTAAAAAATAACATTTAGTATTTTTATCGATTTATCGATCTTGATAAGAATGCTCAGGTGGTTAAAAAAAAAAAAAGATACGGAAATAGTATATTTTAGTTGGTAAGTTATTGTTTTTCATATTTCAAATTATGAGTAAAAAAGAAATAATATGGGCATAGAGTTCAAGATAAAGAGAAATTGCTATTATTGGTTTTTCTTTATCATGTATTTAACTTTTGCTACTTTTAGGTGATTTTTTTTTCCTCCAAGCTATCTTCTTTATATGCTACATAAGGGCCTAAGGCTTTCATAGATTGTAAGAAATATCCAACAACTGCAAGTGAAATAAGAGGCAAGAGTGGTGTGTAACAAATTAATACTTCGCTTTTACCAAGAACCCTTTCATGTATTATGTCATGAATGTGATGAGACTTATTACAAAGTATTTGATTAGATACCGTCTTTCCAAGTGTTAAATTTATTATTCTAACAAAATTTCTACAGCGAGGAAATCTCAACACCTCGCATGCATTTTTATAACTTTAATGTGTTGAATAACTTTTATTTCTCTCTTTGTTTAGGAGCTATTTATAGCTGGCATCGACACTAGTATCATTGCAATTGAGTGGGGAGTAGCGAATTTGATGAAAAATCAAGATGCCATGCATAAACTTCGTGATGAACTTGACCGCGAAATTGGCACTGAAAACGTAAAAGAATCGCATTTAGCCCATCTTCCCTACCTACAAGCTTGTGTCAACGAGACACTGAGATTGCACCCGCCAGGACCACTACTTCTTCCTCATCGTGCCTTACAAACATGCCAAGTGATGGGCTACACAGTTCCTAAAGACTCTCAAGTTTTGGTTAACATGTGGGCAATTGGTCGAGACTCCATGATTTGGAATGATTCATTGAGCTTCAAACCTGAGCGGTTTCTTGACTCAAGTTTGGATTCTAAGGGAAATAATTTTGAATATATACCTTTTAGCGCAGGAAGGAGAATTTGCCCTGGACAATCTTTGGCAACTATGCAAGTTCCATTTATTTTGCCATCATTGGTTCACTCATTTGACTGGTTTCTTCCAGGTAATATGAATTCAACTGAGCTAGACATGAATGAGAAGTTCACCATAACATTGCGGAAGAAGCAACCCCTACAACTTATTCCTAAAGGAAGAAAATAGTTGTGTATCATTTCTTGTCTCTTATTATTAGTTATTAAGATAGTAGTTTGTGCAAGTAGCGTTTCTTGTGAAATTGCGTCTTCAAAGAACAATTTCAACTAGTGTGTACGACAATGTATAACTCAGCGTGTATAATAATAATTAGCGTTAAAAATTTGTGTATACAAAGGAATAAGGTGTGATCTAATTAAAGGCCCAATAGGGAGCTTAAGTGTAAACTAAAGATCGAGCTGGTCAAGTAAATATCTATCAAACCCACCGCCTGCCTGAACACCTAGAATTTTCAAACATTTAATCTTGATTTTACCTAACCCTTTCTTTAAAACTGATTGCCACCCTTCTATTTGAAGACTAATTAGGTGTATGATCGGTTCTAATTAGGAGAGAATGCTCAATACATTCCATTCTCATTTAGTGTGTGTTTAGCAAAAATTATTTTTGCTATCTAATTTTACTATTCAGCTTATTGCTACTATTAATGGGTCCTATTGCACTTTTTGATACTATTTATAGGCCCCACTGTATTATTTTAGTTATCTTTAATTACCTTTATCTACAGTATTTGCAGTAAAAAATTTTCAGTTTCAGCAAAATAGGTGAATTCCAAATAGACCCTTAAACATACTTTCCATTAGGAAGAAAACTCATTTCTTTAATTAAATGTATGTGAAAAATCAAATTATAATTTTATAATTATATATTTCCTTACATCCATACTTTTATAAACTTCTAAAAGTACTAGAGAATATAAATCATATTCCTCTGCATTCTTTTATGATTTACTTTTCCATGCCTATTTTGTTTTGAGAGTTTATAAACAAAAGGGAATTTGTTTAAAGAGGACCAAAACTTTATGAATTTATAATTGCAACTGTTTAGTGTTTGATTGGTTTAATCCAATAGAACTGGTTTGATTGCTTTAATCAAATAGAAGTAAAAGTGTAAAACTCTGAGCAATTTATTGAGTATACACGTATGAGTGAAGTTCCATATTGAATAAAGATGAGAAGAATGAGTAGTTAATATAATGTAGTTGAGCACGTACCCATTGGGGTTAGGTCTTTTAGGTTAAAGTGTGTTTTTATATATTATATTAATTATTCATGGAAGCTCTCCAATGTGTTTATCTCCCTAACAAGTGGCATCAGAACTAAGGTTAGAGTAGAAACGATGGCCAGAGAAAAAGGCAAGGCCTTAGAAATTGAAAAGTTTGATGGAACAAACTTTGGATATTAGAGGATGCTCCCTCTTTTAGAGAAGAAACCTAATACTATGAAGGATGAAGAACAGAACCTTCTTGATAGATAGGTATTGGGAGTTATTTGATTAACTCTATCAAGATTAGTTGCGCAAAATGTTGTGAAAGAAAAAACCAACAGTGGTATCAGAGCTTGGTTGATTTAGTGGATGACTTTTTGTGTGTGAATTAAGATAGAAGAGAAGAGGTTGTTGATTAAGGTGGAGCTATTCCAAGAGGAAAAGAAGGCTATTTGATTACGGTGGAACTATCTCAAGAGGAAAGAAAACAATTGAAGACAATTGATGAAATTTGAGTCAAGGTGGAGATTATTGCGAAATTGCCTTAAATTCCAATTGTGACTTGGAAAGTCAATTAGGTTTCCTAATTGAAGAAGGAAAAATTAATTTAAGTTTCCTTGTTGTGGAAGGAAAGACTATTCCTTGGGGTGGAAGGAAAGTCTATTCCTTGTTAAAGAGATAATGTATCCCCAGTCTAAGAGGGAATAGGAAAATAGTTTTATAAATAGACAATGCTACAAAGAATTTGATGGCTTTAGCATTGGCTTTGGCCCAAGGGTCCTCTCTATAGGGAGAAAGAAAATAAAGCGTGAAACCAATAGAGAAAAAAAAAAAGAAAAAGAAGGATTTTTGCTTAGAAGGAACGTAAGAAGAAGGAGAGAACAAATAGTTGACGCCTTCAAGAAGATAACCAAGAAGGAGAGAGTAAAGAGTTGCCGCATTCAAGTAGATAGCCAAGGAGGAGAGAGTAAGGTATTGCCGCCTTCAAGAAGACACAAAGAGAGTATGTGTGAGAGTAAAGAAAAATAAAAGAGTTTTTTTTTTAACCGTGAGACATACACAAGAATTATGTAATTGATTTAACAATAGTGAAATTGATTAGGAGTTTGTCTCGTGGATTTTCCCTTCAAAGAGAAAGGGTTTTCCATTTAAATTTTGTGTTCTTGTGTGTGATTGTTGTTTTGGATTGCTAATATTTTTAATAATATTATTTGAGACCCAACAAGTAGTATCAGAGCCCATGGTGGTGTGGGGAAAATGTGGCAAAGGTTATCGAGGTTCATTTTACAGGTGGAGCGAGAACGAAGTGTGTGTTCTTGAAGCCCTTTGAAAATGGAGTAAGGTGGGTCCCTTTTGCGGTTGGAGTGGGGACAATATATTGCACTAAGAAAGCCCATAAAGCCCACACAAATGATCTTGAAAAAGGTCCAACAAAGGATGATGTGCAAATGGTGCTAGACAATGAAAAGGTGCAAGGTTCTCATGGAGGATAAAAAGACATGCGAGATTGACATGTGAAGGCCCATGGATAATGAACTAGTGAAGGAAAAAGTCCATTAGGCAATGGGGAGCAAGTAGAATTTGTTCATGGCCCACGGAGAGGTCTTGAAGCCCATAGAGAGATAAAGACTCACACGTGAGGGAGAGATTAGGTATATACATGTGGGTGAAGTCCCACACTGAATAAAGATGAGAAGAATAAGTAGTTAATGTAACATAATTGAGCATATACTTATTAGGGCTTAGGCCTTTTGGGTTAAAATGTGTTTCTATATGTTATATTAATTACTCAAAAAAGCTCTCCAAGATGTTTGTCTCCCCAACACAATTGCCTTAACATCTTCAACTATAAATCTCCCCTTCGTGTAACACTATTCCCAGTGTTGATCAAAGAAATAAGAACTGGGTTCCAATATTCTACAGCCATCGAATCAAAACAAGCTACTCTACAGAACTGAAGTGCACGCAAGAAACTTGTTTAGCAGGCAATCAACATCAATTTGTATTAATTTTTGGTCCTCTTCTGATAGTATTAGGGAAATTATAAATTTTATTATACAATAAGTCATTAGTCTTATAAGTTATAACATGATAAGTTTTTAGCTAAATTGCAAAATCCACCCTCTAAGTTTTTCTATAATTCATTTCAATCCTCTAACTTTGCTTTTGTTCATTTTCATCATCTAAGTTTCAGATTTATTCATTTAAGGCATTTCCATCAATTTTTTGAAAAAAAAAAAATTGGAAAATATTTTTCAATCATTAATTGAATTTTTTTAATTTAAAAAATTTGAAGAAAAATTTGGAAAATTAACCACAACATATAAACTAGAAAGTTAGAGGACTAAAATGAACAAAAATATAGTTAGAGAACTGAAATAAATTTTGGTGAAACATAAAAGGTAAGTTTTGCATTTTAACTTAAGTTTTTTTTTTTATTTGATAATTTATGATATGTTTTAAATATTAGATAAAGAGAGAAATATCAAATCTACTAATATACCACACACACAAACATTCGTGTGTGTAGGAAAGTCGCTAATAATTTTATTATTATAAAAAATTTCAAATTGACGAGACAGTGAAGATAATTGGAATTACATTAACAACTAACAACATAATTAATAAATTTATTAATTGCTTTCTTAAGTTTATTTGTAGGATCATGTTAACTAGTGCTCTTAGAGCAATTGTTAATAAGCTGTTTTAGAACGTTTTGATATCACTTTTATGGAAAATAGAAAAAGCTGTTAAAATGTTAATTGTTTTTTTTTTTCCTTTTTTCATAAAATCTTTTCTAAAATGATTTCCTAAGAAATGTCCTTAGGGCATCTGTTAACTTTTCTCTTATTTGTATTAGTTAGAACCATCATGTGTATAGTTTCTTCTTTAAGAGTGAATGTCTTTTCGATTAGTCTCATCTAGATATACTTTTTTTTTTCTTTTTTATTTTATTTATACAAGATAGAAATTTTATTCTAACTTAATCTAAGTGTATATATGTATGAAACTTTCTTCTAGAGAATTGAACCCCAGTACTTACTCCTGATCACACTCCACAAGCAGTTAAATACTTGTGAAGTGACCATCGCACCAAGAGTGCGTGGTGGTCTATCTTGATATACTTAATTCAACACTTCTCATACCTTATCAAATTTAAAATTTTGAATCCAAATCCACCCTTATCTATTTAGAAATTTTAAAATTTGTTCGGTGGGATCAATAAGTTAATAACCTACACTTATTGCCATCCTTGCGTCTCAAATTCATCCATTTTGGCAAATTAAGCTAGACGACAAGGTTTGTTTAAAAAATTGTATCATGCTGCTTGTTGTTTTCTGGTTACAAATCCAGTGCTTGGATTTTATGTTTTTTTTTTGGAAAAAGAAATCTCAAGGAAGATCATCAACAGCACTAAAAATAAACAAATAATAAAAAAGAACATGATAAAGACATGCACTCAAAAAATATTCTCAGCTCTGTAATTAAAAAAATAGGGAGTGGAAAGCAAGATGCAAGTTGAGCCATGTAATGATAATTGCTCAGGCAATGATTTCACATTCTCAATGTGCACATTCCATATATACAAAGTGTGGGCATTAGGTATTACATATTTCAAATTGAGGTGTATATGAGGCATACAAATTAGAAGTATGAGAAAATAATTTGCTTAATTTCTCAGCACCAATCCTTAGTCCATTTCACATAATAAGGGCACAATGCCATAGAGCCCTACAGAATTGGTGACACTTGCTTCACTGTTTCTTCATTGAGCAATGTTGTACACACAAAAGATTTTATAATAACTGACTTGACAACTTTTTACTGGTTTTCATATGGATCTATCACTGATATTACTTTTTTTTTTTTTAACTAGCAATCTGCCTCAAAATACTTTTGATTTCCTTCTTGGAAATACTTTAAGGGGAGAGAAGATCATAGTTTTGATTCTTTTGAACTATGATTTTGTCGGTTGAGTAGACAGACTCAACAAAAAGAGTAGCTAAGGGCACCACCTGTGTCATCACAGCTCTGCTACATGCATAGAAAATGTCACACTGAGTACTGTAATGGGTTTTTGTTTTTTTTCCAAATAGAAATCTCAAATATGGTTATCGACAACACTAAAAATAGATGTATAAAATAAAGCGCATAATAAAGTTACTCAAAACAATATTCGTAGCTTTAAATAAAAAAAATAAGGAGTGAGTTGATCAGTGGAATAAAAGGACGCTTTTTCTGTAATAAAAACGAGAAAAAGAAAAATGACAAGTTGGGCCATGAAGTGATAAATGATAATTGCCCCATGCATGGAGCCGTACAGAAATGAGGACACTCGGCTTCACTGTTTTCTTCAATGAGATACGTACGTTTTTATTTATTTATTTTTTTTTTGGATAAATAAGATAAGCATTATGATATCTAACTCATTAAATTACGTAATTAATAAGCAGATATAATACCCAAAGAGACAGCATATTATTTGGATTGAAGAAAGCTTTTATTGTATAGAATATGCTCTTATAGAATATTGATGTAATTTTTTTTTGTGTTCAATTTAATGAAATTTCAGTTTCTTATCAAGAAGAAAAAAGAGATGAACCAATAAAAAGGCCAAAACAGATATTTATAGAAAAACAAAGTATAGTTTAATTAGAATTTATTTAAAGAATACTAAAGTTTCAGAATTCGTATTCATAATTTGTTTAGTGTTTATTTGCTTTAACTCAATAAAATTTGTGATACTTAAGGTCTAGATAAAAGATTAACCCTTTAGCCTATTTTTTCTTTACATTTTCAAAATTTTGAGTACTTTTTCTAATTTCTACACAGTCTAGGAATCTTAGATTTATGAGAGCTAGTTTTAAAGTTAACCCCTTGGAAAGTCTCCAAGGGGTTAACCCTTTTTTTTTCTTACTTTTTGATTGAGTCATGAGAACTAAATCACCTTCATTTTAATATGTTAATTGTCTGAAAAAATAGTAATCAGAAGGAAAAAAAAAGTGTAGGAAGTGGACCATTATAAAAGAATTCAAAGATATAATTTTGGGGTCTTGTGTTCCAAATATTAATAACTCTTTATATATAATGGTCCACTTCCTATCCAAAATAAATAAAAAATAAAAAAATCTCTATAGATCACTTAAAAAAAAAAAAAAACCCTTTATAATAATAATATTTTTATTAAAAAAAATAAAAGCCTTAGCCCCACGCCATCTGCCCTATGTTGGGGGCACCTTCTAATTTCAAAAGGCTAATATATGTTTGGGCCCAACAATTAATATATAATTCTAATTATTAATTGCAACCTAATATGGAATTCAACCAATCAACCAATTAAGCACACTGTACTACCTAAAAAATAAAAAAAAAAAACAAATAAAACCAAATACAAATTTGAAAAATTTAAACGATAAAACCAATGTCCACTTCGACATGTTAAAGATGAACTGATAATCATATGAAAATAGCCTATAACCAGTGCAATGCGCGAAATTTTTATTTATTTATTCTTTTAGTATTCATTTTAAAAATATCTTGTTGACAAAATATGTAAAATCCCTTGATTTTAGGTCATATAGCTAAAAACCGTGATAAAATTCTAGCAGTAGACTTTTATTTTCACGGGAAAAATTTTGCTACATATTTGTATGCAACAATAGTTGTATAATGGGTTATGACTTTTGTGGCAATAAAAAGAAAGTAACAAGTATCTAAGGATTCACTTGATCATTTGCATTGCAAATGACCCTTGAACAAATGTTACTTTCTATTTGTTGCCACATAATCCATTATGCAGCAATTACTGCATACAAGTTTGCAGCGAAACCTTTCCCTATTTTCACTTGGCATTCAAACCCACCAATATCAAACTCCAATAGCATAAACATGATATAGACCAACATTTCTGCAACTTAACATGATATCATAAAAATGTTAAGGACAACTCCATATATAATTATACTTAATACTAATTACCCATAATTTTTTTTTTTTTTTTTTGAGAATGACTACCATAAAAAATAACAAGAGAGAGACACAAAGTTTTTTTTTTTTTTTTTTTAATTTTATTTATTTATCAAGAGTAAATATAAAATAATGAGTTAATGCATAATTTCAATCAGAATAAGAATCTTTTTGAGTTGTGCTTGCACATGAGTATTGTGTAATAATTGAGAAAAAAAATGTTGTTAAGAAGAAACTTGATTTTCATAGGGCCAAGCTAATTACTACGTTAACCTCTTACATTCCTGGGGTGGAGCTCATGAAAAATGTTGCTAAAGGCCTATAGCAATTAGGTAAAATTAGATTTCGTAAAAAATATTGTCATAGAACCGAAAGTGCATGTTCACCTCATAAAGTTGCTAAAGGCCGATAGCAATTAGGCAAAATGTTGCTAAAGGCCTATAGCCAGGGCCTAAGGATGAAGCCAGGACTTGAAGTTAGAGGGGGCGGTTTTGCTGCTGGCTACATGTGGTAGCTCCAACCATCCGACTATGTTGCTTAACCCCTAAGGGTTTTATATTTTTTGTTTTTGTGTGCTTTTTTTTTTTTTTTAATGCAAGATAGAAATTTGACTTTAGCCTAATCTAAGTGTATATGTGTGTGAAACTCCCTTCTAGAAATTTGAACTCTAGGCCTTATTCCACACACCCCACAAGCATTTATACTTGTGGAATGACTACCGTATCAAGGGTGCGCGGTGGTTTTAATTTGTGCGTTGTTGCTGGGTAAAGACAAAATTATTTTATTTAAAATATTTTTAAAGGGTAGGGTTGTTTGTTTTGGGTAAAAATTGGTTGATTGAACTTAATTTTTTTTAGCCTTACTATTGGTAATTTTTGTTGTTAGGTTAATTTTTTTGGGCTTGTATATTTTGTTTTAGATTTTAGACCTATAAATTTTTTTACGACCTTTAAAAGGAGGACAATGCTAGAGTTAGAATTTTTTTGTACAAATTGTTAATGTGGTAAGTGGTTATTGGTAAGTAAAAAAGTTGATGTAAGTGGTAAAACTAGATGCAAATCAATAAAAATTTACCATCTCAATAGTTAGTAAAAAATTTGTAAAAAAGTTTGTGATTATTGCATTACTCTTAAAAGAATCAATGATATTGTTAAAGGGGGCAAAGTGCAATTTTATAAAACAAAATTACTAAAATTAATGCATATATATATATACTAATATTTAAAAAAAAAAATTAGAGGGGGCCATTGCCCCTCAATGTCCAAATCTACCTCTGTCCATGCCTATAGCAATTAGGTAAAATTAGATTTCGTGAAAGGGTAAGACTTAGATGTTGTTCCTTATATTCTCCTCTTAAAATTCTGTTACGAGAATTTTTCTTATAGGGTGAAAGTGTACTATGTAGTTAAGTAGTTACATGACTGAATCGTAAGAGATGAATCTAAGAAATGACACCTAAAATATTGTATCTAAGTATAATTACAATATACTGCTAATCCCTCAGCTCGAATTCTTTCCCCCTAGTCCCCCAAATACTTTGTACATAAAAATATGCCAATTCAACTATAAAATTTTTGACCGCGTGTTCATCGCATAAAGGCAAAAAGATAATGCTTTTAGACTTTATCATGCACTTGACATAATGTGAGACACTCTAAATTTTTGTTCAAAATATTGAACATTGTCTCAAGAAGCATCTTTATATTTCGATATGGGGTCCATTGGTTGTTTCTCAATCAACATTATGATTTTTTTTTTTATTGGAACCATGAATAGGAATAAAAATTAAATAAAAAAAATAGATAGATAAGCGGGGTAAGGATCCATGTTCGAAAGGGACTTTTTTTTTTCTTTTTCTTTTTTATATATATAAAAAATCACAATTATATGATATAAAATAGCCTTTGAAACTTTTCTTTGGGCCCAAAGATCATAATCGAATCTTTATTTACAACATTTGTAACATGTGGATTATATTTAGAATAAATCAAACCGTAAAACATGATTTTCTCACTCTATAAATTAGGGTTACAACTTAATTACAAGTTCACAAATGCAATACAGCTTTAGTTTCTCACCAAAAAGGCCACTATGGATCTAAAGGTCTTCTTCAGTCTCCTCCTTCTAATACCCTTCTTCTATCTTTACTTCAAACACATATTCTCTAAAAATCCACCACTCCCACCAGGTCCATTTGCATGGCCTATTGTAGGGAACTTTTTCCAAATGGGAAGGCAGCTCCATTACATACTAGCCAACTTAGCTAGAATCCATGGCCCCCTCATGTCTCTACGTTTTGGAAAACAAATTACTATCATTGCATCATCGCCAGATGCAGCAAGAGAAGTTCTTAAGACCCATGACCGAGATTTGTCAGGCCGGTATATCACAAACGCTCTTCCACTCATAAACCCAAAACTCAACTTTGCATTTGGATTTTCCCCTGAGTGCAACGATTATTGGAGGGGCCTAAGGGTTATTTGTAAAACAGACCTTTTTTCAGCCAAAGTATTGGAATCTCAAAACCACATAAGAGAGAAGAAGGTTAGTGAGTTGGTAGGTTTCTTGGGTTCTAAGGAAGGTGAGGTAGTGGATCTAGGAGAGACAGTCTATGTTACTTTTACTAATATTTTGAGTAATGCAATATTTTCAGTAGACTTTTTTGACTTTGTGGGTAAGGGTATTGGTAAAGAGTTGAGGAAGCTTACTGTTGAAATAGTAGAGTTAGGAATGATTCCAGATTTATCAGATTTTTATCCAATATTAACTGGATTTGATTTTCAAGGTATACAGAAGAAACGTGATAAAATAGTTAAAAATTTTATTACTATTTGGGATGATATTATCAAAAAAAGACGGAGACAAGAGAGTTCTATTTTAAGTCAGAGAGATTTCTTGGATGCTTTGATTAAAGAAGGGTTTACAAATGATCAGATCAGCCAACTGATTTTGGTATGCTCTCTCTCTCTCTCTCTCTCTCTCTCTCTCTCTCTCTCTCTCTCTCTCTCTACCCTAATTAAGTTCACTTTATATGTGAAATTTAGAAAGTATGCCATATGTATTTTCATAAATTTAAATTTGATAAGAAAAAAATAATCTTTTTCTCTCTATGTATAGGATCTACTTCTTGCTGGCACTGATTCGAGTAGTATGGTAACTGAATGGGCAATGGCAGAATTGATGAGAAACCAAGATGTCTTGCACAAACTACGTAACGAACTTAAACGTCAAATTGGAACAGAAATGGTGAAAGAATCCCATTTAGCCCATCTTCCTTACCTAGAAGCTTGTGTCAAAGAGACACTAAGATTATACTCTCCAGGACCATTACTCATTCCTCATCGTGCCTTACAAACATGTCAAGTAATGGGCTATACAATTCCTAAAGGTTCCAAAATTCTGGTTAACATGTGGGCAATAGGCCGAGATCCTTCAATTTTTAATGATCCATTGAGGTTCAAACCTGAGAGGTTTCTTGACTCATCTTTGGATTTTTAGGGAACCAATTTTGCCTATACGCCTTTTGGAGCTGGAAGGAGAGTTTGTCCTGGACAACCTTTGGCTACTAAGCAGGTTCCACTTATTTTGGCATCATTAGTCCACTCATTTGACTGGTTTCTTCCAGGTAGTATGAAATCAACTGAACTAGACATGAATGATCATTTCGCCATAACACTAAAAAAGAAGCAACCCCTACAACTTATTCCTAAAGCAAGAAAATAGTTGTGTACCGTTTCTTGTGTATTATAAGTTTTTAAGATTATGTTTTGTATGCCGTTTCTTGTGTGCTATTGTATTATAGTTGTTACCATTAAACTAAACTGTTGTGTATTATTTCTCGTGTAATACTAGTTGTTACGTATCGGTCTTGTAATAATTATTTTCCATGTTAAGTAAGAATTTAAATGCCCAACTCAACCATTGTTTTTTGTTTTTTTTTAATATGGTTTTGTTGCCCTTCTCTCTCTCTACTTTTAGTCTTTACCTTCACTTGTGTTAGTGAAACTAGAAGATATCTTTTTAAAACCTCAATTTTTCTTGTATTTTCTCACTTTTTAAAATTTTTTTAAGGTACAAGTAAATTTTAACACATTTTTAACAATAAATTTTCAGCAAAAAATTAGACAATCTGTTCCCAAACAGACCCCTAGAGTTTAAAATTTCAAAAATTTCCCTTTTCGTATTGTAGCTATCAAATTATTAAAATAATAGAAATTAGATAAGCATGATTAGCTCAATTAAACAAACCTTTATGTACACACCAACTACTCCACAATTTTATGATATGAATTAAAGAAACTTAAATTTTCTCTGGGCCCCATGATCATAAACTAATCATATTATCTTTTATTTAACCAACGTCGATCGACTTCAACAAGTTAAAGAAATTAATTGAATCGATAATCACGTATAAGTTTCTTTATATTTCGACATGGAAATACCACAATACTGCATTGGGGTCCATACTCCATAGGTTGTTACTCAATCAACATTATGATCATTTTTTTTTTAAATTTTGTTGTTGTTTACACTTAAAACTAATTGACATTTGTCATTAGATACTAAATAATATAAATTAGTCTTTGAAACCTTTTTCAGGGCCCCAAGATCAGGTTCATGATCCACAAAAGTAAACATGACAGCTATTCATTTCTGACAATAATCAGTTCATATATGAGAGGGATCCTTCAAACATTTACTCTGGCCCAAAGTCACTATGCAGTAAATAATTCAGTATCTTCATTTTAAACGAGTGGATGTGGAACAACAAAGATATAAATTAAAGAAACTTAAATTTTTCCGGGCCCCATGATCATAAACTAATCATATTATCTTTATTTAACTAACGTCGAGTTCAACATGTTAAAGAAATTGAATTGATAATCACGTATAAGTTTCTTTATATTTCGACATACTGCATTGGGGTCCATACTCCATAGGTTGTTAATCAACATTATGGTCATTTTTTTAATTTTGTCGTTGTTTACACTTAAAACTAATCGACATTAGTCATCAGATACTAACTAATATAAATTAGTCTTTGAAACATTTTTCAGGGCCTCAAGATCAGGTTCATGATCCACAAAAGCAAACATGACAGCTATTCATTTCTGACAATAATCAATTGATAAATGAGAGGGGTCCTGCAAACATTTACTCTGGCCCCTTAGTCACTATGCAGTCAATAATTCAATATCTTCATCTAAAACGAGTGGATGTGGAGCAACAAAGAACAAACTCAAACAGATTCTATCACTTATACATAAACCCTAATAAAAATGATTTTTCTCACCTATAAATTTGAGCGATAACAAGTTCATATTTACCATATACAGCTTTAGTTTCTCACCAAAACTATGGATCAAAAGGCAATAGTGAGGGAGACCTACCTGTTTTTATTCAGTCTCCTTCTCCTTCTAGTAACTCTCTCTTATCTTTATTATTACAAGCACAAACTGTCTAAAAATCCACCACTCCCACAATGCCAAGTCCGTTTGCATGGCCTAATATTGTTGGAAACATTTTCCAAATGGGAAGGGAGCTCCATTCCATACTTGCCAACTTAGCTAGAATCCATGGTCCACTCATGTCTCTATGGCTTGGCACCCAAATTAGTATCATTGCATCATCACCAGTCGCAGCAAGCGAAATTCTTAAGACCCATGACCGAATATTGTCAGGCCGCTATGTCACACATGCCTCTCCAATCATAATCCCAAAACTCAACTTCTCAATTAGAGGTGCCCCTGAGTGCAACTATTATTGGAGGTCCTGAAGGACCATCTGTAAAGCTGACCTTTTTCCAGCCAAAGTATTAAGGAAGGTGAGGTAGTGAATCTGGGAGGGACAGTCTATATTACTGTTACTAATATCTTGAGTAATGTGATATTTTCAATGGACTTTTTGGACTTTGAAGGTAAAGGAATGGGCAAAGAGTTTAGGAAATTTATAGGTGAAATGGCAGGGTTGATGATTACTCCTGATTTATCAAATTTGTATCCTATATTGGGTGCATTGGATTTTCAAGGCATACAAAAGAAACAGATAAACTAATTGGAAAATTTATTGCCATGGGGAGGATATTATCAAAAATAGACAAAAGCAAGAGAGTGCTATTTTAGGTCATGGAGATGTTTTGGATACTTTGATTAAAGATGGGCACACAAATGATCAAATCAATCAATTGATTGTGGTATTCTCTCTCTCTCTCTCTCTCTCTCTCTCTCTCTCTCTCTCTCTCTCTCTCTCTCTCTAAGCTTGTTTTGTACCTATGTATTTCTAAAACTTTTATGTGATAAAAAAAAAATGTTTGTCCCCATGTATAGGAGCTACTTATGGCTGGTACTGACTCTACTAGCATTGTAATTGAATGGGCAATGGCAAAACTGATGAAAAATCTGATAGGCCAAAAACGTATTGACAGATTGTGATGAATTAATTAATTAATTAGCCAAATTTATTAATTAATCAAATTAACATGCAAACGTGTGGTAGCACAAACAATCACTAATTAAATTAAGTATACAGCGGTAAATAAATTGACACAGTGATTTGTTTACGAATGGAAAAAACTTACATGGCAAAAACCCCACCGGGTGATTTTAAAGTCACCACTCCCGATAATCCACTATTATCACAACTATTATCACAACAAGCGGTTACAAGTAAAGGAATTCCAGTACCTTATACCAACTTACAATTGAACTCTTACCCCAATACCTAATTGGACTTATTCTGTAATGACAATATCTCCTTGTAATGCACGGCTCCTAGTATGTGATTAACCAATTGCGCAGTCTTAATACGCGACTTCAATCACCAACTAGAGAAGGTTGTTGGCTGTAAAGTTTTTCAGTTCATCACATGATAAAGATCCAGAAGATGTTCGGTCACAAAACCCTACGGTGTACAAACAAAGCAACTTCTTCACAAGAAAAATAAATTAGGGCAAACTAGGTTTCCGATCACAATTTGCTTGAACAAAATTTTGCTCAACACTTGTGCAACTTGTGTCCCCTTTAATGGCCCTTAAAATAATCATTTTATACGTCTAGGATTATGAGAAAAGAAAGCCCAAGCATACAATCACGGATTGGAGTTAAAACAGAACTGAAACTCTGCTTTTCATAAACCTCAACAGATACCCTATTTGTCGAGCTGCTGTCAAGCCACAGGCTTTAGCAGTTCTACAGGTCTCGATAGATAACTAGTTGTCGAGCTTAATGAACAACACTTTCTGCACTTGAATCTTGGACAGACTTGCATAGCTTTAACACTTAAACTTAAAACAAGTTTTTTGAAGTATTAAACACATCCTAGATCTACCAAAATACAAGGAAAGTGCGTTTTGTCAAAGGATTAGCCAATTACATAAAGTAGTGACATATGTTCCTAACAAGTGAATCACATATGTCTTAACAATCTCCCACTTTGGTAATCCGTGACAAAACCACAACTAACAAATGAACATATGAGAAAAGTCATAAATCACTTAACTCATATTCACTTGTTGAATACAATAAAATCTATCCTAACACAAACTCTTGAAAATTTTTGCAAGAAGAGAGTTTATGGCAAGTAGACTTTGACAACCTGTATTTCTAAAACACTTGAAACAAAACTTATCAAGGCATCTTTGTGTAAAATAGAAATAATAGATTGCATACAAATATAAGAAACATGTGTATAAAGAAAGAAAAGAAGCAACACATGTAAGGGTAGGTGAAGCAACATACATCAATATAAAAAGAATATAAATACAATGTATGTCAAAACGGTCACAAAACCAATATACAAGATATGATGTATCTGAAATAGAAAGAAAAGAAGAAAATACATCAAGTCCTCACTACATCCCTCAAAGTACATACTCCCCCTAACAAAAATCTCCTATGCTAACCTTCCCCTAAGTATGACTACTCTTATAACCAAAACTACTCCCTCTTTTTGTCACAAGTGACAAAGGGTAAGAATGTCAAGTAGACATCTTATCAAAGCTGGAAGAGCTAGCATCTCCATCTCTATCATCGTCGTCGTCGTCCTCGGATACCTCAGGAGGAGGAAAGGGAGACTCCACAAAGCCACCAAGGCAAGCCTACCGTCTAGCAATACGGCCAACACAGGTGTTCACCTGACATAACTCATTAATGAGAGTGTCAAGTTGAGCATCCATGCGCTGAAGCTGCGCTATGATCTCGTCAAGGGTCACACCTCCCGCAGAAGTAGAGGGAGCGGAGGTGGATGGAGCTGAAAGAGCAGGAAGAGCTACCGTACCAGACCGCCTCGAACAAAACTGCGGCTCGCTCCATTTAATGATAGCAAAGTCAATGGCATACATAACAGAGAAGTGGTCGGAAACGGGAAAGGGAACAAAAAAATGGTGTAAGATTCTCATGATAACGGAGGGAAATATGAGCTTATCATGGGCTGCCGTATACCTATAGACATTTATGATACGAAGAATGAAATGAGAGGGAAAATCTATAGTGAGATGCTCTAACAAAGAAAGTAAAAATCAAGCACGGTGCTCTGTGATAGAGTTATGATGAGAAAGAGGATGCAAAACAAAAGTCATCACCATGTTCATGAATATAAGACCTTTAGCAAAGGTCGAATATGGAGTAAACTGACGATTACCCCAATCAGAAGGGCGCTCGCAAAAAGTAGAAATCATTTCGTCTTTGGACACAGTCCTCAGACACTCAAAATTGGGGTAGTCAGGATGCTCTACTCTCGAGACACCCAGCACATCGGATACCAACTCTGATGTGACCACTATGCATGTACCTCGAACGCAAGTATGAAAAAGAGGTACTGAATAATCAAGTCCATGCATATTAGAGTAAAACTCCTGAATCAGCAAGGATGGACAGGTGACCGGGACATCACACAGTAACTCCCAACTCCGACTGTGAATGATAGTGGGTAGGTCAGTGTCGGAGAAGTCTAACAAAATGACTCAGCGTTCCAAATGAACACTTCGTTGAGAAAAGTTCTCCGAGAAGTCCTTTTGGGCATCCTCATCACAGAACCGAATAAAAGAGGGGTTAGGATCAGAAAACGAAGATGCCCCGGAATGAAGAGGGTTCCAAGATGGAGCAAACTTACGTTTTGGTGCCATGACGCACTAACGTAAACTAGAGAGTAAGGGGGGGAAGAAATAAACACTCAGAAAAGTCCTAAAGCAATTCAAATATACAAAATTATATTGAATGTAAATGACGTATGCATGAAAATGCATGAGCATGTGATGTGCAACAATAATATCATCATGGGCTCAGCCCAATTAAAACCTACCAGCACACAAACAGTTTAACATATATAACACACATCTAAATGCATGAAAATATAGTTATAATGCACATGAGATGCAATGCATGTAGAGTTTAAAGCATTTTCACAAAAATCAACCCAAAAATTTCACAATAACTTCATCAACTTTGAAAAACTCCAAAATTTTTAAAAAACCCAAAGACTTAGGTTAAAATTCATGAAATGCATGAATATGAGAGATTTAGACACTTACCAAGAGAAGAAAAACTTGATTAAGGTCGAAAATCAACTTGAGATGAAGTTTGGAGTGTGAGAGAGAAGTTTGGGAAGTGAAAAGGCACAAATTGATTGAGAGAGATCGAGAAAAATGAAGATCGAATCGCGCTAAAACCTTATATAGAAGCTTAGTAAATCTCGACAGATAGATGTGTCAAGAGGTGTCGAGATTTAAAAGCTTAGACAAATGTAGCTATCGAGCAAGTGTTCAGAGGTGTCCACAGCAAAGCAAGCTTGATGGATCGAGGAGGTATCGAGGGGACAGGAATTTTCTCGATCGATCCACCTAGCTATCGAAAGGTGTCGAGATTGCGATAAAAAGCAACTGAAGAGCTCGACAAATAGGCTAGGTATCGAGAGGTGTCGAGGAGTTGTCGAGATTGCTTAAAAACAGTTTTTCAAGAAGAGAAAAACACAAATATGAATGCAATCAAACATGCAACTCAACCAAAGATCCAATCAACATTTTAAACTCTTAAAATCATCTCTCAACAAAAATGATAAGCGCACACACACACACACACAAACACACACACACATACACACACACACACACACTAAATAAGTCTAACCAATTTTATATTTAAAAAACAAGTCAAGACAGTTTAGTGAGTATACATTAACACATGTAAACATTGTGATAACCAAATCACATTATACCTGCACATGTATCAAAAGTAGTAAAGAATATTGCATGTTGTGTGTAAAAAACATCACAAGATTACATAAATGTATACATGTTATGACGATTTAAGATATGAGAAAATCACTTTAAGTAACACACAATCATAACTATTTGATGGGGACTATCACCTTTGAGGTACATCATATAATTCCCACATCTCCTAGAATACACGTTTGCAATCATATATAAAGCATTTTGATATTTTTTCTTTTTATTTTTCTTTGCATATATATAATTTTTTTTAAGTGAATCATGCATGGGCATATAAGAGAGAGAAAAGAAATACCCAATGATGTTAAGCATTTGGCATTCCAATTTTGCCATGCCAAAGCATACAAATATCATTGACATTACACTTTTGTTATGTCGAAGCATACAGATGTCATTTCATGATTGGCAGGCAACAATGGTAAGATGGTAAGATGGTTATTTATGTCTTTCTCTTATGATTTTCTAGTTCTTCCCGTTAAAAAGAGTGATACGAGTATTAAGTACAAGAGATTACTCAATCTTACTCATCACAAACAAGAGTCACAAAGCTCACTTGCTTAATTGTGTATAGAGATGCTCATCTAAGCTACAAGAGATACAAAGTTTAGAAAATTTTGTTTCAATGACCATCCAAGGTACACAAGTACCAATGTACACAAACACACACTGTTTTTGTATTTTTCTAATTTTTTAATTTTTATTTTTATTTTTATATCAAAAAGAAAATAAACAAACTGAAAACAAACAAAAACATGTTAAACAAAGTAAAGCAAAAAAACTAGATGCAAATGCATGAGGAGGAAAGAAGAGAGAGAGATCAATCCATGGAGATGACACCGATGTTTTGACGAAGGAATTCAAAACGTTTGTTGTCAAGAGGTTTGGTAAACAAATCAGCATTCTAATCATCAGTGTGAATAAACTCAAGAGTGAGAGTACCATCTTTAACAAGCTCTCTAATGAAGTGATGCCGAATCTCTATGTGTTTAGTTCGAGAATGTTGAACCGGATTCTTAGAGATGTTAATGGCACTGGTATTGTCACAGTAGATGGTAAGATGCTCTTGACAAATACCATAATCATGGAGGAGTTTTTGCTTCCATAGGAGTTGGGTGCAACAGTTACCTGCAGCAATGTACCCAACTTCTACAGTGGATAATGAGATGGAGTTCTGCTTTTTGCTCATCCAGGAGACAAGATTATTACCCACATAAAAACAACCCCTCAATATGCTCTTTCTATCATCAGCATTCCCAGCCCAATCAATGTCAGAATACCTAGTTATGACATCATTTGTGTCCTTGCTATACCACACACCAAAGTCGGTAGTGGTTTTGACATACTTTATGATTCTTTTCAAAGCAATCATATGAGACTCTTTAGGATTAGCCTAATATCTAGCACACACTCCCATACTATAACTAATGTCAGGTCTACTAACAGTAAGGTAAAGAAAACTACCTATTATGCTTTTATAAAAAGATGAATCAACACTTTTACCTAACAAGTCAATAGTGAGTTTAACATTTGGGCTCATAGGGGTTCTAACATAATTAGCAGATTCTAAACCAAACTCTTTCAAAAGATTTTTAGCATATTTAGATTGAGATAGAAATATACCTGAATCTTGTTGACGAATCTGCAATCCAAGAAAGTGAGTTAGCTCTCCAATCATGCTTATCTTGAACTTGGCTTGCATGAGTTTTGAGAAGTTATGAGCAAGTTCATCCTTAGTCGATTCAAAGATGATATCATCAACATAGACTTGACCAATTATCAACTTGCCATCTTCCCTTTTGATGAATAGAGTCTAATTAGTTTTTCCTTTTGTGAACCCATGTGATACTAAGTATTGTGTGAGTCGATCACACCAAATTGTAAGGGCTTGCTTTAAACCATAAAGTGTCTTCTTGAGGTACAACACATAATCCGAAAAGTGTGGATCAAGGAACATATTTTTTAAGTAACCTATTCAAGAAAGTAGTCTTTACATTCATCTGGTAAAACTTGAACTTTAAGTGACATGTTAGAGCTAGGAGAATTCTGATGGACTCCATACGGGTAATTGGGGCAAATGTTTCATCATAGTCTACTCCTTCCATTTGTGAGTATCCTTGAGCTACAAGACGAGCCTTGTTGTGGATCACATTACCCTTTTTATCAGTCTTATTGTAGAATATCCACTTTGTGCCGATAATGTAGTCACCCTCCAGTCTAGGTACTAGAGTCCAGACATTATTTCTCTAAAACTGAAACTGTTCATCATGTATTGCTTCAACCCAGCTTTCATCCTGAAGAGTTTCCTCAACTTTAGTGGGTTTAACCTATGACAAATAACAACAATAAGACACAAAGTTAGCAACACATTTATTAACTGTACACTTTCTTAATGTGAATTCATTCATGTTTCCCACAATAACTTCAGGAGAATGATTTAATTTAATCCTAGAAGAAGGTCCTTTCTCTTCATGGGATTCAGAATTTGGTGAAGTGGGTATATCTACAGAATCTTCCACAACACTTGGAGTACCGGGAATACTTGGAGATACAGGTTCTTGTTCAACAATTTGTACTTGGAGATACAGGTTCTTGTTCAACAATTTCTTGAACTTCCTTGGGCTCAGGAGGAAGAATTTCTTTAGGGAGTTCCTCATTAACTTTCTCTGAACTAGAATCTGAAGACTCATCAATAACAACATTCATTGTTTCCATAACCTTTATAGTTCTTTTGTTGTATACCCGATAAGCCTTGCTTGTAGAGGAGTATCTCAGAAATATTCCTTCATCGCTTCAGGAGTCAAATTTTTCCACATTCCCTCTATCCTTGAGGATGAAACAAGTACTTCCAAAAATTCAAAAATACTTCACATTTGGCTTTCTTCCTTTCCATAACTCATATGGAGTCTTCTTGGTACCGAGCTTGAAGTACACTTTATTAACCGTATGACATGCAGTGTTTACGGCTTCTTCCCACAAGTTTTTAGCCATATCCTTGTTGTGCAACATGGCTCTGGCCATCTCTTGAACAATCCTGTTCTTTCTTTCTACTACACCATTCTGCTGAGGAGTAATAGGAGCAGAGAATTCTTGAGATATGCCTGATCTTATGCAAAAGGACTTCATATAAGAGTTCTCGAATTCTTTACCATGATCACTTCGAATTCGATCAATCTTCAGGCTCTTTTCATACTGCAATCTTATGCATAAGGCTTCAATGTACTCAGAAGCATCAGACTTGGATCGTAGGAGAATAATCCAAGTGTACCTAGTGAAGTCATCTACCACAACCATGATGTATCTCTTACCACCAAGAGACTCGATTCTAGTTGGACCCATAAGATCCAAATGTAGAAGCTCTAATGGTCTAGATGTATCTAATGTCTGAGTGCCTGAATGCTTAGCTTTCGTCTGTTTCCCAAGCTGATATGGTCCACACACCACATTGCTTATTCTATTAAGTTTTGGTATCCCCAAGACTAATTCATGCTTAGATACAATAAAGAGATGTTTGCAACTAGCATGTCCTATCTGTTGGTTCCATAGGTCTTCATTTGGTAAACGAATGTTATTGCACACAATATCAGTATTAGGAACGAATCCATAACAATTGTCTAGAGTGCGAACACCACTTATGAGTTTCTTTCCCGACTCATCCATGACAAGATACTTTCCCTTTGAGAATAGCACAATGAAGTCTTGATCACATATCTAACTTATACTCAACAGGTTCACTCTCAGACCTTCTACATATAGAACATTTGCAATGTCAGGCAGTCTAGGTAAAGAGATGATTCCCTTTCCTTTAATCTGTGATTTGCTCCTATCACTAAAAGTGACATTGCCACCTTTCTTAGACTCGAAAACCTTGAAGAGGGATCAGTCTCCAGTCATGTGTCTTGAGCAACTGCTGTCAAGGTACCACAAACATGTGTCCATAAACTTAAATGCATATTTCATCATGAAGCACACTTCGTGCTTAGATGACAGATCAGTGGGAATGGTGTTTTCTCTCATCTGCCTTTTATTACCTAAGCCTTTAACCTTCACCTTTCTCAGATGAACTCTTTTGCACATTTTCATTTTGAGATAGTCTAATTTCTTCTTTGTCAACTTGAGATCTTTTCCAATAGTCATCATAATAGAATTCAAATAATTTTTAGACTTGCATTTTCTGATATACTCAAACAAGTAGAGATTAAAAAAACAAGATGTATTTGAAAACAAAGATTTCTTCAAGATGGTTGCAGCCATGACAACAGGGGTCAATGGATCACACAACAAATATTAATCCTAATCAGAGTGTGCCTACTCTGATACCACTTGATAGGCCAAAATCATATTGACCCCTTGTGATGAATTAATTGATTAATTAGCCAAGTTTATTAATTAATCGAATTAACATGCAAACGCATGGTAGCACAAACAAATCACCAATTCAACTAAGTATGCAGCAGAAAATAAATTGACACGGTGATTTGTTTATGAATGTGGAAAACCTACACAGCAAAAATTCCACCAGGGGATTTTAAGGTCTCCACTCTCGAGAATTCACTATTATCATAACAAGCGGTTACAAGTAAAGGAATTTCAATACCTTATACCAACCTACAGTTGAACCCTTACCCCAATATCCAATTGTACTTGTTTTGTAGTGACAATCTCTCATTGTAATGCATGGCTCCCAATACGTGACTAACCAATTATACGGATCCCAGTATGTAACTTCAATCACCAACTAGAGAAGATTGTTGGCTGCAAAATTTTTCAAATTCATCACACGATAAAGATCTAGAAGATGCTTGATCACAAAACCCTGCAGTGTACAAACACAGCAACTTTTTCACAAGAAAGATGAACTAGGGCAAACTAGGTCTCCGGTCACAATTTGCTTGAACAAAACTTTGTTCAACACTTGTGCAACTTGTGTCCCCTTTGACGGCCCTTAAAATAATCATTTTATATGTCTAGAGTTGTGAGAAAAGAAAGTCTAAATATACAATCACGGATTGGAGTCAAAACAGAATTGAAACTCTGTTTTTCATAAACCTCAACAGATACCCTATCTGTCGAGCTGTTGTTGAGCCACGAGCTTCAACAGCTCTACAGGTTTCGATAGATAGCTAGCTTTCGAGCTAGTTGTCGAGCTTTAATGAACAACACTTTCTACACTTGATACTTAGACAGACTTGCATGACTTTAACACTTGAACTTGAAACAAGTTTCTTGAAGTATTAAACACATCCTAGATTTACACAAATACAAGTAAAGTGCGTTTGTCAAAAGATTAGTCAATTACATAAAGTAGTGACATATGTTTCTAATAAGTGAATTACATATGTCTTAACAAAATCAAAATGTCATGGATAAACTCTGTGATGAACTTGAACGTGGAATTGGTACAGGCATTGTGAAAGAATCTCATTTAGCCCATTTTCCTTACCTAGAAGCTTGTGTCAAAGAGACGCTTAGATTACACCCTCCAGGACCACTACTCTATGAGAGACCGAGCCCCCGACCCCCTTTTTATGATTTTGGACCAAACTCACGTAAATGGGTGGAGTCGTGTTATTGCCTCTCAAAATAGAGGTTCCACTAGTTATATTTTCCTTTTTAGATTAAGGATTTTACAATGGAGTTGCCACTTATTTAATTATTGGGATAAATAAGAAAATCAAAATTAAAAAATTCCTCATTTTGTTAATTTTCAATTGAATTTACATTAATCATAGGAAAATTACATGGTTTTGGTCCTAAATATAATCTAAGATAAAGTTAGTGGCTTTGTTTCTTAGTTACAATCTAAAAATCGAAGATTACATAAATAAGCATTTGATCTACTAACTCTTGATCTAAGCTCGGAGGCTATATTACAAGGTGGGAAGGTGTTAGACACCTACCTTACCTAGTGAAACCGGTCTTCTAGACTATGATGGCCAACATTCATATTATATCATCCAATATGTCAATTAATTTACATGTTGAATTAATGTGTGTGCATGTGATAAACCCTAATTCAATTTATTAAGCATTGCATTTGGATTGAAAAATAAATTCTAGTGAATGTGTGTGGATGGCGATATCCTAAATTCAAGAATTTAAAAGAATTATTAAACAAACATGTTTTTCATATTTTTTATGTGGATTTAAGATTAAAACTAGTGATATGCATGAGCATGTGATGAACAACTAAGAACATGTAAGAACAATTAAGAACACTAAAACATATTCAAGGGAATTTAAATGATTACTATCATGCTTTAATCTTAAACTCTCATCATGGCAACACAAAAAAAAATTAGGGAAATGGATTATACCTTCATGCAAGATCCATATGGTGGAGGGGGAGACTTTTGAGGGAGATCCTAAGGGTAGAGGAAAAGAAGAGCTAGGAGAGGAAGAGTGAGTCTCACTTAATACCTTGAGTCTCAGAAAGACCAAGATATGACAAGACTACTCAACTTCACTAGAACTTAAGAGAGGAGAAGAGAGGGGGGGTTTTTTGTGTGCTTTGGAATGAAGGAGATGGAATGTTTATATACTAGTGGTGGAGGAAATATGAATAGAAGGCCATTTAATGAGGGTTGACAAAGAATCATGAACCTAGACCTCATTTTAGCCTTGGGGAAAATCTGATGCCTTAGGGAAAATCTGTTGCAATAATGGAAATATTGGTGGGAGTGAGGAGCAAGCCAAAATTCGGTTTTCCCGTAACTGCTGTAACAGCTTGTAAAGCCAATTTCGAAAAATCATATCTGACTCAATTCTGATCGGAATTGTCTTGTTCTTGTGCTCAAATTGAAGCTCCGAATGTCTAGTTTCTAGGAAAATTAACCTCATTCACAGATTCAATATATTCTGAGAGACATCAATGAAATGGTGAGCAGAGATCATTTGTTAGAAAATAGTTTCAGCACAATTAACATTAATGAGTCCCAAATTAGCTCCCAATTAACATTAAATGGCTCCAATCACTCCCATTTCAGACTTAATTGGTTCCAAATTTACTCTAATTAAAAGATAATTGCACAAATTACTCATTGAATAATTAATGTTTAACTATCTAATTAATTAGATGTACACAACCTCACCATAAAATGTAGTCCTAATCAATCAAATTATGACACATCATTGATCTCCAATTGATTACACTTATAACCAATTGAAATCAATTGTTCATAATCACACATAGTCCGACTCAATTTGTGATAATGCATCTCAACCATTAAAACTTGATGTGATGATAACTTTCAATCTGGTGGTCCAATTAGAGCTTATGACCAGTCAATTTGATTGTTACAACATCAAGATTATTTTGGTGAAATGAGATTAAGAATCTAATGGCCAGAATCAAGATGCATATTTTCATGGTGAAAATACCATTTTACCCTCCATGTGAGGTTAAATAAGGGTTGCAAAATGGGGTGTCAACATACTCCTTCCTCACTGTGTCTTGCCAAAATGCCTAGTGATGGGCTATATAGTGTCTAAAAACTCTCAAGTTTTGGTTAACCGTATGGGCAATTGGTTGAGATCCTATGATTTGGAATGATCCACTGAGCTTCAAACCTGAGCGGTTTCTTGACTCATGCTTGGATATTAAGGGAAATAATTTTGACTATATGCCTTTTGGAGCAGGAAGGAAAATTTTCCCTGGACAACCTTTGGCAATTAAACAAGTTCCATTTATTTTGGCATTATTGGTTCACTCATTTGATTGGTTTCTTCCAGGCAATATGAATTCAACTGAGCTAGAAATGAATGATCATTTCTCCCTAACATTGCGGAAGAAGCAACCCCTACAACTTATTCCTAAAGGAAGAAAATATTTGTATACCGTGTCTTGTGTTCTATTAGATGTTAAGATAAGTGTGTTTAATTAAGTACTTTTTTTGTGTGATATTATTGCTAGAATGGTGAATATTGGGAGTGTAAGACAATCATTGTCCTTAAACTAAGTTGTTGTGTATCATGTCTTGTGTGTAAAATTAGTTTTTACTAATTGTTCTTGCAACAATAGTTTTCATAGTTATTCTTCAAGTAAGAATTTGCCCAACTCTACTATTGTATATTCTACTTTGTCTTGAAAGTCATTGATTCACAAGAGTCGTGTAACTCAATTGGTTTGCATTTTTTAGTGTTTTAAATAGAGATATTTATGATTTAAATCCCGACACTCTCCAATTATCCACACACAAAAAAATTTCATTGATTCCTTTCCCCCTTAACTTAAAATTGAGACATAGATACTTCCTTGGACTTCTGACAAGTCACGCAATCCTTGATTTCTTCTTACTTTGCACTGGGCCCAGAATAATTTATTTGTATTAGTTAAGAGGATCACATATATAGATCAACAAAAGGAGTGAATGATTTCTTGATTAGAATCTCTTGAAAAGTTTAAATTGTGAATCCCAATCCATCCTGTATCTATTTCTATTCCAACAGCGCTAATAATTAATAAACAAAGCACCATGATGAAGGCACTGAAAAAAATATTCTTAGGTTTGTAGACAAAGAAATACTGGGAGTGAAATGCAAGACGCAAAGTTGAGCCGTGTAGTGATCATTGCTAAAAAAAAAAAAAAAAAAAAAAAAAAAAAAAAAAGGGAAAAAAACACAGCAATCCTTTGTCCAGTTTTGAGTCTTTTGACATAATAGTGCAGTTGATGCCATAGAGAGCCCTAGCTACAGAAATGGTGGTGACACTGGCTTCTGTACTGTTTCTTCATTTCCTTCCCACTTCCACTTAAATAAATAAATAAAAAAAAGAAGAACTGAAGAAGGAATGCAATAGGAGAAATAGTCTTGAAATCTGGTCGATGAGTAATACTGAAGAAATAACACCTTAAGAATACCCTAACAATTGAGAGTTTAATATAACCTTAAGAAATAGTCTAGATGATTTTTTTTTTTTTGCAACATGATAAATCTCAAGGATGGTCATCATAAATAAAAATAAAGCACATGGTAAAGACGCTCAAAATATATTCTTAGTTTTATCAATAAAAAATGAACAATACTACAAGCACATATTATTTTATAACATTTTTATAAAATGCTAATGTGGCCAATTTTTTATTGGTTTTTATCTAGGTTTATTATTACTATCACTTTTTTATTTACTAATAATCACTCACTACACCAATAATCTGTAAATTTTTTTATAAAGTAGTTTGTATCTCTAGGATTACTAATAAAAAAAATAGGAATTGGATCAGTGTGTAAAAAGCCCTAAAGAAATTATGACACCCAGCTTCACCGTTTTCTTCGTACATTTGCTTTCCCTTTATACTAAAATTATAATAATCTGTATTTTTGAACTCTGAAAAGAGCACTACCAGTGTCTTTAGAGTTTAGAGCAAGAAAATATGTCTTTTTTTTCCTTTTCTTTTCTTTTTTTATATAAAAAATATATATATTTAGGAACGTATGTCGACTTACTGATTTGCCAAAGTTTGGTTCGTTCATATTGTATTGATGGGAATCATTTGCATTGTGGAGTTCAGAGTTTAGACAATACAGAACCCAATTAACCCAACTTGTAATCCAATTGACTCTACTTACTTGCGGTCTGTTTAAAACAACTCATTTTTAACCTAAACACTATCTTACTCAAATCCAAACGCCCCCCAACTCAACATAGCTTGAGCCGACCCGTTTATCAAGTCTAGCCGAGCACCTACTTAAACCAGAAGGCTGGTAGGTTTGGGATTAAAAATTAATATTATTTCAATCACTAATTCTAAGTATTACTTAAATAGAATATAAATGTGAAAAATATGAACGACAAAATCAATAACTTTTCGACTTCAACGTGTACGTTAAAGCAAATGAACTGATAATCATGTATAAGACTATATTTCGACATGGAAAACCCGCAATATAATACTGCTATCAGTGCTATGGGGTCCATTGGTTGTTACTCAATCACCATTATGAATTTTTGTTTGTTTGTTTAATTTTAAACTAATCAACATTATGATTGAAGTCAAGCATGGCGAAAAAAACTAATTAGATAATGAGGGTCAGGCACTCAGGATCCACTAAACTAAATGGCCATTTTTTTTTTATTAAAAAAAATCCCAACTAAACCACTAACAATTATATAATATAAATTAGTCTTGGAAACTTTTCTTCGTCCAAAAGACATAAACGAATCTTTATTTACAACATATGTAATTGACATGTGGGTTTAGAATAAATCAAACCCTTAAACATGATTTTCTCACTCTATAAATTTGGGTTATAACAAGTTCACAAGTACAATACAGCTTTAGTGCAGGTCTCAACAAAACTATGGATCTAAAGGCAATAGTGAGCGAGACTGACCTGATCTTCTTCAGTCTCCTCCTCCTAATACCCCTCTTCTATCTTTACTTCAAACACATTTTCTCTAAAAATCCACCACTCCCACCAGGTCCATTTGCATGGCCTATTGTAGGGAACTTTTTCCAAATGGGGAGGCAGCTCCATTCCATACTAGCCAATTTAGCTGAAGTCCATGGTCCTCTCATGTCACTACGGCTTGGCTCCCAAATTAGTATCATTGCATCATCGCCGGAAGCAGCAAGAGAAGTTCTTAAGACCCATGACAGAGAATTGTCGGGCATGCAGGTTCATAGCAAACGCTATTCCACTCATAAACCCAAAACTCAACAACTTCTCACTTGCAGCCGCCCCTGAGTGCAACGATTATTGGAGGTCCCTAAGGGCTATTTGTAAAGCTGACCTTTTTTCAGCCAAAGTATTGGAATCACAAAATCATATAAGAGAGAAGAAGGTGAGGGAGTTGGTAGATTTCTTGGGTTCTAAGGAAGGTGAGGTAGTGAATCTTGGAGAGGCGATCTATGTTACTTATACTAATATCTTGACTAATGCAATATTTTCAGTGGACTTCATGGACTTTGAGGGTAAAGGTATTGGTCAACAGCTAAGGGAACTTATAGTTGAGGTAGTAGAGTTGGGAATGATCCCAGATTTATCATCTTTCTATCCTATAATAAAAGCATTGGATATTCAAGGTATACAAAAGAAATGTGATAAAATAGTTCAAAATTTTATTTCTATTTGGGAGGATATTATCATAAAAAGACGAAAACAAGAGAGTACTATTTTAGGTCAAAGAGATTTCTTAGATGCCATGATTAAAGACGGCTTTACAAATGATCAAATCAGTCAACTTATTTTGGTATTCTCTCTCTCTCTTTCTACACACACAGAATACCAAGTTTGCTTTTTACATGATTTAGAAAGTACCACATATATATTTCCATAGCTTTTATGTGATAAAAATTATTGTTTCTCTCCATGTATAGGACTTAATTATTGCTGGCACTGATTCTAGTAGCATGGTAACTGAATGGGCAATGGCAGAATTGATGAGAAACCAAGATGTCATGCATAAACTTCGTGAAGAAATTGAAAGTGAAATTGGCACAAATATTGTGAAAGAATCCCATTTAAGTCACCTTCCTTACCTAGAAGCTTGTGTCAAAGAGACATTGAGATTATACCCTCCAGGACCACTACTCATTCTTCATCGTGCCTTACAAACATGCCAAGTAATGGGCTATACAATTCCTAAAGACTCCTTTATTTCGGTTAACATTTGGGCAATAGGTCGAGATCCTATGGTTTTCAATGATCCATTGAGCTTCAAACCCGAGCGGTTTCTTGATTCGTCTTTGGATTTTAAGGGAACTAATTTTGACTATACGCCTTTTGGAGCAGGAAGGAGAGGTTGCCCTGGACAACCTTTGGCTACTAGGCAAGTCCCACTTATTTTGGCATCATTGGTCCACTCATTTGACTGGTTTCTTCCAGGCAGTATGAAATCAACTGAGCTAGACATGAATGATCATTTTGCCATAACATTGAAGAAGAAGCAACCTCTGCTGGTTATTCCTAAAAGAAGAAAATAGTTGTGCACCATTTCTTGTGTAATATTAGTTATTAAGATGCTTTTTGAATTTTGTGTACCATTTCTTGTGGGCTATTGTATTTTTGCTATTACCTTATAATTAAGAAGTTGTGCATCATTTCTTGTGTTGTATTAATTGTCACATATTGGAGTGTGACAGCACCAGACCAACCATTACTTTTTCTTACAATGGGATAGTCAATTATTGTTACAAGGCTAGCTAAGGGTTTGTTTGGTAGGGATGATGGAAGTAGTTAGGGATAATTGAAAAATGAAAGAACAAAAAAGATATTAATTTTCTATTCTACGTTTGTTAGGATTGATAACAAAATCAAAAGTGAGATGATGAAAAGTTACAGTATCTTTCTTTTATTCAAGAAGGAAAATAGGTGAAATTAAATGGTGATTTTTAGAAATTTACATTAATCATTTTGGATTATTGAATTGCTGAATAGTTGTTTTGGATTGTGAATGCTTTGATACATCTCTTTTTAATTACTCTATTTTGGAAACTATCTTTTAGTTAAATCAAGTATTACATGACTTCTTCCATTTCATTTCACTAAGTTTCAATTTCCAATATGTAGACATACATATGCCTCCTATATGAAAGGGAACTTGTTTGAACAAGTTCAGAACTGGGACACAACACAGCATTAATGAATTCTCAAACAAGCTCCCTTCTTATTAAAGCCTTTCCCATTTTCAAACACTGGGTTTCTAATTGGCTATGTTAATGTCTCAGCCATGACAATTTGTCAGGCTACAACACTGTTGGGCTGGGTTTGTAATTAGCTACCAAATCATTAGATTGGGCAGGGATATGTGTGTTAATTAATAACCTGGTGGAAGACCCATTAAAAAAAAATCAAATGCAAGCCCGTTTTTCTTTCAAGTTAGCCCACATTTCAAGTTAATAAGATCCACTTGGTTACTCTCTAAAAATAAAATAACTGTTAGTCTAATACTAACTCATGACAGCCATTATCCAAAAGCAAAACACAAGACTCTAACCAGAATGGTCACCATCAACGAAGGGAGTTCTTTTTTATTTAAATTAATAATATATCTTTCCGATGCACGAATTAATACAAAATCATGATGTAACTAAAAAAGATATTTTATATAATATAATTGAAATTTTTTTTTAAATGTTGTTAATAAAATGTTTCATGCTTCAAGAGTTTTGTAATTTAACTGGTTAGCATTTTCTAGTATTTAAAAAAAAAAAAAAAAAACATTCAAAATTTAAATCCTCTATCTTTGGTTGCAATTGTCACAAAAAAAAAAAAAAAAAAAAAGTTTCACTCAATCATATTCCGGCATTATTATAAATTCTTTGAGTTTATCTCACTGACAAAACAACAACAAACTTACGTATTAACTTAAAAAGTCAAGGTGCTAAAATAGACAATTTTTTTCCCAGTTGAAAATTATGTATTAACATATGATTTCTTGAAAAAGTAATATTTCCTAGCAATATCTCTCAATCTGATGTCTGTTCATTTGAAAATTGTCTGCTAAAAAAAAAAAAACAAAATCTCTTATACAAAAAGCCACTTTAGCATGTTTTAGATGTAAGATGAACTAAATCTAGTTTAATGACTAACATGATCCATAACCATATATGATACTGCCCTTTCTGTGTTAATTCATTATCATGGTAAAGCAATCATTATAAAACGAATACTATATAACTCATATCTTCTCTATTAAAAAAACCCCTAAATCTTTAGTGTATACAAACCACTAGTCCATGGTGTTTGTACAAACAAACCAAATAATAATAAAGACAAATTAAAGGGTCAAGTTGGTATTTCCCTCTCTCTCTCTCTCTCTCTAAGTGAATGAAGGAATATGTATAATAGATATCTTCTCCTTATTCATTTCTTGTTATTTTGCTTGAAAACATTGCGAAAATTGGGGAAAATTATGCTAAGTATATTGAATACTTAATTTGTTGGTTTTTATGATATCTTTGAAATTATTCAAAAATAATATAAGCTATGCTACTATAAATTGAAATATAATAAAAGAAATAACATATTTGAAATGTTCACTTGAATATTTTATAGATATAACATATCTGTACCTAAATCATATTTATCCTATCTTGTATATTACTAACTATGTTCTAAATCTACTTTTTTCCTTATAACAATTAGTATCCACATATTATATATATTTTTTACAACTTCATCAGCATCTATCCTGGGTGAAAGATATTTTGCAAACTATATAATTTAAAAGAAGTTTCTGCAAATAAATTAGTATTTGTCCTCAAGAACTTGCAAGAGGTTTTACTTCCTATAAGTATTTTGATATGGTTTTAGAACTATAGACATAATGCTATAACTTTACAGATTTATCTTGTAACAATAGACTTATATCCTTAGTTGCTGCAGCTATGCCCTCCTATGGGTCTCTTCTCCTCCCCAAAAAGGTCTGTGAAAAACTTGATGCCCTTAACAGGAAATTTTGGTGGGTTTGTAGTGATGAGAAAACTCATGGGCTCTATCTTAAAAGTTGGGACTCTATATGCACTCCAAAAGCATTGGGTGGTCTTGGGATAAAGAAAACTGAGGACATGAATCGTGCTCTTGTAGCTAAATTAACTTGGGACGTGGCTAGTAATGCAAAGAAGCCTTGGGTACAGATGTTTCAGAAGAAATATGTAAGGGGTAAGAATTTCATGAAGGTGCCTATGCCTAAATCCATCTCTTGGTCATCTAAGAGTATCTTTGGCTGCAAAGATGTGGTAATAAAAGGGCTTTGTCATAAAATTGGGAGTGGGTGGAATACTTGGATTTTGGATGATCCTTGGGTTCCTGAAGAATCAGATTGCACTCCTAAAGTTAAAAGTGGAGTTGTTCTAACTAAGCATGTGGTGGCCAATCTCATAGATCAAGATAGTCGACAATGGGATAGGGGTAAGTTAGCTGAACTATTTATTCCAGAATCAGTTAATAAGATTCTTGGAATTCATCTATCACACCGAGTCTCCCAAGATCAAATATTTTGGTGCCTCTCTCCATCAGGGGAATATATAGTTAAATCAGCCTACAATAGTCTAAGATCAGTAGCTCAAGTTCCCCGTCAACATCTAAATAGTAAAGGCTGGAACGATATTTGGAAGCTCAATGCAAATGCTAGACTCAAACATTTGTTGTGGAAAATAGCTTGGGGAGTTCTTCCAACTTGTGTAGCTATAAATAACAGGTTCTCCATTCCTTCTACTGATTGTTGTTTGTGCAAAAATGCCCAGGAAACTCTTGATCACGTATTCCTTCAATGTGATTGGGCATCCCAAATCTGGCTCCTTGCTCCATGGCCTCTCAATCTTCAGAATATAGGTAATATTTCCATCTTTGTTTGGATAAAGATAATTCTATATCCTAAAGGTCTGCTTGGTCTAGATGATTGTGATGTAAAGTATTTTCAGCTCTATGCTCTAATAGTCCTAGACCAAATTTGGGTGACAAGGAACAAAATCAAGTTTTAAGGAAAGAGTTCCAATCCTTTGGAGCTTTCTAGACAAATTCTAAGATCATATGAAGAACATAAACAAGCCTGGAAAGACAATCTTCACAGTTCTATAAGGAAAGTGATATAGAAGCCTCCTCCATATGGGTGGGTTAAATTAAATTTTGATGTAGCTGTAAGAGAAGAAAAAATTTCTCTAGCTATAGTGGGTAGGGATGATAAAGGAGTTCTAGTGTTTGCTTGGGCAAAACAAATTGAACCAAGTAGTCTTCTGGTGGGTGAAGCAAAGGCAGCACTTTGTGCCATTAAGAAAGCCATTGAAAATGGGTTTTCTAAAATCATAGTGGAAGGTGTTGCTTGGAATGTGATAGATCCCTTGAGTAGTACAGGAAAGACACCTCACTGGAGGATTGTGGAGGTGGTTACAGATATTTTGGATTTTGTAAAGTATTTTCAAGCTATTTTATTTTCTTTTGTGTATAGAGAGGGCAATGTTCCAGCCCATCTTTTAGCCCAATGGGCGGCTTTTGTTAATTGGGTAGGGCCAGTTCCCATCTCTAAGGTCCCTCTCCTAGTTTTTGAGGCTGTGGAGAGAGATGGTTTCAGGCCCTCCTGTCTTTTGTACTCTGTTATTCATAAATAAAATATTTATTCAACAAAAAAAAAAAAAAAAAAAAAAAAAACTTAATCTTACTCGTATATCACTGTTTCAATGCTTTGTCCTTTTTTTAATTTTTTAATGAGAGAGCTTGTGTCCTAATTGAGTGCAGGGATGAGAGCTAAAAGCTGAGGCAGTAAGTTCGCCACTAACAGAGAGATTCCCCTTTAGTGTCTGCGGCAGCGGCACAGTGGCAGAGAGAGGCAGCGGCTCTAAATCCAAGTTAAGCTATAATCTATACTTATATATTACTAAAAGTTAAAACGTAGTATTTAATGTTGCTACGCTTACATTAATTCACGTCAGCAGTCATGTCATTCTTATCATTTTTCCTAAATTTATCTTACACTTTTAAAATCTATATCTATATCTATATATTACTAAAAATTGAAGCGTAGCATTTAATATTACTACGCTTACATTGAGCTACGTCAGCAGCTATGTCATTCCTATCCTCTTTCCTAAATTTATCCTACAATTTTATAATTTTTTTTTTATACAAGATAGAATTCTACTCTATCCAAATCTAAATGTATATGTGTTTGAAATCTAAGTG
Source organism: Quercus gilva (assembly GCA_023621385.1). NCBI lineage: Eukaryota > Viridiplantae > Streptophyta > Magnoliopsida > Fagales > Fagaceae > Quercus > Quercus gilva. The sequence continues at coordinate 21,024,748 of CM042481.1, read as the reverse complement.
TACATTGAACTACGTCAACAGCCATGTCATTCCCATCCTCTTTCCTAAATTTATCCTATAATTTTATCATTTTTTTTTATACAAGATGGAATTCTACTCTATCCAAATCTAAGTGTATATGTGTTTGAAACTTCTTCTTGGAGACTTAAACCCTAGCCCTTGCCCCCCCCCCCCCCCCCCCAACTATAAAGCCCACATCTTTTAAATTTAATTCCACTGGCCTGCTTCTTCTAAATTTAATTCTAATGTAAAGCTCAAACCCAAGCATTCTCAACCAAAAACCCTTTGAAAGTCACGGTTACAACTTCTTGGATTTCCTTCTCTTTTGTTTCTCACGTAAAACGTGTTCCTTCCCCTTCCTCGCCTTCTAACGGTAGATTTCTCATGCAAACTGTGTTACTTCCCCTTTACCACACTCTAATGGCAAACTTCTTACGCAAAACATGTTCCTTCCCTTTCCCCACCTTCTAACGGCGGCCTCTCTGTCTTCCTTACTCCTCTCCTCACGTCAACAGCTATATCATCCTCATCCTCTTTCTTAAATTTATCCTACAAATTAAAATAGTTTTTATCAATTTTAAAATACTAATAAAACTAAAATTATTTCCAACCTATCTCCATCATAAATCCCACTTCTTTTAAATTCAATTATACCAGCTCGCTTCTTCTAAATTTAATTCTAACGTAAAGTCCAAACCCAAGCCTTCTCAACTGAAAACCCTTTGAAAGTCACGGTTACAACTTCTTGGATTTTCTTCCCTCTTGTTTCTCATGCAAAACGTGTTCCTTCCCCTTCCCCACCTTCTAACGGAAGATTTCTCGCACAAATCGTGTTACTTCCCCTTCCTCACATTCTAACGGCAAACTTCTTATGCAAAATGTCCCCTTCCCCACCTTCTAACGGTAGCCTCTCTGTCTTCCTTACTCCTCTCCTCACAGTATATAAATACTGACAGAAGTTGGATGCTTCAGTTAAGGTATCTCTAAATCCCGGTTTGTTTTGTGCTTTATTCTTTTACTTGATTGCTTGATTTTTTTTTCCCTTCTTACATTTTGTTACTGCCTACTGCCTTTTGAGTGTTGTGATGCGACTCAGATTAATTCGTGTAGTTTGTGCAAAATAAGGCAATATTGTTGCAACTATAGCAATTTTCAGTGTATTTATTACAATGCCAAATATTTGTGTCAATGTAGATTGATACCTAAGGTCATTCGATTAGAGTTTTCAATATGGTAGCAGATCTCCTTTGTGATAGTGGGATGAAAATTTTGTGTATGTATTCCAATTTAAAAAAGCTGTATCAAATATTTGTGTCATTGTAGATTGGTACCGAAGGTAATTCAACTGGAGTTTTGAATATTGTAGCAATTTTCCTTTGTGATTGTGGGATGAGATCGGTGTACCCAAGGTCATTTGATTAGAGTTTTCAATATTGTTACTACGCTCCTGTTAAGCTACCTCATTCTCCATGTCATTGCCACATCATTATTTTTTTATATTTATTTTTTACTTTTAATTTTTTTGACATTATTAAATATATAAATACATTGCCTTTACAAATTCATTTTAGGCGGTTTTAACTTTACATATTTATCTACTTTAATTTTAATATTATAACTGAGTATTGTCTATTCATATTCCTCTTAGACGGTTTTAACTTTACATATAATTTTGCCCATTTATCTTCCTTTATTTTGTCTTTTCTGATTCTCATCATCTTACTATAAATTTGTCTCTCTCTCTCTCTCTCTCTCTCTCACATATTTTATGCATATTTTATTTTCCCATACAAAAAGGTTTTCTCTCTCTCTCTCTTCATTTTTTGTTGGATTTTTTATGAAGTTTGTACACCCATTGTCGTCTTATTATTGACTAACTCACATGTGTTCCTTGATGCCTTTTTCTTTTTTTTAATCATTTTATTTGCAACACTAAATATTTTTAATGTTGTTGACCAAATTTGGGGCAAAATTATATTATAATATACCCATATTTTGTGCTATTGTCATTGTGGAGGCATCTTTTGCTTCAAAGGAAACTCATGTGTACTCCTTAGGCAACCTAGTGGTACTCTAATGCCATTGGTTCATGCCTTATAAGGTGCTAAGAGGAAGGAAACCCTTCCAATGTGGGACAAGAGCAAAAAATTTGCCTAAGAAGTACACATGAGTTTCCTTTGAAGCAAAAAATGCCCCCACAGTCATGTTTTAATTTATTTGGAAAACAACAAGATAGTTTAGACAATATGATGAAGAACAGTTCGTGCAGTTGAAGAAGATGGTTTTTGTGCAGTTTCCTTTCACTGTTTATAAATATATTGTTTAACAAATTAGCACCAAATTGTTATATCTTTATTATATGATGTTTTTAGATGTGTGAGTAATTGTTTTTAAACATTTACGAATATTTTGTATTACTTATCTCCCTTATCTCATTAATGTGTTTTTTGAGATTTTTAAGAAAACAAATTCAATTTCGAGCTTAAAATTATTTATTTATCTATTTATTTTTCGCATGTTGGATTAGATGTTAGATTAGATTATAACAATATTAACACAATATTTGGCTTGATTACAATCATTATGTATAATAGGGTAAAATTTTTGAATTTGATTATGCATTGAATATTGGCTTGATCACATCACATTTGAAATGTTTTACATATTCGGGAGAATGAGTTTGGCTTTGATGTGAGTTTATTTTTCCCTTTCTTTTTAATTTGAATTGTAATTTTGTTGAATTTTGTAAATTTTTTTGATACGTTTCTCAGTGTTTGATTGTACAGTAGAAAAATTGGGTTTGAAAAAGTTTTTTTAAAACTAAAAAACAATTTCCAAATTTTGGTTGCTTTTTAATGATACACAAAATGTTATAAATAATTTTTATTTAAAAATTAATATTTTTTTCAACCTTTTGAATTCCTGAAAAAAAAAATTGTATTGTTTTCATTTTGGTATAACAAAAATTATATATTACATTTGTGATTGTCACTATAACAAATAAAAATATGATTATGAAATACAGTAATATTTATTAAATTAGTTGTAGGTTCCAGTTAGCTCAACTAATAAAGTCTCTGATGGTTGAATAAAAGATTTGCGGTTCAATCCCTACCTACACCAAAAACCGATTGATATCTTGGTCTAATGATAAAGAGCTATTATCATGAGTGGACGTCATAGGTTAAAACTATCTCAAAAAAATTATTAAATTAGTCCAAATTGCAAAAATAAATTAATGAGACCACCTTAAAAATATTATCAGGCGCAATGCGTGGGATTCGCGACTAGTTAATATAACATATAGAGACACACTTTAACCCAAAAAGCCTAAACCCAAGCCCAAAGTGTATGTGCTCAATTATGTTATATTAACTATTCATTCTTCTCATCATTATTCAATGTAGGACTTCACTCACACGTATAACCCAACAATCTCCCCCTCACGTGTGAGTCTTTGCCTCTCTATGGGCTTCAAGACCTCTCTGTGGGGCCATAAACAAGTCCTACATGCTCCCCCTTGCCTAATGGGCCTTTCCCTGGACTAGTGCATCGTCCAAGGGACTCCATGTGTCAACCCTGCACCCTTGCCTAATGGGCCTTTCCCTTTACTAGTGCATCATCCATGGGACTGCACGTGTCAATCCTGCACGTCTTTTATCCTTTATAGGAACCTCGCACCTCATCGTTGTCTAGCACCATTGGCGGCAATAATCCTTTGTTGAGCCTTTTTCAAGATTGTTTGTGTGGCCTTTATGGGCTTGCTTGGTGCAATATGTCATCCCCGCTCCAACTGCGAAAGGGACCTGCCCTGCTCCATTTGCGAAAGGGCTTCAAGTACACATATCCCATTCCCGCTCCAATTGCGAAAGGAACCTCGATAACCTTGTCACCTTTTCCCCACACCACCATGGGCTCTGATACCACTTGTTGGGAAGATAAACACTTTGGAGAGTTTTCTTAAGTAATTAATATAATATATAGAGACACACTTTAACCCAAAAGACCTAAACCTAATGGGTATCTATTCAATTATGTTATATTAACTATTCATTCTTCTACCACGGCACTCCCTTTGTGCAATGGTTACTTCATAAGTATAAGTGGTTGTGAGATGTAAGAGGGCAAGGGTCGTAGTTCAAGTTTCTAAGAGGGGGTTTCACACATATATACACTTAGATATTAGATAAGAGTAGAATTTCTATCTTTTATAAAAAATAAAAATAAAAATAAAAATAAAAACAAAAACTATTCATTCTTTTCATTATTATTTAATGTGGGACTTTACTTATACGTGTAATCCAACAGATCTCACTAACTAAATCTCTAATTTAGGGTGGAGGTATGAAGGTGACTCAAGTTTAGAATATAAACTCGTAAAGGAAAGTATGATTATGAATGACTAGATCAAATGTAGAATGGACTAGACACGATGTAGAATGAAACATACAAAAATGACGTTCAATGATAGATGTAGGCTAAAAGGCTGCTATTAGGACTAGAGAACAATTAAACCAATGACTAAAGTGACTATTATGATCGGAGAATGGCTGCACTACTGGTGGCTAAGGAAGATTAACAAATAACAATTGTTGAAGATGGCATAAATGAGATATAGAAGTCAATGGTAGTGACTTTCGGCACAAATTAATGGTGGCCGAAGGATGTGACACCAGTGGCCAAATTAAGGAGAGCAACACCAGCTCATGGAAGCTTCGTAGTCTGGTGCTATATTGGCACACAAATCTAACTTGCGAAAACTTTGACAACACATTAGGGTCTGTGTGACGAGAAATTATAAAATTCACGTGGTAGACAAGTGATGTGGTCCACTATTCCACTAAAAAATTTTCATTTATTTAAAATTGTTAGTTAGAAAAAATTTTTAAACAGAAATTAATTACTGACTCAGTAATTTTAAACAAGTTAAAATTTTTTAGTGAAATAGTAGACAAGTAACGTGATCCGAGAACTCTATAATTTCTGGTGTGTGACAATCTTAGGCCAATTTTTACAGCATTTTGCAAATTGACTTCAAATTTTTTTAAGTAGTGTGCTCCAAAAGTCAAAAAGATGCTCGAAATGCTGAAATCCGGGAGAAAAAAAAAAAATATATATATATATATATATACTTGAACGGCTATACGAATCCCAATGGACAAAGGCACTGCTAGGAACTATGAAGCAATGCCATAAAAAATTACAACAAAATTCAAAGTTTTAAAAAATAAATAAATAAATAAAACAGGAGAATGATTGGGAGAAATAGAATGCTTCAAGGCCCTAGGTTAACAGAGAAAGTAAAAGCAAAAAAAAAACCCAAAATGACACAATGGTTACATCCTTCTATAAATTTTTTGATAATCCATCTTTCTATAATTTTTTTTTAGATTACTAAGTATTTTTAATACATACACAAAAACAGGAGAGAAGATTTTTTTTTTTTTTTTCTTTCTATAAATTGGATCATACATTAAGACAAACTTACATAACCTTAAATTTAGTATGTTAATAATCACGATTTCAAAAAAAAAAAAAAATTACAATCGTCTGCGATATTACAAAACCACAATAATCAATTATAAAACTATATATGGTCTACATGTATTAAGCGGTGCTAATTAAGTTATACGAGTATGCTCATGACGGTAATACATTCTTAACTTCTATATTCTATTTGTAGAGTGTAAAGTAAACACCATGTCTGCAACCTCTAGTCCTTAAATCTAATCTAACAATAAAAAAATTACAAATAGTGTCGGCAATTAAACCTATATTCCACCGTTTTGACGGATCTTAAATCATCGTTCCGTTGACGTTTGGTTATTCTTTATTTAATGGCAGTATGGCACATTAATAAATGTACCTTTTATATCTATTTTGGCTTTTATATTTTGGGGGTATGGCTTATAGCATAATATGTGAAAACAAATACCATAAGATAGCTCTACCATAACTATTTAATTAATTAGAATTTGGAACCATATACTTTTACATTTTAATAATAATAAAAAATTTAGAGAATCCATTTTATTTTAATAGTTATATTAGAACCCCACTAGTTGATTTACTAGCCTCATCACACGCGCTTCGCACGTGTGATGAGGCTTTTTTTAATTTTATTTTAGTGGTCCTATTTAGTATTTTGTAGCAAAATGAAAATTTGTGTTTTTATTTTATATATATTATTTTTATTTTGAGAATCTAATTTATAAGTGGATAAAGCAATTTAAAAATTAATAGGAAAATTTTCAAAAAAAAAAAATTAACAAAAGAGTGACCCTATTTTTTAGGCAATGTTTTAGTGGATGTTAGAGTTGCATTTTTACTGAATTGTCCTTTAGTTTTGCCTCTACTTAAACATAAAGATGTAGAGGCATTTTTTAACTAAAAAATGAGAAATCTAAACAGAGAAAACCCTTTAAATAATAGTATAAATAATACGTCCATAACTTAATTAGCTTAAAAAAAATTTTAAAAATTAAAAAAGAAAAAAAGTGAGAGATAGCTTATAATACGCCCATATGCCTCCTACGTGATCGATTGTAGGAACGTGGTTGGTGGATCCCAGTTAGGGGAAGAGCGTGGTTATCACGTTACAAATACACCAACAAATGATAAGATACACTGTTGTGTATATAATTTTTTTCATATATTATTTTTTTTTAGAGTGTTTTAATCTATGATATCTGCTCTTCATAATAACTTTTTATTCAAATTCAAACCTTCTATGATTATTGATTCTCAAATTTCAAGGAAAAAAACACTTGTCCCTCTTGACATTCGATTGACCAAATTTTGTTAAATTAATATTAAAAATGTTATGTACTAACCTATCTTTTGTTTAAGACCAAGTTTCAAGAATTATCCTTGTTTCAAAATTAAAATTCATTGTATTAAATTTTTAATTGAAGTATATTTTAAAATATTAAGTATAATTTTTTTTTTCAACAGATTATGAAGAGATTTGTCATTGTCAGGGTTTCGGTGTTTGATAAATTTTACAATTTTATTCTAAATTTATCAGTAATTTTTTTATTAACCAGGGCTAAACTTTTGTAAAAAAAATTCTTATAGAAATTTAGAATATTCTATTAATAATATAAACAAAAAGGGGGGGTACTAATTTCTTTTTAAGGGAGAGGAGTGTTTTTTTCATTTAGGTTTGGAGTTGAATGTCATTCCCTCAAACCTAAAAAGAGGGGAGTGTAATTATCCCATAAATAAATATACATATATTGGGTTTTGGAAGGAAGAAATTACAGAAGTATTATAAATATTTACTTTTGTAACAAACATATTATTTAAAAAGTGTTTTTTTTTTTTTTTTGGGTAATAATAAACCTTCTCTCTCTCTCTCCATTTTTTTTTTTTTTTTTTTTTTGAGAAAGCTCTCCATTTTTGTTGTTGTTTTTTTCTCCATATTGTCTTACATTTGTAGTTACACATTTTAGATTATCAAAGTTGGATCAACAAAAATAAATAAAGAAAATAAAAGCACAAGGACCAATTGAAGCTTATTTTAAATTCATAAAATGAAATTTTAATCATGAAATGGCCAAAATATTATAGATGATTTGAAAAGGAGAGATCATGTTACACTAGTAAAGATCTTTAAACCTCATAAAACTCTTTAAGAAAAATACGTCGGTGTCTTGTAATTTCTCTATATATAAAAAGCGCAAATGCCCTATAGCTAGAGTAAAACTACATTAACTTGGTTTATTCAGCCTTTGCATTGTTTAGATGCTTTTTTTTTTTTTTTTTTTCGGTTAATATCAAACGGTCCACTCCTTTTATATATGTAGAGCTATTAGTTAACATTATAAATTGTCACAATATTTTTACAATTGTTGAGATATTAATTTCTTATAGGTTAAAATAAAATATCATACAAAAACCAACCACAACTAAAAATAAAAGTATTGTAAAAAAAGAAGTGTTACATTTATAATAATTTTCACAACACTTTCATAACAAAAATGTGAATGCGTAAAGCTACAATAGTAGCTACATTTTTTTTTTTGTTGGTTCAATATGCATGGTTCACTAGACTTTTTTTTTTTTTTTTTTCCTGTAATATCGCCTAGTCAACACTTTTTTTTAAAAAAAATTTTATATATAGTTATTAGTTAACACAATAAATTGTCACAATATTTTCACAATTGTTGAGATGTTAATTCCTTATAAGTCAAAATAAAATATCATACTGGAATTAATCACAACTAAAAATAAAGGTATTGTTATACTGACACAACAAATTTCATAATATTTTACCACGACTGAAAATAAAGGTATTGTGAAAATATTGTGACATTTTGTTATGTTCCTAGACTTCTTTTTTGGTTTAGTCAAATTTGGTAAGCAAAAATTCATTGTTTCACGCACAATTTTATTTTGTTGGTTTTTTTTTTTTTTTTTAATGCATAGTTTGAAGTGGTTGTCCCAACTAAAAATTAATAACAATTTACTATCTAGGATTTGTTGTTAAAATATTGTGAATATAGCATTACTCTAAAATAAAATTATAAAATACATACCAGGGCCCACTATAGATAAAATAAAGGTATTGAGAAAATATCGTGACATTTATTGTGTTCCTGACTTTTTTTTTTTTTTTTAGCCAATTTGTTGAGCCAAAATTCATAGTTTTACGGATAGTTTTCTTGGGTTTTTTTAACACATTGTTTAACATAAAAAACTCAAAGTTTTACTGTGAGTGAGAAAGCCCAACGCCATATGCTGGGCCTGGAGCCCAATTTAAGTATCACTTCCTGTCCGAAGAGGTTAAAGGGATCGGCGCTTAGCCATTCTGGTGAAAATGCAATCAAGAAGGGATGAATGTTGCATCTGAAGACAACCTGGCTGGTCCGAAAAGGTTCCACTCATCGGATCTCCGGAGAACTTGATCAAGTAGATATATTGAAGATTCCTCGGTAAGGAGTGAACTTTGGGTACGTCTAAGTATGAGAAGATCATGAAATATCTTAAAAATAAAGCTGCCACCACCGCATTTAATGCACTGCAGCAACTTTCCTGGCCGCATTTATGAGGAGAAGACACCTGAACAGGGCAACCTCAACCACTACCACTACCACTCACTGCAGGCTAAAGCAAACTTCTGATGTGACTAGTACTCAAGTAGACGCTTAGATGAAGAATAAGTGTACGGTGAAGATGAGGTGGAAGGTGTATATATAAAGGAAATAGGTCTCACAGAAAAAGAGGATTTTTCAGATTTTAGTCATTTAAGTCTGTAAACTTTTAATCTCTTTGGATTGAAGAGGACTCCTACTGAATGCTAGTCTAAACACCATTTTGTTCCTTGTTTTGTCTATTTGAACCGCTGTTGAATCCATTCTCAGCCCAGTTGTTCAACTCACTCTCTACAAATTTATTGTTAAGGGTTTCATTGGGCTGAGTCTATAAAGTCCATACTTGGCCCAACAAAAATCGACCCTACATTTACTAACAAAAAAAAAAAAAGTATTTTCCTCCTTTATGTTTGGAGTAGTTTCATCTCCCCAACTTTAAAATTGAATAATTTCCTCATTTATATTTTGTACACAAGCATATAGTCCCTGCTATTACTCTCTTAGTTAAATCCTAACAAAATCTTATGATTCATAGAATATTTCAGTGTGCAATGTCTAAAATGTCTCACTAAATTTTAATGTACCAAAAATTTTCTTTGTGTATTTTGAGTTTTATGTGTTAGTTATACTTAAAAAGTAAAAATTGTGATCTATGGTATTCTATTTGTTACTTAGAGAACACTAATTTATTAGTGGTTTAAATCTTCTAGATTTATAATTTTATCTAATAGAAACTTCAATGACATATGTCTTTTGTTATTTTGTTCTTTTTTTTTAAATTTCTTTTATTTCTTAAAAAGGTGTTTATTAAAAATTAAGTAAGCTAAGCATCGTAGTTAGGCTCATAAAATAAAATGATAAAGAAGAAAATATGAATAACAAAATATTCATTGCAAACGGTTGTAGGTATTTAATTTGTCATCATTTATTGCGAAAATTTAAATATTATGACAATGTTTTATCAAAACTTATTTATTTATTGTTGGAAAATGACGACATTTGTTATCATTCTTAGTAGAATTTTTTTGTGAGTAGATATTGTTTTTAGTAAATAAGTTCTAAGAAATTATTATACTAAATAGATAATCATTTGTTAAATAATCATTCTAAATTTAAGTACATGATTTGATACTACTTCAAAAAAAAATTATATCTAAAATTTTTTTCACTCAAGAGGCAGCACATGCCTTGCACCTGCAACCCTTACTAGTCTATATATAAAAAGTGTCAATGCCAAAGAAACAGTGAATTTGGTTTATTCAATTTGCACTCTTTCTGCTTTCACTTGCTCTTCGTTTTTCTTTTTTTGGTGGTAAAATGGCCTAACACGTTTTTTTATTTTTTATTCTTTTATATACATATGAGCTACTTTAAAAAATATATATATATATATATATTAACACAATAAATTTCTACAATATTTTCACAATTGTTGAGGTGTTAATTCCTTATAGGCCAAAATAAAATAATAAAATACCATACTAGAGCCAACTATAACTAAAAATAAAAGTATTGTGAAAAAGAAATGCGACATTCACAACAATTTCATAACAAATCATAAGAAGTAAATTGTTATTGGTTTTAATTTAAACTTACCAATGAAATTACTTTTTTACCCCCCAATAACAACCCGCAACAACATACTACTTATAATTTGTTGTGAAAATATTATGGATATAACATTTGTCTTGTGAAAATATTATGGATATAACATTTGTCTTGTGAAAATATTAAGACAATTTGTTGTCATCATAATATTTTCACAACTACTAAAGTATCAATTCTTTACAAATCAAAATAAAATATAATAAAATTATGGTATTACGAAAATGTTGTACCATTATGTTGTGTTTCTAGAATTTTTTTTTTATTATTATTTTAGTCAACTTTGTTTAGTCAAAATTCACTATTTCACCTGCAATTTTTTTAAGTTAACTTTTTGTATTTTTTTTTAGGACAAAATTTAGTTACAAAATTTGTTGTAGCTTTAGACTACAACCTTACTCAATATTTTTTTATTGGATGTGAATTTTGACAAATTCACATTTGGATTACATCTTATTCTTATATCCTCTATGCTTGCAAAATTTTAAGAAAATTAAAGATCAATAGTTATATCATCAATAAATTATTTAAATTACAAGTTTTTGTATTTTAAAATTATGCGTAAAATATAAACTTATAGATCATATAGTAAATAACATTCGATTGATACAAAATTTGACATGTGTATTAAGAGTATAAAGAACATGCAATTCAATGATTAGATTTTCAAAATATGTAGTAATATTTATTTTATTGAGTAAGGTTGTAACTTAAGGCTACAACTTACCTCCAATAAAAAGATATTTAGTAAGGTTGTAGCCTAATTGTAGCTAGACTTTTTCCTTTTTTTATTGTATTTTTATCTTTACGCAAAATTTTAAGTAAAAACACATAGTTTTACACACATACAAAAAAAAAAAAAAAAAAAAAAAAAAAAAAAATCCAAACTTAGGATAAAAACACATTTCATCCTTTATGTTTGGGATAGTTCATAGTTCCTCCTTAAACTTTAAAATCAAGCAATTCTCCTCTTAGTATTTTGGAAAAGAGCAAATATGTTATATTTTTTATTCTCTCAGTTAAATCCTAATGAAAACTTATGATTCTTAAAATATTACATTGTGTAATGTCTAAAATACTCGCACTATATTTTAACATTCCAAAAATTTTCTTCACATATTTTGAGTTTTAGATGGTAATAATGATTAGAAAGTTGGAATGATGATATAAGTTATTTTATTTATTACCTAAAGAACATTGATTTTCTAGGTTTAAATCTTCGAAACTTATAATTTATCTAATAGAAAATTCAAGACACTTGCCTTTTGTTATCTTTTTTTTTTTTTCCTTTTCTTTTCTTGCCTAAAAAGGGTGTTCATTAAAAACTAAGCTAGCTAAACATTGTACCTAGACTCGTGTAGAATAATAAAGAAGAAAGTATGAATGAAAATTTTTTCATTGTGTATGGTTAAAGGAATTTGATGAAAGGGTTCAATTGTAACATATGACATCTTTCATTATGAAAATTTAAATATTGTGGCAATGTTTTAGCAAAACTCAGTTGCTTATTGTTAGAAGATGATAATATCCGTTATTATTCTTATAATTTTTTAGTGAGTGGATATTGCCATTAGCAAATAAATAATAAGAAACTATTATAATAAAATAGATATTCATATATTAAATAGCTACCCTAACTTTGTGTGTGGCATACATTTTTTTATGTATATAGTTTCATATTTCTTCAAATAGAAATTTTATTTTAATTTTCTCACTCAAGAAATAGCACGTACCACCCTAACTAGTTTCTAAAAATGCCTTACAGGAAAGGGATCATATTCCACCTTTACCAGGGCGAGAGTACAAGTGTTAGCGTGGCTAAAAGCCCAAAATTTGAGCTTTATTACTATCTTGATGCTCTATTCTTTAAAAAAAAAAAAAAAAAAAAAAAACCATTGACACAGCTATTTTAGTTTTTTGAAAAATCAATTAATAGTCATAGTTGTAAAATTTTAATTATTTGTCGACCCATATATTTTCATTGTATATTAAAAATCTATATTGTAGTTTAAAATATCAATGAAATTACTCATTAACTTGAGGTGCAATTCTCAAGTATGAATATTTCAACGACTAAATCTACTATTAATTAACATTGAGTAGATTGAGGTACAATTCACATTAATTATATACTTATTTTCTTTTACCTAACATGTTAATGTTTGTTGAGGTTCAAAAAATCACAGCCCAAGGCCCAAGAAAATAACACATTGGGCTAACCCTATGAGAAATAAAACTAGAGAAATAAAAGAGTTGGGCTCACGTAATGAAGAGAAAAAAAAAAAGAAAGAAAAAAAGAAAAGGATGAGGAGCCCAAAGAGTTGGAATCCAAAGACTTATGAAGAAACAGGCTTTAGAACCCATGAAGTAAAAGGAAAGGCCCAGCCGGCCAAGATCAGTAAGCCAAAAGAAGCCCAATAGGAAGAATTGGGCCAGGATTCCCGAGACTACCAAGGGCCCGGGATCCCTAGGATGCACAACACAGCCTAAATAGGATTGAAATGGCTCGAAGGAAAGTACTAAAGGGCACAAAGAACGAAAGACAGATAGGTCTCTCTCAAGCACCCAGTAATACAGTAAGGAATCAAAAGGTATAAAGCAACCATTCATGGACAAAGGAGTTGTACCTAAAGGAACCCAGAATGAGAAACTATTTGTGGAAGTGGCTGGAAGGAAACTTTCAACCTAGCAGTAAAAGATTCCAACTACTTGGAAAAAAATGACAAGAAAAGAGGGCAGCCAAAAACTAAAAAGGTGAAAAGGGGCTAATAGCTAAGGTCAGCAACTTGAGGGGATTTCGGAATAGAAAGTCAGCAAGAGGCTTTCAGCTTGGCAGCACCAAAAGAAGAAACTAATGAGAAAGAAGGAAAGGACCAGCCCTCCGAGTAACTGACACAGCATGAGCTCTGGTACTCAGGGAGGGGCAAAAGAGAAAAATCACTGGTACCCTGGAGCCCTAGAGTCACACTATAAAAAGAAGAAGCAACCAACGTTGAAAGGGGGAAGGAAGAATATCACAACAGAATCATTGAGAGTACTCTATTAAATTCAAGGAAAACAAAGAAACATATCACGGTATCTCAGAAATAGCCACTATAGCATATACTTGGATTCAAAATTATTCAAATTTTGCAAATCTTAGAGGCTTGGATAGCCATCAAAGTCAGTAATTTTTGAGCTTATTTGAACCTTATATCACATCTTAGTGAGCATACTGTAACCATAATCAAAGAAAATTAATAAAGTGCCTCTCATTAATCCGAGGATCTCTAACCACTGTTTTGTGTATTTTTTTATTATTTTTGCATTCCTTTGTTGTTTTCATTGTCATTCAATACAGATATTCTAGCTTGTTAGTTTATTTGTGTTGTAGGAAACTTACCCTGTGCACCACTTGGTTCTTAAATAACCCCTTAGCTGCAGTGAACTAAGCCCAGTCCACCAAACCACAATTATTCGGCCCAGGATCCTAGGGCCTTTGTGCTAAGAAAAAAAGCACTCTCACAATGTTTTATTTACTTATCTTTGTAGGTAATTTAACATTGTTTCATATTTTTCAAATAATAAGTGCACTTAGGAAAATTGATAACTTCTTCTCAAAAAAGAAAAAGAAAATTGATAACTTAATGTGGTCCATGACATCTATTTTTTATTTTTTTTTTTCCATTCTTTTATGATAATGGTAAGATTAATGAACCTCGAACTATTAAAATTCAATAATTTATGTATTATTTAACTTTTATGTTTAAGTGTTTTCTTATTTATATTGAAAGGAAGGCACAAATAATATGAAATTGTGAAAATAAAAAAATGAGGGGGATATATATAAGGTTGAGGAAACCAATTAAAAAGTGTTATATGTATACGCACGCGTACAAACACACACACAATCGCATATGTATATTTATGTACAATCAAGTTAAGTTTTGCAGGTGAGTTTTGCTCTCACATGACACTCACCTAACAGTCGAAAGTTTCTAAAATATTTGATAGTCAAAACCCACTAGTGACATTGTAATGGCCTCGCCCCAACTGTGTAAATATTGTCCGCAGTGGGCGGGGCTGTTACAGACATTTTAGGTCGAGTAATGCAAGTTGTTGGACACTCCTACTTTAGTAACACCTTTTTATTTTTATCAAACAAGTTGATTTATACAAAGCACTTTTATTGTATCCTATATTATCATTTCTCACATTAAAAGCTTTTTATCATTTAATTTTTTGATAATTTGATAGTTAAGAAAAATGGAAATTTAAACTCTGAACTTCTTAATTAAAAATATCAAAAAGTGTCGAATGAACCCTTTATCAATTCGATTGCCAAACGCTTGTAATAAATTTATTGCACTTAAGTATTGTAGCTTGCGAAATGCTCTAAAACACTAAAATTATTTTCATTGAGTGCATTTTATCTCAAAAGCTCTACAACAAAAACTCTTTTCTTTTTTTCTTTTTCTTTTTTTAATTTTACTTCCTACAATAATAATGATAATAATAATAATAATAATCTATATCTATATATATAATAATATGTGAAGTTAAGAGAAACTCAAATTAGAATTCCAAATTAGAGATTCAATTTTGCACCATGTGTAAAAATAATTTATTCTTAAAGAATTTTATTTCTTAATTTTAGAATTAAATATGAGACCACATCATAAATATTCATCCAAGTGAGTTATTAAGTACAAAAATCCAAAAGTCTAGAATAAATGAATCGTAAAAAAAAAAGTGTTTCACAATAATTTTTTTTTTAAATGGACAATTTACATTTTATACCTAATACTATTCTTACAAATTTTTTTTAAGAGTTAATAAAATATAAAAATGACTATCAATAGAATTTAAATTATATATATATATATAAGAATTATATAATGTATCTTATTGTATATTTTTAAGTATATCTATGCATATGCGTGTAGTTACAAACTAATAGTAATAAAGAAGAAGAAATAAAAAGATTAATTTGACTATCACGTGAAAATTCAAAGATGGTATTATAAAAACCCCTCATCATTATGATTATTATTCAAAATTCAAGCAATTAATCGGGTGTGCACCTACGTTGACACAAAACTAACAAGGAATTGATTGTTTTTCGGTCCAAGTGCCAAGGTAGTATAGAACTATGTATTCTTTTTTGTTTTCTCTTTTTGAAATTAGGAGTATAGTCTATATCTTTCTCAAAAAAAAAAAAGAGTAGAGTCTATATATTCTTCAACACTATTAAATACGTGAAGACCTCCAGATAGTTATTTCCCCAGCCAGCGACTCCACGACATGCCACCATAATCACCACCGTGACTCCGTACCTACGTCCTATGACCCCATAATAATTCTTTGAAATAACAATAACAAAACACTATTATATTTCTTACTAGAGTATTTTCATATTGAATTGACTCTAAGATCTGCAGTTTCAGCCATGATTGTGTTTTTTTTAAGTGAAATGTTATGTTTATAATTTTTTTATAATTTTTTTTAAAAAAATTTTAACTTATGATGTCTGCTCCCGATAATAGTCTTTTATCATCAAATCAAGACACCAATTAATTCTTATCTTAAATTTTTTATTTTATTATTATTATTTTTTTTTTTTTTTTGGGCGTAGACACATACCTTCTCGTTTTTTAATTAGTCTAATTAATAGCATTATGAATAATGACTAGGGTCAGGCTCACAGTACTGGCTGGGTACAGCTTCTTCGATTTCGCAAGTACCGACGTTATCCCTTTTTTTTTTTTTTTTTTAATTGTGTTAGTCAACATTAAAAATGTAAAACTAATACATGAGTAATGAGTTTGATTTCTCTGCACACAAAAAAATGCATTAACTAGGGACAAGTTCTACCGGACAGGACCCATATGCAGGCCCAGGCCCACACTTCTAACTAAATTAAACAAATCTATTCTAATTTAGTAAACAAAATCAACATATTATTATATTCCAAAATTTTCCATATTCTTTTGGGGGTACATATTCCTGTCATTGCCTCTTCCTCTTCATGGTCCAGCTATAATCTCTCTTCCTTCCATTTTTAAACCCAAATGGCCAAATCTCTCTCTCTCTCAAGCACACCTCTTTGGCTCTTTCCTAACCTTTACCGATTTAGAATACAACCATACCATACTACCACAACCATATTTAAAAATTGTAGTTTTTGAGAGAACCATATTAAAAAACTATAAATAGATATTTTAATGTTGATTTAAAAATACAAAAACTTGTCACACCCACATGACTAACTTGATTGAAAACCTATTTCTCTTCAACCCCATCTCATTTCACCTCCCCCAAATGGCCTAAACATCTCAACCATAAGTACATAAAAACCCCATAGAGAGAGAGAGAGACAAACAAACAATTTTCACACAAAAAAACCAGTCATAAGCCATGCCATTCCTCATGGCTAATCCTAACACACCTTCATACCATCCCACTTCCAAACCCTCAAAATCCAACACCATCTCTTCCTTCTTCTCATGGAAATCCACCAATCTATACTCTCTAGTTGTCTTCCTTTGCATCATCTCTTACCTTTTAGGCTCTTGGCAACATCGCATGCCCACAATCCCCACAGCTAACAACAAATTAGCCTCAAAAGATTGCCTCAGCATCAACAACAACATTAACAACAACTCAACCCTTGACTTCAACTCTCACCACAACTTGAACGATTCAAGCCTAAGCCCTTCACTCCCTAACACCCACAAGAGCTACCCACCATGCAACGTGAGGTACAGTGAGTACACACCATGTGAGGATGCCAAGAGATCACTTAGGTTTAACAGAGACAGGTTGATATACAGAGAGAGACACTGTCCAGAAAAGAGTGAAATATTGAAGTGTCGCATCCCAGCCCCATTTGGGTACAAGAACCCTTTTGCTTGGCCAACGAGTAGGGATCTAGTGTGGTATGCAAACGTGCCACACAAGGAGTTGACTGTAGAGAAAGCTGTGCAGAATTGGATCAGATATGAAGGGGAAAAGTTTAGATTCCCAGGAGGAGGAACCATGTTCCCTAATGGTGCTGATGCGTATATCGATGATATTGCCAAGTTGATTAATCTCAACGATGGTTCAATTAGGACCGCTATTGATACCGGCTGTGGGGTAAGCTTTTCGATTTTCGTAGAGGCCTAGCTCCCGTGTTCCTATGCACTACGCTCGTTAAGACGTGGACGTATAACGAATGTTTGATATATGTCTGCATCTTAAGGAGTCTGATGTGCAGGAGTGTTGGACTCACGCCATTTCCTTTCATTTTAATTTCTTAAATCTCGCTCTTTGTTTTCTATTATATTATTATTTTCTTGAATCCTTACCCTTACTCAATCTTCTAATCTTTTGTCTTTGTATTTTATTTTAATATAGTATTGTATTTGTTGAAGTCTATAAGCTAGGGCAAAGGGTTTGATTAAAAAATGACCACTTGTTTTTATTTTAATTTACAAGAAAAAAAAAATTAGTCCAATTGACTATTAATATAATATTTTAATGATTTTTTATTTTAAATTTGGAGGTTATGTTATTGGTACAAAATTAAAGGGGATTTGACTCGTTTTCTCCTGTCCATATACGTGCATTCGGCACACAGAGTTCAGAATGCATATAACGTTTACATTTTGATTTTGAATTTTTTTTTTTTTTTTTTTTACAAAATTTTGGACTCTTATTGTTTGTCTACCAAGATGGCCTGTAAAAAAAAAAATTATTTTCTTCCAAAAATTAACTCTTAAATCTATGTGAAGACATATATATATCATTTGTCTTGCTCAATTATTTTGAGTAATATTATTAAATAAATTTAAGATGATTAGTTAGATGATTAGTCAGATTTGTCATGAAAGTTCATAAGAATATTTAAGTGGTAATGGTCTGCTAAATTTATGGGATTTGATGAATTAATTAAAAAATTACATTTAATGGAATCCTCATCAGTATCTGACTGAGATATTATTCATACGAGATAATTATGGCTCTCGGGAAACTTTTTTTTTTTTTTTTCTTTTTTTTTGAGAAAAATATAAGATTTGGCTCTTGGGAAATTAAATTCATTAGTGTACAAAGAACCTTTCTCTTTTTTGACTGAAACCAAGAACCTCTCTAATTGCCCAATTTGCTAAATATTATATGTGCTATTGAATCCATTTGCTTTGGTCATAAGTCGTTATCCTCTATAGCTTAATTAATGGGCCAGCTGTTACCCTTATCCACTACATACAAATGCAGCACATTTATTAGATGTATTGGTCAATTAGCGTATAATTATGTTTCCTGAAAAGCCAATTTCATTTGGTACTTTTTTATCTCTCAATTCACAAAAAATAAAAAAAAACTCAATATTTTTCCTCCTATGCTGAATTTCATAAAATTAAAAAAGAGTAAACAGTTATATTTAGGTTTGCTTTCTACTTAACCTAACTTATATTATACTCCTTAGAGCCAACTTGGACAACATTAAGAGTTTAAAATGTTCAAATCACATGGTTTACCTTGATTCTGTTGAATGATTCTACTAATTTATTACACTTGATGCATACGGTAGATCTTGATTACTGTTACTTACAATAATAATCCGGTAGACTGAGAGTAATCTTATTTGATCTCACTTAATAGTAAGATGCAATTTTCATGTAAGATGGGAAAGCACTATGCCCGAAGTATTGAGTAACTTTCGTTTCTTATTTTATTATTTGATTTAGATCCTAATAAGTTTGTTAATAAAAAAATTATTATCCTATTTAATTATTTCATTTGTCAAATGTACCTTTTCTTAGTTTCTTTCTTGATTCAATTGATCTTACTTAAGTATATAGTGAGATACTAAGATGCAGTATTCTGTGAGATGAAAAAACATTGTTTCCGAAGTATTGAATAATTTTCGCTTCTTATTATATTATTTGATTTAGATCCTTTTTTGAGAATCTAATTGATTTAGATCCTAATAAGTCTGTTAATAAAAAATTATTATCCTATTTAATTATTTCATTTGTCAAATGTACCTTTTCCTAGTTTCTTTCTTGATTCAATTGGTCTTACTTAAATATATAGTGAGATACTAAGATGTAGTATTCTGTGAGATGAAGAAACATTGTTTCCAAAGTATTGAATAATTTTCATTTCTTATTATATTATTTGATTTAGATCCTTTTTGAGAATCTATTTGATTTAGATCCTAATAAGTTTGTTAATAAAAAATTATTATCCATTTTAATTATTTCATTTGTCAAATGTACATTTTCCCAGTTCCTTTCTTGCTTCAATTGGTCTTACTTAAGTATATAGTGAGATACTAAGATGCAGTATTCATGTGAGATGAAGAAACATTGTTCCTGAAGTATTGAATAACTTTCATTTCTTATTATATAATTTGATTTAGATCCTAATAAGACTGTTAATAAAAAATTATCATCCTATTTAATAATTCAGTTTGTCAAATGTGCCCTTTCCTAGTTTTTTTCTCCATTCAATTGGCTCGAAAAAAAACTTTTTTTAATTCTCCAATGACTAGAATTGTCCATGTCTTTTTCCTACCACTTGATAATGAAGATGATATAATAGTACAATCAAATTGCCAAATTATTTACTATATATCTAATCTAATGGTGCAGGTTGCGAGTTGGGGTGCTTATCTTCTATCACGTAACATCATGACAATGTCGTTTGCACCAAGAGATACCCACGAAGCACAAGTGCAATTTGCTCTTGAGAGAGGTGTTCCTGCTTTGATTGGAATTATTGCATCCAAGAGGATTCCTTACCCATCAAGAGCTTTTGACATGGCCCATTGCTCTCGTTGTCTCATTCCATGGGGCCAATATAGTAATAATCTCATCACATTTTATAAATATTACTACAAATCATCATGCTTCACGTTTTTTTTGTTTCAATAAGCTTAGAGACCCAAAAAAATTTCACAATTATCAAGTTTTTTTTTCTTGATAAAAAAATGATGTTAATAGTATTTAAATAAAAACTTGTAAAAGCTTGCAAACTTAATTATTGAAAAAA
Organism: Quercus gilva; assembly: GCA_023621385.1. Taxonomy (NCBI): domain Eukaryota; kingdom Viridiplantae; phylum Streptophyta; class Magnoliopsida; order Fagales; family Fagaceae; genus Quercus; species Quercus gilva. Next base: position 21,004,031 of record CM042481.1, on the reverse strand, counting down.
GTAAATACTTTTTGCACACTTATGGACGCATTGGTGTGACGTGAGATGAAAACACAATTTCCTACGTGAAATCGAGTGCTCAACTCACAATTTTAGTTGTTTGTGCACTTGTGTGCAAGTACATGGTACATACTTATATGCAAAAATCACCTTTTATTAAGAAAATTATTGAGTTTGCAGCACTTGTTGTTTTAGTTTTTCCTTTCTTTTTGTTAGTTTAGGACTTTTATTGCAAGAGTATTGTATACAGCTGACTTCATTTTCATTGTACATTTGTACTTGCATATCTTTTGACTTCATTTTCAAGTGTACTTATGTTCTATCTTTTTGCTTGTTTGTTTTTATAGATGGGCTATACTTGATTGAAGTTGATCGTGTCCTACGCCCAGGTGGGTACTGGATATTGTCTGGCCCACCAATTCACTGGAAGAAACATCATAAAGGGTGGGAGAGAACACAGGAGGATTTGAATGCTGAACAGACAAACATTGAGAATGTTGCTAAAAGCCTTTGCTGGAATAAGGTGGTTGAGAAGGATGATATTGCTATTTGGCAAAAACCCGCCAATCACTTAAACTGCAAAGTTAACCGTAAACTCACCCAAAACCCACCTTTCTGCCCTGCTCAAGATCCTGACAAGGCCTGGTTAGTTCTTTCTTAAGTTTTGCAATGTTTGAGACACAAGTTTTTCACAGGAAACTGCTGAAGTTACTATCAATTTTACTATAAGACGTTTACAAACTATTGTAACAATGAATGTGATTTATGCTACTTCAACAACATAATAAACAAATATTTTAAAATATATTATCCAGTTGCCAAATTGAGACTACCACAAACACTACTTTCAACATGTACCAATCAAAACAGGTCACGTTAATAGTTGTGAAAATAGTTTGTGTCACTAGATTTACTGTCTGCATATGCATGCCTGTGTAATTCTCTGTATATAAAATAAAGCAATGAAGCTAATTGATCATGTTTGTTCATTTTGACCATTTTCAGGTATACAGAAATGGAGACTTGTTTAACTCCTTTACCTGAAGTCTCTAACAATCAAGAAATAGCAGGTGGTGAGCTAGAAAAATGGCCTGAGAGGCTATATGCAATACCGCCTAGGATTAGTAGGGGAACTGTGAAAGGTGTTACAGCTGAAATTTTCCAAAAAGATGCAGAACTATGGAGTAAGAGGGTGTCATACTATAAGAATGTGAATAGTCAATTAGGACAAGCTGGGAGGTACCGCAACGTTTTAGACATGAATGCTTACTTGGGTGGTTTTGCCGCTTCTCTAATTGAATATCCACTTTGGGTGATGAATGTGGTTCCTGCTGAGGCAAAGGTTAACACGCTTGGAGTTATATACGAACGGGGATTGATTGGAACATATCAGAATTGGTAAAACTTAAAATTTTGTTTTATTTTTTGATTAGTTTTTACAAGCTACATGTGTGGCTCATAAATTTTTTGATTGCAGGTGTGAAGCAATGTCTACTTATCCAAGAACTTATGACCTCATTCATGCTGATTCAGTATTTAGTCTCTACAAGGACAGGTAAATATAAGTTAGCTTACCTGGCTTAAAACTTAATGAGGCAAAAGTAGAAAGAGTTATATATAAACGAAATAGGCTGAATGACCAGCTTAATTTGTCTTACCAATGATTTTCAAAAGGCAATTCTGAATCATGGACATTCTGACAGTCTAATGGAACTGAAGCAAAAAACACTAGTTATTTTTAGTTATCATGTTTCTTTTCCAAGAAAATTGTATAATGTGTTGACACATATTTTTGTGTTATAGATGTGAAATGGAAGACATCCTATTGGAAATGGATAGAGTTTTGAGACCAGAAGGAAGTGTAATCTTTAGGGATGATGTAGATAATGTGATAAAGATCAAGAATATCATTGATGGATTGGACTGGGACAGTCAAATTGTTGACCATGAAGATGGGCCTCATCAAAGGGAGAAGCTTTTATTTGCAGTGAAGAAATATTGGACAGCCCCTGCTGCTACTAAGTCCTGACCAAGAAGAATACAAAAATAACACCTAGAACTCTGCCCAGTTTTATTCTTACTTCTCTCATTTTTTTCTTATGTGTATGTTTCATTTTTGGATTTACTGATTCTTTTCACCCCCTGATTGTTTAATTTTTAGAGTTGTGATTTTCCAATATAAACATAATCTCTTTTACTTGAAAATTACAAGTTACTTCAATCACTCTACTGTAATGAAGAATCTGCTTACTCTACCTGTCTACCACCCCCAAAAAATAAAAAATAAAATAAAATAAAAATTACCCAAAAAATAAAATATCTGGTGATTAAAAAAATATGTACTTAAAGTCACAACAGGACTCAAGTGCCAATCATCTCTCTTGTCCAGCTTTGCTATTTCATCCTATAATTATGCAATTCTATTTACTTGCCTACTTTGGAAGTTAAATGTTGCCTTTCACTGACAATCACCATTAAGGACAAATAGGTTTATTTGGTTGTTCTTGGCTCGGAAAGAATAAGAAGATTAAAGTTTTCCTTGAACTTCAAGAAATTAAAAGTCGTTCTTATGTTTTTTATCTGTGACATCCAAATATATATATCATCAATCAGAGGAAGGACCTGTCAAACAAGAAAAAAGAAAATGGGGATGGGACTCAAGTGATGAGGGAAACTGTAATAATTGTTGCAATTTGTTCTCTTTGGAATTTTCCACGACAAAGTCAAAATTTCTTTTCTAAATCAGAAAGGTGCAAAGGAAATGGCATTGGAGAATTTTAGTTCCTAATATATTTTCTTTTAAATGCAACCCAATAAACAGCAAATCAGGTGCCATAAGTCCAATGCAACCTCACTTAACGGTACTCCTAATATTATGGTCTTATCATGTATTATTTTAGTGGTCTTCATGTTGTTTTGGTATTATATATGTTTTTCTTTTTTTCATTATGAATTAGCCAAATTGGAGAACTGGTTATAAGAGCTCATGTTTGCATGATAGGGGTTGATTTTGTTAATCAGATCAGATCCATATCAACATCTAAATTTCATTCCATTTATTTGATTCACGTCAAAATTATATATATAATTATGCTACCCAGTTTTCCGAATAAAATTCCATATAATTGGTGGACAGGAAAGGTAATCTTTTCATTTCTTTGTAGATTTTTCCACTCATACCAGTTCTTCCCAGCAAACAGGTCGCTTCTAAACACAATCTAAGCCTCCCCATAAACGTGATGAACCTAATATGCAAGTTAGGTGACTCATGCAATCACTCACCTCTTATCACTCAACTCTTAACTATAAATAAACCCAATAGCCTAAAATATTAAAACATAACTTCAAAAAACCATAAAGTGTTTGAAAGAAAACAAAGTCATCATGGCAGCCCTCAAATCCCTTGTCTCTCTCAGCTCTCAAGCTGCACTGCTCTTTTTGCTTATAGCACTTGCTATGCAGACCAAAACAGCAGGGGCACAGAACTGCCCTGGGCTCAACAACCTCAACTCGTGCCAGGCCTTTGTAGTCCCCGGTGCCGCCAACCCAAATACTGCCTGCTGTAATGCACTTCGAGGAGTGCAGCCTGACTGCGTTTGCAACGCAATCAGGATCGCTCAAAGCCTTCCGACTAAATGCAATCTCCCTCCCCTCACTTGTAGTAAGATTTTACGTATTTTTCTTAGAAAAAAAGTCCTTTGTCACTATGTACATGTTCCACTCTATGCTCTACTAATCGCAATTTGCCACACTATTCTAAGCTAATTTTAAGAGTTATATTTATAGCTATGCTTTCAAACAATGCACAACATTGTGAACAATTGTTGTGTTTCTTCATGATTGCAGTATTGATTTAACGTAGGCACTAGGCACAAATGTGCAAATGCATGAAATTATTGTTTCTCTTTTTATAATATTTAACTCTACATCCTAACATTTTCTTTTTTGTTTTTGATTGTTTTTTCCATAAACAGATACAAATTAAAGATTGAAGTGACTGCAGGACTTGTCGGCGAATAATGTTCAAGTTTTATCATTTTGCCTTTTTTTTTTTTTTTTTTTTTTTTTTAATTTTATTATGGGGTCACCTTTGAATGTCTTCTGGTCTGCAATCACTGACCAACACTGTTATGAGGGATCAGAGAGAACTTGGTGTTATAATAATTAAATAAAGAAGAAGGAAATATATTTGGCTTCGAGTAAATTTACCTGGCATGCTTTATCAGATCAATAAATCCAATGATATAAAATTTTCAGTAACGTTTTTCACCATTGCTGACAATTGACATTTTCTAGTGTTAAAACTGAAGACGGTCCAACATCCAAGCCGCAATATTAGTTTGTATAAATTGATCATTTGCCTTTATTGCACGGCCAACTATAAGATTCACGATCTATATATCACAATATCTTCAATCATTATTCATTACACTCAAAATAAAATTTTAATTAGTTAAGAAAAAAATGCATTACTCCTCACGGAAGTACACTGGTGATAAGTTTTTTGATCTAAGACGTGACATAAACCCAAAAGTCTCACGATCAATCCACCACATTATTTGTCTAACTTTAGGGGCGCATTTGGTAGACTGTAATAGATACTGTAATGTAATAAATATTCCTATGACATAACTATTTAGTTGTTTGGTTATGTTTTTATTATAATGAATAGTTATTCCTTATGAATAATTATTCTTCAAAATGAGAAATAATTATTCCTTATCAAAAGTACTGAATATCTATTCCTTCACCTTATATAATAACTTTTTGAAATTTTTTCCTAAAAAGCCATTAGTTGCTATATCTTCAAAAGGAAAGATTATTGTTAATTATTAGCTCTATTTTGAACACCCTAAAATAAGTGTATTTTAGGAAATTTGACTTATAAATGATTTTATTACACCTTCTTTTTATACTCTACTAAATTGTGGATGCATATTCAGGATTCTATTACTAAATGATCACCAAACTAATGAATAGTAATACTTATTACATTCCAACTTAATGTATTCCTTGTAATATTTATTCTTATCCTCATGTAATAATCATTACAGTGTACCAAACGTGCCCTAGAGGTTTTTTGGGTGTCTAATTGGCATGGAGTGAAATAGTTTAGGCAAAAATTTGAGACACTAACTACTTCATTGAATAGAAAAATAAAATAAAAAACAAATGCAATCTAAAGGTTGTTAAATTAATCTCCATATATTCAATTATGGCTACATATTGATTAAAAAAAACTCAAAATATTTAGCAATAGGTCGAATTAGTAAAAATCAACTGTGAGTAGAGAACAATTATATCATACTTCCATCCATAATTTGCTTATGAAAAAAATACACGCAAAAAAAGAAATAAATAAAAGTGATTAAAGCGATGCCCTCACGGCTTTTTAACCAATGCAAATGCGCTCCTATATTTGTATAAAATAAGCTATAGTCCAAAATCAGGGCAAATATCAATCTTTGAAAAATTAGACAATCGAAAAAGGGGAAGGAAAAAAAAAATCAATCCACTTGATCCTGAGAATATAACATACATCATAATTCATAATCAAGTTTGAAATAATTCAACCAAACTAACCATATAAAAGCCTTAGTCATAATTAGTATGCTTAGCCACATAAAATAAAATAAAACTCATCTATAATATTCACAAGGTATTGCACAGTATTTTCTTTCATATAGGCAATATAAAATTTTAAGTGGCTACGGGAAAAATCTAAGATTTATTTATATATTATTCAATTCTAAGAACCGCAACAACACGGGCTGATTGTACCTAGCGAAGGAAAGAGTGGGGGTCTGGCATTGCTCTAGAAGGAAGGAACAAAGGTGGAGGTTCAGACGTATTCTCAAACACATATTGATGCTCTAGTGGATGGTCGGGTAGGTGTAGGGTGGTGGCATTTAACGGGGTTTTATGGTAACCCAAATATAGCAAAGAGGCCGGAGTCGTGGGCACAACTTAGATATTTGAAAGGAACTTCAACGTTGCCATGGCTCACTATTGGCGATTTTAATGAAATCACAAGGGCCTCAGAAAAGGAGGGTGGGAGTGATAGACCATGCCAGCAGATGAAGAACTTCATTGATACCATTGATTTCTGTGGTTTCCGTGACTTGGGTTTTAACGGCCCAAAATTTACGTGGATATATCATCGGGCTGATGGCATGCAGATAAGGGAGAGACTGGATAGAGCTTTGGCAACACCGGAGTGGATGAACTTGTTCCCTGAGGCTAAACTTTTCCATCTGTCCTCCTCAGCATCGGACCATTCACCCCTAGCCCTCCAAATGGTGCAGAAAAGGAGGAAAAAGAAGACGCGGAAGACGTTTAGATTCGAATCAATGTGGTTGAAAGATCAAAGGTGTGAGGAGGTGGTAAAGAAGGCTTGGGAGGAAGGAATGATGATTAGAACATGAGGTGTTCTTGATAATTGCTTAGGCCAATGTCGTGTCAGTTTGGAAGCCTGGAATAAAAGAGAGTTCGGGCATGTGGGAAAGAGGATAGCGGAGCTGCAAAAGCGGCTTGAGTGGCTTGAACTTCAACCCCCATCCCATGATATCAACAAGGAACTGAAGGATGTTCGTATTGAATTGAATTGTTGGTTAGAGAAGGAGAACGATATGTGGAGACAACGGTCAAGACTTAACTAGTTTCAGTCAGGGGATAGAAACACAAGCTTCTTCAATGCGAAAGCTTCAGCCCGACTTAAAAAGAATATCATCGAAGGCATACTGGATGAAAATGATATGGCAGGAAGATGATGAAAAGGTGGAGGAGGTGGTGATGGCGTACTATAATGAGTTGTTTACTACATGCCAGCCCACAGAATTTTCAGAACTGATTTAAGCCGTCCAGCCAAAGGTGACTTCTTCAATGAACAAGAAACTGTCCAGAAACTTTACAGCTGCTGAAGTTAAATTGGCTTTGAAGCAAATGTACCCTCTAAAAGCGCCAGGTCCGGATGGCATGCCCCTTCTGTTCTTCCAACAATTCTAGGCAATAAGTGGTGAGGTGGTCACAGCAACGGTATTGAATTTTCTTAATCATAGTATTATACCTCCTGATTTTAATAAAACACATATTGTGCTTATTCCTAAAATAAAGATGCCTAAGAAGGTTACTGATTACCGGCCTATTAGCCTGTGTAATGTGGTGTACAAAATTGCATCCAAAGCCATTGCAAACGGGTTAAAGAAAATTTTACCTTCTATTATCAGCGATACCCAAAGTGCTTTTGTGCATGGCAAGTTGATCACTGATAATGTTCTTGTAGCTTTCGAAACTATGCACCATATTAGTCAGAAAAAAGTGGGGAAGGTGGGGGAGATGGCTCTGAAACTTGACATGAGTAAGGCATATGATAGGGTGGAGTGGGTCTGCTTAGATAAAATTATGGATAAGCTGGGTTTTGAAGAAAAATGGAGGAAGCTCATTATGCAGTGTGTCACAACAGTCACTTACTCTGTGAAAATTAACGGGATGCCTAGAGGTAATATTATTCCATCTAGGGGACTCCGTCGAGGGGACCCTTTATCACCTTATCTTTTTATTTTGTGTGCAGAGGGTCTCTCAGCAATGATACAGGCCTCAGTTAAAAATAAAGAGTTGGAAGGTGTTGCTGTGTGCCATGGTGGTCCTAAGTTGTCACATCTTTTCTTCGCAGATGACAACTTGATTTTTTGTAAGGCGTCTATTGCTGAATGCGACGCTCTTCAAAGAATTCTAGGTGTCTATGAGAGAGCATCGAGCCAGCAGCTTAATCGGGCCAAAACATCACTTTTCTTCAGCAAAAATACCCCCATGGCAATCCAAGAGGAGATTAAACACAGATTTGGTGCACAAGTTATAAAGCAACATGAGAAGTGTTTGGGGCTGCCTTCGTTAGTGGGCAAGAACAAAAGAAATACCTTCAATGAGATAAAGGAGAAACTTCATAAAAAGCTGGCGGGTTGGAAGGAAAATATGCTATCAAAAGCCGGAAAGGAGGTACTCATAAAGGCAGTGGCTCAAGCTATACCTACGTATACCATGAGTTGCTTCAAATTACCGGATGCATTATGTGAAGAATTGACTAGTATGATAAGGAAATTTTGGTGGGGCCAACAGAAGGAAGAAAAGAGAATTGCATGGCTCAGCTGGGACAAAATGTGTGTGCCAAAAAGTTGTGGTGGTATGGGTTTTAGACAACTTAAGCATTTCAATTTGGCCCTTCTAGCCAAGCAGGGTTGGAAACTCCAAACCAATCCAAACTCTTTAGTGTACCGGGTGCTCAAGGCAAGATACTTTCCTCGATGTGAATTCATTGACGCTTCACTTGGTAAAAACCCATCTTACTCATGGCGTAGTATCATGTCTACCCAACACTTAGTGAGGGAGGGGGCACGGTGGAGAGTTGGCAATGGCAGTAGCATTCGTGTTTGGGGTGATAAGTGGTTACCTTCTTTTTCCACATACAAAGTTGCCTCACCAAGGACGTTTCTACACCAAGACACTAAAGTAAATGAGTTGATTGACCAAGTCAAAGGAGGCTGGAAGAATAACATAATTGATGCACTGTTCATGCCATTTGAAGCAGAGATGATTAAAGGTATTCCTTTAAGCTCACGCCTTCCCCCTAACAAACTAATTTGGGCAGAGACACTTAATGGCAAGTTCAGTGTTAGGAGTGCCTATGGTGTAGCTATGAGGCTGTCCAAATCCGAAGACAAAGGAGCAAGTTCAGACAATAGCAAAATGAGGCAATTCTGGAGAAGGATATGAGACCTACCAGTACCACACAAAGTGCGCCATTTTGCATGGCGTGCATGCAAGGATGTACTCCCCATTAAGACAAGTCTTAAGCAAAGGAATGTGGTGCAAGATCAGACCTGTGAGGGATGCAAAGCGGGTGCCGAGACAACTGGCCACTTGTTTTGGTCGTGTTCGAAAGCAAGAGAGGTCTGGTCATGGTCGAAGCTAGCTGGGTTGCCAAGTCGAGATAACGTGCATTCGTTCATGGAGTTGCTGTGGGAATTGATGGTGGAGGATCGGGTAGATGAAGATAAGGTGGCCCAGGTGGTCTGTATTGCATGGGCTATGTGGAATAATAGGAATGTGATACAGACAGGAGGGAAGGGCCGAACGGGTAGGGAGCTAGTATATTGGGCTCTACACTATTTGGAGGAATATAAAGAAGCCACGGCATGCAAGGTTTCAAATGTTACTGTGGCTGATGCTAGTGACACATGGGTCCCACCACCAAGACATATCTTCAAAGTCAACGTAGATGGGGCTGTTTTTGCGCAACATAGAGCAGTGGGCATTGGTGTGATTGTTAGAGATGATATGGGCAGAGTAGAAGCTGCACTGAGCAAGAGACTGGATGCACCATTAGGTGCTGTGGAGGCCGAAGCTATGGCGTACGAAACAGGTTTGTTATTTGCAAAGGACATTGGCGTTCAAGAAGTGATAATTGAAGGGGACTCGCTTATTATTCATCGGGCTTTGACTGACGAATCAAAACCGCCCTCCTCTGTGTCTGCCATCGTTCAAGGAATGCAGGAGATGTGTGAGGATTTCCACAAAATAGAATTTTCCCATGTTAAGAGACAAGGTAACAAAGCAGCTCACTTATTAGCAAAACACGCTATTGGTGTTTCTGATTTTATTGCTTGGATTGAAGAGACTCCTTGCTTTATTGAGCAAGCTCTTATCCAGGATGTAACAAACTTCTCTGATCTTTAATAAAAGTTTTAGGTTTTTCATCAAAAAAAAAAAAAAGAACCGCAACAACAAAGCAAAAGAGTTGAAAAGGAAAAATACACAAAAAGAGTAATAATCGAGATGTAAGGTATCGAGCAATAACACAAAAAGATAATAAGCCATATAAATAATCCAACATTTGAGTCACATCCCTTTTAGTGTCAACAAATAATCCTATAAAAGAAAAATGTTTATAAATATTTAGCAATGAATTAATAAAGACCAATGGGAGTATAGATCGAATTATACTCCATCTATATATATATATATATATATATTAAAAAAACCCAAAAAAGAAAATGAGATTATTGAGATGTAAGGTGAAAATAATGCACTTCCATTTCAACTAGTTTAGGCATTAGAAAATTAATTTGCATTAAAAATAATAATAAAGGCATAGTCCAAAAGTTAGTGTAACTATCATGTTAGAAAAAATAGGCAACCAAAAAAAGGCAGTTCTTCTATAAAAAAAAACAAGGCAGTTAATTCTAAGAATGACACACATCTCACGTTTGAAATAATTCAACTAAATTAATCATAAAAAAGCCATAGACATTATTATTATTATTACTAGTATGTAACCCCGTGCTAATGCACGAGACTGGTTAATTGTAATGATGCTATTGGCCAATTTTTTTGTTTTTGTTTTGTTTTTGTTTTTGTTTTTGTGGATTTATCACACGGATGATAGAATTAAATCAAACAATGAAAAATATATATTGTATTTTATTATTTAAGTAATGCTATTAGTCTTTTTTTTTTTTTTTTTTGGTTTATCATACATAGGAAAGCATTAGATAAAACAATGAATAAAAAAAAAGAGAATATTGCATTCTATTATTTAAAATATATAAAGAAACATTAAAAAATAAAAACTGATCATTGGGCTTGGAATCTTTTTGGAGGCGCCAATGAAGCGCTAATGTATAAGAGTGTGAAGTAAGAAAGAGTGGGATTGAACATTGTGTTTGAACCCAACCTTGCTTTGAGAAATTCGTAAGGAGGAGGAGAGGGTAGTGTATGGATCGAGTTGGTAGAGGTTGAGAGAGGAGGAGACATGGGATGACAATATGGAATTAGGAAGAGATGATGTTTTACTTTTATAGTCTTCCTCGTTGGACTCCTTGGTTCTGGTTGAGGAATTAGAAGAGCTCCAGACTCTATTGAGATCACCCATAAAAGTGTGCAGGTGAGATGTTCTTACTTAGGCAAATGAGTACTATCATTGTGGTTTTTTTGGCTTCCGTGTTAAATGTTAATGCATCATTTATTTAGATACAAAAATTAAAAAATTTAGATAAGATACATGACACAAAATTGAAGTCCAATTTATAATCCCCATAAAAGTGTGCAGGTAAGATGTTTTTGCTTAGGCTAATAAGCATTATCATTATGGTTTTCTTGGCTTCCGTGTTAAATGTTAATGCATCATTTATTTAGGTACAAAAATTAGAAAATTTAGATAAGATACATAATACAAAATTTAAGTCAAATTTATAATCTAATTAGATTTTTTTTTGAGTTTTGGTTAGGACAAGTGGCGCAAAATTGAGAATCCAATTGAAATCTAATTGGATTTTCTCTCTGCTTCACCTATTATTATTATATATATAGTTATAGATATATAGATTTGTGGGAGCCATAGATTATATGCTTAATTGCATAGCCACTTAAAATAAAACGAATTTATAATATTCACAAGGCATATTGCAAAATTTTTATTTATCATTTATTCATTTTCAATATAAAATTGTCAATGCCTAAAAGAAAATTTTAAAATTTATCTACATATTATTTAATTTTAGTGATCACAAAAAAAAAAAAAAAAAAAAAAAAAAGAGAGAGAGAATAATATTGGAGATGCCATCAAAAATCTAAAATCTTTTACTATTTGAGTTACATCTCCTTCAATATCAATAGAAAATATTATTAGTCAAATTAATAAACATAAATATCAATGGTCTTAAAAAATTCAAGATTTAATGAATATGATTTTAAAAATCCAATGTTTGATTTAGAACCAATTAAATGGTTTAAAATGGTAATTTATTCTAAAAAAAATTATAATGACATGCACATAATTTGAGATAATTTTAGGAAACTCCTGCATCTTTTTGAAAATTAGATTATCACACTAAACACTGGAATTTGAGAATTCTATTTCCCGCAAACAAAACCCCTGGAATTCGAATTCCTGCCCATTTGGATTTGGACCCAAACGAACCCACCCAGACACCCCCATCTCTGTTTCCAGCGAAGAGCACAAAACCCCTCAGCTCAGACCCTTCTTCCGAGAATCAAAGCCTCAGGTTCTCTCTCTCTCTCTCTCTCTCTCTCTCTCTTTTGGGTTCTGTTTTATGTAATCATTTGTTGCATGTTAGATATGAAAACTATGCCCATATTGAGCTATGTGGATTCTAATGCGGCATGGTTCAGTGTGAAGCTTAAAGCTGCTTTTTTTTTTTTTTGTTTGGTTTTGGAAATTTGTGTGCCAAACTGAACTGATTTAATTTGCATACCCCTGAATTTTATTTTGTTATTTGTTAATTAAGCACACAAAGTTACAAACTTGCACTTTTGTTTAGCTGAATCAGTAAATATAGGATAGGACCCAGAGAAAAAAAAATTTCTGAAAGTTGAAAGGTAGTGCATTCCTATATGTTGTGTGAAATTTAGATGCCAAATTAAGGGGCCCCAAAATGGATTCTTAGAAAGATAATTAGGAACACCCAAAAATCTTGAAAGGGTGAAAATAGCTACAATATAAGTGATTTTAGAGAATTAGCCATACTAGTTTGTTGTTTTGTTAAATACGGAAAAAATGTGTATCTGGGGCAATTAACTTGGTTACCCACACGCATAGACAAAAAACAGTTTTTTTCAGCTTAATTGACTAATGCCCATGTTATTTTTTAAGCCAAATAAACCAATGAAAATAAGTTATTCCTGTTGAGAACCAAGCAGGCTGTGTTTGAAGTTGAGGTGTTGGTAGGTCCCAATACGTTTTGTATTGCATTTCAAAGGCCCTAGTTTGGTTGAAATAAGTGATAGCAATATTTGTTAATTACATAGAATATTCTAGTAAAATATTTTCTTATTTTTGTTGAGGGTGCAACTCTACTAGGACTGTGCAAAAGGTACCATTCCTCATAGAAACAACTCAACATTTGGCATGAGTATAAACTGCTTAGCTTGTTAGGGGTGAATGCTCATGGATTACCTAGCAACTAATTCTGGCGGGTGGGGTCAATTTCCCATAGGTTTTATATGCTAGAGGCAATTCCAAAGGGCTCTTCTTTAGAAAGGTTCCATACTTTTGTTTTTTATAAGTTTGTCTAATTGGACCTTACCCATTTTGGACTTTGGCTAGCATAAAGCTCTTTGCTTCTTCATAACAAGCATATTGATGTGATTTATAGAATGTCATTCTGTTGGCAGAAAGAAGTTTCTTAGGGCGTATAATTAGCTTAAGGGAAAAATATATATGTAATGAAGCTGATCATGTTAGACAAAAACAGAGGATAAGGTTCAAAAGAATCATTAGCTTTTACACTCTTCTTTTTAAGTTCTTAATATGTACATGGGGATATGCTCACTATTTGAACAAAAGGGACAAGGTAATATAGATGCACAAAGTCTTGTTTAATGGAAGCTATCCAGATTCATTGTGACTTTACTTCTTTTTTTGGGTTTGTGCATTTTTTTCTCTCTGTTCTCTTCTCTCTCTCTCTCTCTCTCTCTCTCTCTCTCTCTCTCTCTCTCTCTCTCTCTCTCTGTGTATATATATATATATATATATAAAGTAGACTGAGATGATGTGATCAATTGTTAAATCAATTCTGATATTGGTGAATACTAGAGGATGCTAATAGGTGCAGAATTTGTAAATGTAAAATTTCATACATGTAATTGATGGTTTGAATTCCTTTATGATTGCTTATGTGTTTGCAAGACATTTTTAGCTTGATTCTATTATTAATTCATCAATTGCAATCTAAACTTCGGGTTAGTAAAGCACGACATGATATGAAAAAATTTCTGAACTCTGATCATGAAGTTATTTAAATTTCACTAAAGTGTTTGATTAAAAAAATCATTATTAATTCTAGGTTAATTATAAAGAGAATATTTACAATAAAATTTCAAAATCTCTCCTCTGTGTGAGTTTATTTTTACCTGCATTTATGCATGTTGTGTTGTGTATAATAATTGTGGCTGGAACTCAAATATTAGGCTTCTCATTATGTATTTTTTTCCCCTATATGATGAAATTTTCTTGTCACACCAATAATTTACGATAAAATTTCAAAATTTCACCTGTGGTGTGATGCATGTTGTGTTGAGTATAATAATTTTGGCTGGAACTCAAATATTAGGCTTCATATTCTGTATTCTTTTCCCCTATATGATGAAATTTTCTTGTCACACCAATAATTTTACAGGATTTCTATCTCAAAATTAAAAGGCCAATGTGGATGGAGATTTGTGATCATTTCTTTTTTTGCCAGTTTCTATTGGTCAGGAAGTTATAGATAATACTTTTCTCTTTTGGTTATTTAATGTTCTACTCATGTGTCCTATTTAATGAAGGTCAATGGAAGGAGATGATGGCAGCTCAAGTAGTCCTCCTGAAGAGAATATGGATATGAGACTTCAAGCATCGAATAACTTGGACTTGAATGTGGAGCAGGACTGTCGCAGCCCAAAAGTTGTCCATAGTAATGGAACCCATTCCAATCTTTCCGTAAATGATGAAGCCAGCAAAGATGCAGTACTAAAAATTGGAACAGAGTTTGAATCAGATGAACATGCATACAAATTCTACAACAGATATGCAAGATTGGTAGGTTTTAGTGTTCGTAAAGACTGGGTAAATAGGAGTAAGGTGCATGGTCAGGTGGTATCTAGGAAGTTCACGTGCTCTAAAGAGGGATACCGAAGGAAAGACAAAAGAGATGTTAATGTGAAGAAACACCGAAAGGAAACTAGAACTGGTTGCTTGGCACATATGATCATTACTCGTCAGCCTGATGGTAAATACCGGGTTACACATTTTGAAGCACAACACAATCATGACAATGTAAGCCCAACTAATGCTGAAACATTACCATTGCAAAGAGAATTAAGCTGTTCTCGAGATGCTGAAGCTAGCTCAAAAGATAATTCGAGGTCACACTCTAAATCAGCATTTGAATTGATGAATAGACGATTTGAAATCCAGGAATCCCTTGATGATCTTGCCATTGATTATGACATTTATCTTCAGTCTGAAAGGGTAAGAGATATGAAGGAGGGAGAGGCAGGGCGTCTATTGCATTATTTTCAAAGGAAGCACTTTGAAAACCCATCATTCTTTTACGCTATACAGCTAGATATTGATGACAAGGTAAGTAACATGTTTTGGGCCAATGATAATATGGTAGTGGACTATGACCATTTCAGTGATGTGGTCTGTTTAGACACGACTTCCAGAACAAACAAACACTTTCGGCCATTTGTACAGTTTATAGGAGTGAACCATCACAAACAAGTTTTGATTTTTGCGGCTGCACTTTTATACGATGACACTGTAGAATCTTTTAAGTGGCTATTTCAAACTTTCATAGAAGCAATGTCTGGGAAGAAGCCAAAGGCCATTCTCACAGATCAGGATGCAGCAATTGTTGAAGCAATCAATTCAGTCTTACCGGAAACAAGCCATCGTATATGTGTATGGCAAACATATCAGAATGCTCTCAAACACCTAAGCCATGTAGTCAAAGAGACTGATTCTTTTGCTAAAGATCTAAAGGGATGTATCTTTTACCACAAGGACGAGGAGGATTTCATACGTGCTTGGGAGGCTATGCTGGAAAAATATGGTCTTCAGCAGAATGAGTGGTTAAGATGGATGTTTAGGGAGAGAGAGAAATGGGCTGTGGTATATGGCAGGAATACTTTTTTCATTGACATGAATGGCTTGCATCTGGGTGAGTGTTTATTTAATGATTTGAAAAATTACTTAAATTCTGACCTTGACATTCTTCATTTCTTTAAGTATTTTGAAAGGGTAGTAGAAGAGCAATGTTACAAAGAAACTGAAGCTAACGATGACATGAACAGATGTTTGCCAAGACTAATGGGGAACGTGGTTTTGTTAAAGCATGCAAGTGATATTTACACCCCAAGGGCATTTGAAGTATTTCAGCGGGGATATGAGAAGTGCTTAAATGTTGTTGTTAACAAGTGCAATCAGAATGGATCATTGTTGGAGTACAAGGCCAAAACATTTGGGCAAGCTCGAGAACACACAGTTAAATTTGATTCTTCTGATAATACAGTTACTTGCAGTTGTCTGAAGTTTGAGTATGTTGGGTTTCTATGTAGCCATGCACTGAAAGTGCTTGATCATAGGAATATAAAGATTGTCCCATCCCGATATATATTGAAGAGATGGACAAAAGATGGAAGGTCTGGAAGTGTGAGAGATAGTTATGAATTTACCATACAAGATAATCCCAAGTTGGTTGTTGCAAGCCGTTACAAAAATTTGTGCCACAAAATGCTTAAGTTATCTGCCAGGGCTTCTGAGTCTGAGGAAGCATTTCAATTTGCTGCCAGTCAACTTGATGAAGTGATGGAAGGGGTGGAGAAAATCTTGACATTAAAACCTGAGGAGGCTCAAGCTGTTACCTCAAGTAGCACAGGTGCAAATGTTTCTGAAAGTGAACATGCAGATATTTTCCTGGATGGAAATACAATTGATGATCAGGATGAGAATGGAGTAAAAGGAGCAAAAGAAAAGGAGAGGGCTATCCCTAATAGAGGTCAACTATCCAATGTGAATGGAAAAGTTTCTCATACAAAAGGAGTTCAGAATATAGAAGCATCCCCACCGAATATTGTAAACTGCATTTCAAGTTCCCCCAGGGCTTTTATTTCATCGCAAGCCACAACACCAAATCCCATTATGCAGGTGAAATTTGCTTATCTTTTATGCAATTACAGTTCACAATGGTAATGTCTATTGTCCATGCCTTCTATTTGTTCAGTGTGTAGAGTTTATTTGATGTTTATCCTTCCAAATTGCATTACGCAGGGAATGTACAATTTTGATACAAGCCAAGTGGTTCAATGCATGTACCCACAATCTAATCTGGTCATGGATCCGCAACCCAATCCTAACATCTATCACTCACCAAATTTCTTCTCTCACCAACATGATTCACCTGTCCAAACTCAACTATTACAGGTAATTTTTTATCCACACTTCCACCTTGATTTTGTTTTGAAGTATTCTTGTTTGTGACCTGTATATGAATTGCCATGCAGGAACCCCTAATCCATAACCCATACCAAGAATCTGACTCAAGCACCAGTCAACTGAGGCACGTAAGTAAATGGAGAGGTCAAATAATGCCAACTAGTCAGCTAACAGATTTTTCCTTTTGAAGAAAACCAGTCTTTGCATACTTTATTAATTTGCTTCATTTTATTGACTGTAGGCAATGGAACTTGATGTCCAACTTCCACATTCACCTTCATTCTTGCTTTACGATGATAGATACAGAGCTTCCAACACATATCTTGGGCCTAAGTGAAGAATATGGAAAGTTACTCTTCACTTTCGTCCTTTTCTGTTGTGTGCTGTACAGTCCAAATGCTTGCATTTTTAATCTAAACATTGTATTTCAGCATACCACTTAGTCTACTTTAAATGATAGAAGGGCAGTCTAACTTCATATACCAAAAGATGATGTAAATCCACAAATGCCATTTCGCTCCTTTTTCTTCTTTCATTTCTTCCTTTTGTCAATTTTATTTACTTTCTTACTTCCAATGAAGATAACTGCTTAATTAATACAAAATTTTATTCATTGATCTCTCTCATCATTGTATGTTGCTGCTTTTTTTTCCCCTTTTCTTCAGTCACATCTTAAAATCCCACTTGTCAAGAAGACAATCCCTCTTTTAGTTTCCACTGCAGCTGCACTTGCCATGACATTGGAAAGACTGGGGAATTAAGGGGACTCTCACAAAACAAATTGTTTGGATGATTTGCTTAATGACACAACAGATCGAATTGATCTGCAAAGGCCAGCGGGGTCCATTGCTCGCCCTGTTCCTTCATTGCTATTCAATTTTTAGAATACTGGATCCTGATATACTTTCAAGTTCTTGGTTGCAGTGAGCCTTTTGTACTATGTGAGGGAGTGCTGTTTCTCAAGTGGCCTCAAATCCTGCTCTAGAATGGCTGCAGGATGTTGGAGAGATTTTGCAACAACGTGCCATGGTCCAAGGCATAATTTTGTAAATAATTAATAGCCCTCTAGTCCAACTTGAGCAAACTAGTCCTGAACAATTCAGCTTGAGCTTGAGTTGAAATCTTAGAACTAGAGCAGGCTGCAAGTGATCGGCTCAATCCTTGAGGTTAGGTATTTTTATGTAACTGTTCACTTCTGTCTTGCCTAAGATGGGGTTGAAGAATAATAAATCTATGCATACAACATATTTTATACACTCTTCATAACTTCACTTGTTAAGGTGACAAATTATGATTTGTGAGTAAAAAAGTTAGGATAGTGATTAGTCTATATGCTCACCAATCACAACTTACTAGTTTAATAAGTTGTGAAATATGCTGTGTCCCTACTCTAGTATTGTTTGTCGAAAAATTTCAAATCTCTTCTGCCTTTTATTCACACTTGTAATTATGTTCCTCTCTTTTGCCTTCTATTATGGGGTCTTTGAACTCCCATTCTTGTTGGGTCTAAATTTAGGATGCACAGAATGTGGGTATAGGTATAATACGACGACACGAGTAATTTTTGAAAAATTATAACATAATACAACAAATAGGATATCATTACAATACAAAATACGGCATCAATATAACATCTTGAATAAAGTATTCGTGCTTCCTAAGTTTAAATTGAACAGAAATAGAATATTAAGACTAAATAATATATTCAAATAATGAAATATATATAGTTTCTCAAAAAAATAATAAAATACATTAATTAAAATAAAAGAATTGGAATCTTTAGACTTAGATTTGACTAAAACTACTGCATTTTCAGGGTGGTGTGTTGTGTCATGTGTGAATGCTCTTAGACGCGTTGATTCGTATTACTTTAACCAGGAGTCAACCATGAGTCCATTACTGAACTATGCATCTACTTAAAATAAGAAGAACACGTCAACTCCGTATTCGTTCGGTCGCTTCAAGCACCAAATGTCTAGGTTTCGCATTCAAATGCGTGGGCTCTACTCTACTGCCCCAACTAACCGACTCCAACACAGTGTTATAGTCTTTACAGCCTCACACTACTGTCACGTAAACCATCATCAGTCTGACACAAAGAATTATACCCCTACCATACTCATACTGTAGAAGTGGAAATTTTGAAACCATTTATTACATAACGTCCCGTACTGTTCAGTAGGTTTTATTGTCATTGTCTCAACTAATGAAAATATTCAAGTGTTTCTAAATAAAAATGATAACAAATACTTAGACTCTATTTTAATACTATTTATTGTTGAAAATTAAAAATTTTATAGTGAAGTAATTTTTAAATATGTAAATAGTGTTGTGGAACCCATTTTAATGAAAATTTTACTAAAAAAAGAGATTTGTTGGTCTCATGAACAGTACACGAGACCCACTGACAGACACATTTTTCAATCTTGGATGTGAGTCCCATGGAGCATAAACACTAGACGCCAAACGTTAAGCAGTATCCAACCGCTCACTTAAACATCAATCACACATCTATTCATATTTAATTTAAAATAATATAAGTAGTCTAATTTTATTTTAAATTAAAACATATTGACGAATCAAATAATGTCATGTGTCCCTTAGAGAACAAGACATAAAACTTTTCTATTTAAATTATGATATATGTCATCAATGATAGTCAATCACCCTTCCTGAGACTCCTATAAATAAAGACTCTCATCAATCTTGTAAGATGACAAATTCAGAAACATTCAAATGTCTCAAAACTCTGCTGAAATCAAGCTCCAAACCCTTCAAAGAACTTCAAGAATGGTTGTTTGGTAATATTGTTCTAATAACTTTGTTTGCATTTTTTGGAAATACGTATGGATGAAAAGGTGTATGAAAATGCGTATAATGTTGTTTAAATACTAAAAATTGTTGCTCAAAACACCTTACTAAACAACCCCTAACCTTCAAAGACGAGGAACATTCAAAGTGAAATCTTTCAAGTCATCCTCTTAAATCAAAAAGTTCACTGAAATCAAGTTCAAAAGTTTTCAGAAACTTCAAGAAATTATAGGTTAGTGAAGATAAATGGATTCAACCCTTCAAAGCCCTAAAGAACTTCCACTAAAATCTTCGAACGCACAAAAAATGCGATAAACACATGAAGAACACGAATAACAAAGGATTTCTAACAAACACATTGAGAGATTCGTCATAATTTAACTTCAAAGATCTCTCGATCCATTTCCCAATCAAATTGAGAAGCATTTGAGGTTAGAATCAAGATTGTATTTGAATCAAAGATTTTTCAAGGAGATCAAATCAAATGAGTATTCTGTTGTAATAGGATTTAATTGTAGAGAATTGTACCTACTA
Organism: Quercus gilva; assembly: GCA_023621385.1. Taxonomy (NCBI): domain Eukaryota; kingdom Viridiplantae; phylum Streptophyta; class Magnoliopsida; order Fagales; family Fagaceae; genus Quercus; species Quercus gilva. Next base: position 20,983,693 of record CM042481.1, on the reverse strand, counting down.
ATTCATTAATACAAATATACATTTGTGAAGCTATTTTGATTGTTTGATTTGTAAACTTGAAATTTAGTGTTTACACATATCATTAGGTTAATTACATTCTTTTTTCACTAGGTTAACACACATAAAGTTACTTTATCTACTTTAACAAACCAATTTACAACACACACACTACATCCCATTTCTTATTTTTCAATACAACTCATTACAATAATATAAATTATCCAATAAAATATTATAAATCAACACCAATCTCTCTCTGCCTCTCCATCCCTTTCTCTCTCCAACACCACCGAAACCAAGCCTGATTCAAACACAAGCGATAACCATCATAATTGAAAGCAACTGTCGAATCCCCATACACCCATTTTTAAAGAAACCCAATCCCCAAACCCATATATGATCCAAAAGAAAACAAATAAAAAAAAAATGGAATTAGAGATAAAGAGAGAGAGGAGAAAGATCAGAAACCACCAATGGTGGCTTCACAATTGTGCACCACTACCAATGTTTAAGTTTAGCCTCAGTGAACAATAATTCCTATAAGTAACAAATCACTATAGCACATTTGTAAAATATTTTAAGTTTAAACACCTAAGTAAAGATGAATTTTAGCGTTTTTAGGTTCTAAAATAACAATTTGGGGTTGTGCTAATGCTCTAATAAGAAAACTCATTCAAACCTAAATAGAATTATTACAATTACTTGTCTTTCATAATACAAGCCATAATCATCCAAACTTAACAACATTAACATAACATTCCAAACTAACAATTAAGAGAAAAAAAAAATATAAGTAAAAAATATATTTTTAATCGAATTGAAACATTTTTTTTACCATACAACAGATTTTACAATTTCTTTTTCATAGAGGTTGTGATTAGTTTTTAATAAAAATTAATCTCATCAAGAGTCGTACCATTCAACTTTAATAACACTTTCTTTTGTATTTCCAAAAATGTTTCTATTCTCCAACTAAAAAAAAAAAACACCTGACGTCAACAATAATTCCACCAAAGAAATAGTGAAATTTTGACGTTGTACATTTGTACTAAAACAAATTTTAACGAGCATTGAGAGCGAGTGACGAACGCAACACGTGAGACTGATTGCCAGTGAAGTGACAGAAAGAAATCACAGCGTTGAACTTTGCGATATAAATAGCAGTGACTAGAGAGAGGGAGGCATTTCGAAATTTTAAACACCCCCTTTCTTTACTACAAAGGGCGCGCGTGTAACCAAACCTCCTCAATCGCGCGTTTACCGACTACTCAATCCCCCGCACACGTCTCTCTACATATAATCCCACTCTAAAACTAAAAAAACAAACCAGTTTGGTGCTCAGTTCAGCTACTTTCACAGTTCCAAAGTTCCTAAAAAGTTCCGATAACTCTTTGTCTCTTCCAAAACCGAGAAACCAAAAAACCATGTTTTCTTTACTAAAACCTCGTACCCATTAAGCTGCTCATGGGCTTTCTCAGCCGTCTCTTCGGATTCGGGTCCAAGAAGCCCAAGAATCCGCAGCCCCAAAAGGAGAAGCAGAAGCGGAGGAGCTTCATCGCTTCGCTAAGCAGCAACTCCCACAAAGGGACGCCGTCTCGGCACCAAGTTGATGACCCCAACAAGCACGCCATAGCGGTTGCTGCTGCCACCGCTGCGGTGGCGGAGGCTGCTCTCGCGGCGGCTCATGCGGCGGCTGAGGTCGTCAGACTTACCAGTAACGTCGGGAGAAATGGCAACGTGGCGCACCGGCTTTTGACGGCGGAGTTAGCTGCCGTTAAGATACAGTCTGCTTTTCGTGGTTATCTGGTTAGTTTCTTTCATTTTCCGTTGGTTTGTTAGTTGGAATTCAGTTTCTTGTCTTCTGTTTTTTTTCCAGAACTGCCCTTCAAATGTTCCTAGAATTACATGAGTAAATAAAATTACTTTAGTCAAATTTACCCCATTGAGTGTACAGAGGTGGTGGACTCATTGGCCTGAGATTTGACGTAATGACGTAAATCCAGAAGTAATGGACTCATTTGTCTGAGGCAAAGGTCTAATAGTCTGACCAAAGCCAAAGGGTGCTGGTAAATTTGGATGGTAATTTAAAGTCTTAGTCAAGAAGTTACTATTATAGGTAAACCAAACGGAAAACATGGGTCAAAAAGTACTTCTGAAAATTTCATGTGCATTCATGGAAAAATATAAAAAGTGAAAAAAATGAAAGTAAAACGTGGGTCATGGGTTGGTACTCTCTAATTCTATTGCACCGACAGGAATGGCTGAGAGTCATTTCATTATCAGACTTCTTTTATTTATTTAAGTATAGATTCCCTGTTGTCCAAGGTGTTTTCCTGTAATGTCTGTTTTGTGTACTTTGGTGTGGACTGGTCGCTACTAAATCTTCAAATTCTCGGAGTGTTTTTCATGTGGTTTTAGACTAAAATCGTATGTGTTTATTGTTGTGTGAATCACACGCGCCATTTTGTCTGTAAAAATACATAATTAAGATGCCCTTTATTTAATATTTAATAAATAAAAAAAAATTATCCATGGTTCCATGCATGTTGGATTATGATTGTGGGAGGGCATGTGAATCATTTTATAACAAAAGGTTGGCACAAAGCCACTAATAAAGTGAGTAATTGTGCTTTTATGCTTAGCTTTCATTAGAAAACCAATGGTCTCAACTAGTAAAATTTATTGTTCTCGAATAAAGAACCTAAGTTCGGCTTCTAAAAGAGTGATTATTATAGAGCAAACATCATTAGTTTCAAAATCCGATGTATCTATTAATAGAAGTAATAAATCATGGCTTTGCATATGTTGTAAATGGCCACCATACTTTTTTATTTCTTGCCATAATTTGTCCAGTTGAATCAAGAGTCTTGGTAGGTACTAGCTGTACAGATCAAAGAAATGACTCATGTCCCTGAATTTTTTTGGTGCTATTCTCATGGTTTGGACCACAAATTCAGCTACTATTTCTGCTAGATTCTTCACTTTAGTTAACTTTTTCTTGCTGTGTATGTCACATATCAAATAGAGCTTATTTGTAATAAATGCTTATTTTATTGAGGGTATGTGTGCAAGTGAGAGAAAGAGAGAAAGATAATGATTTCATCAACAACCCTATACCCTTTTAAATATCCATGCTAGTCTGGTTCAAGTATTTTGTAAGTTTCTGCTCTCTCAACCCACCTTTGCTTTTAACTTTGAAGTTTTCTAATTAATATTAAAATGTAGCACTTTTAACCTAACTTTTAGTACTGTGCATATAAGGCTTTTTTTTATTTTATTTTATTAACTTGGGAAGGGATTAACCTAACCTTTTTTGACTTTGGGGAATTTGAAAGGCAAGGAGGGCGCTAAAGGCACTAAAAGCATTGGTGAAACTTCAAGCATTGGTGAGAGGGCACATGGTGAGAAAGCAAACTGCCAACATGCTGAGGCGAATGCAAACATTAGTCCGAGTGCAGGCACGGGCACGGGCAAATCGTGCGCAATTGTCAGAATCCTTCCATTCTAGCAGCAAGTCCTCTCTGTCACGTCACCCTGTAAGTAAAGTTTCTTTTCTTCTTTTAGTTCAGTTGTTAGTTAGCCTATACGTGGAGAAATTTGATTTATATGCGGTGTTTTTTTTTATATAATAAAAATAAGTGAGTGGCCCAAAGGAGAAGAAAGGGAACAAGGGGAAGTCAAATAGAGCAATACTAATGCTCATGCAATATGAAATGTCTTGAGATGGGCTGGGATTGATTAAAAAAAGAAATTTTTCTTGGGGGAAAATCAGTTGCTGGCAGCTTGCTCAAGCCAAAATTGAGCATATTAAATCCTTGCTATTGCTAGAACAAAAAAGATTCAAAGTAATGATACAATCCTATAATTCTGTCGCCTAAAATGACTGATTGACTTACTAGAAAATGTCAAGAATAATTGTGTGTTTGTGCATTTAGTTGATGTACATTTTCTATTACATCTTCTTGCAGGTCCCTGCAACTCCTGACATAAATGATTGCCAACTTCGAGCTTATAGTTCCAAATTTGAGGGCCCCTCAATTTTGAAGGTATTTACTTGATTGGTTTTGTAGGATCTTCTAAGGACATATTTGATGCTCTCCTTTGAATTGTGGTTTAGCAATTTAAAAGCGATTTCAAGTCAGAATGACCTCTAGTTTCGTTCTTCTCTTTTTGAATTATTTAATTTCTGTAAATTGGGATCTTTTAAACTGAAGATAAAAAAGCCAATGTAGTTTCAACAAAATGCTTATGTTCCAATATTCCAGCCATGACCCTTTTTTGGACTTCATATGATTGTATCTTGGAAGTGATGAAGGAAGATGAAGAAAATATGTTCAATTGCTCAAGGAATTACTTCTCTTCTAAACTTATTAAAAATTTACCATTTTTGTAATGTTTTGAATTGTAATCTCCAACTTCATTTGGCTTTTGAATGATAATCCAAATGCCTCATAAGTCTTCATTGCACTAATCATTTTCACTGCACTCTGTGTTCGTGCACACATAGAGATGTGGTTCAAATTCAAACTTCAGGGACATCATCAACCTAGACAAAGCACATGGTAGTTCAAAGTGGTTAGACCATTGGATGGAAGAAAGTTTATGGAACAACCGCCGTGACATTTCATTAAGAAATGGACATGCTGATGATGAGAAGTGCGACAAGATTCTCGAAGTAGACACTTGGAAACCGCATTTGAACTCCCAAGAAAGTAAGAGAACCTTTCAGACATCACCAAATGTTTTTGCTTCTGATTATAATAAGGAGAGCTTTATGACATACAACTCTCCGTCAAAACACTCAAAAAAAGCTCCAAATCCAATCCCTAGTCAGGCTACACCATCTTCTGGGGGAGTTTTATCTTTTGGCTCCTTCAAACTAGGAAGAGATGAAACAGCTTTGAGGACTGCTGACAACAGCCCACAAGTGCATTCTTTGTCATCCAGGCCTGGAAGTAGTGCCAGAAGAGGTCCATTCACACCCACAAGAAGTGAGTATGCGTGGGGCTATTTTGGTGGGTACTCAGGTCACCCAAACTACATGGCTAACACGGAGTCCTTTCGGGCTAAGGTTAGGTCACAGAGTGCCCCAAGGCAAAGGCTAGAGTTTGAGAAATTCGGTTCAACAAGGAGATCTGTTCAGGGGCTGTGGGATGCAGGGATTGATTCAGATAAGAGGTTTGCTGAACAAGCTGAGTACAGGTACAAAGCTTATTCAGCCTCTGGCCAATTGAATAGAGTTGGAAGTGCTAATTTAAGGTGATTCCACTTGTTGTTGTAATTTTTTTTTTCTATGTATGGCAGCAATGTTAGAGTTGTAATTATTTGATCATGATTTTTGTACCTGTCCTTGCACAATCAAAAGTTGCCAGAAACCTTACTGTTTTAAACTGTATGTTCAAACATAATCATAGTTGTGCTTATATATATATATATATATATATATCTCTCATCATGGTTCTTACTAAAATCTAATGTTGATTGGTTCATTGCTCATGGATCTGTCTACCACCTTCCTACAAATGGTTGTGATATCATCATTACTTTTAGCTCCAAGCTAAAGTTCACTTTGCAGTTTTCTCTTCCTTTTAAGGACAAATAGAAAAAGCATAATTGAGTATATTGCTATCACAGTGTCCTTTTTATAGACCCCCTTGCACAATGTGACGTGTTTCACTAGTGCAGTCCTTCCTCCGACCCTACGCACTCCATGTAGATTATTTGGGGAAATGTACCATAGAGCTGCCAAAACCAATTTTTTTTGGAATTCACATGCACTGGTATGGGACTATTCATCTGTGAATATGGTTGAGTTCCACATCAGACAGTGGTCACAAAAATGAATGGTTGAGAAGACATTATTGCCAAATTTATTGGCTTATGTTTTTTTTGATGAACATTTATTGGCTTATGTTTTAAAGCTTAAGATAGTATCCCACACATGATATGTTAAACCTTACATGAAGACTCCCCAAGGTATTGGTTCTCAGTTCAAACCCAAATCTGAAACAATGTCAAAGCCAATTGTTCCATAGGACAAATGTGCAATGTGATTGTTCATGTGTATTATTGATAGGTAAAAGTTCCACTTCGGTTTAGTTTGCAATTTGTGTGTCGCACAAAAATGAATCATAAATCTCTTATGACTTCTGTGCTTCTTCACATGCATGCCTTCTTGCTTCATGTATACAGAACTTGATGCCATGTTGATCTTGGCCTTTGGCCACGGTTACTTTAATAAGTATCGTTAATTTCTTTATGCCCTTTCCAAGTTTGAACTACTATTTGTACAAATAAGAATCCCCTTCATTACATGATTTCTTAGTTAAGTGTGCGTTGGAATAAAAATGCCAATCTTTTTCTTACTGGTTAGGCTGAGTACCAGGTCTTTTCATTCGATAGTATAAATATATCTCATTTTATAACCAAAAGATAGTAAAGTTTAGTACACAATACCAGTCTTTGTGCCTTGAATTGGAGTAACTGATTTTTGCTTTTACATACAAAGAAAGTTTTAAATTTTAATCCAATGTTACGTTGTACTTGCCCATTTGAGTTGGATTTCACAGATTCCTCACTCATTTACTTTCGGTGGCCTACACATGGGCATTTGTCCCATAACTAGTTTGTCCTAATCAACTAAATAACAGTGTGACAAGAAATCTCATTAGTTCCTTGCATTAAATAGAGCAAACTAGCATATTTCTAGTACCCACAAGGAAACAAATGCAACCTTGGATACCCATCACATGCCATACAGTTAATATTGAGGGTTTGATATGACACTGGTTATGACTTATTATGAAAGTGATGTTGAAAGAGTAATGTGGGAGCAGCACATAGCCGGAAAAAAAAAGTTGTTTAATTGGGCATTATATTCTCTTTTTGGACCTTTCTGACTCCAATTTTGGCCCCTAGTAATTATAAAAGAGGTCACACACAAAAACCTTTTTATTAGTGGTTGCATCACGTGAAAGCAAAATCTTTATAGGGCAAACTGAAATGTGATTGAGCATGATAGCTAGTAATATGTCCCAAATCATTTCACTTATCAATCATAATGAATGGAATTACTAGACTTTTGAACTGTTTTCCATCATTTCTTGCAAAGCAGCATTTGAATTGGTTTGGTACGCAGAAATAAAATAAGACCAATATGTTGTGCAGTGTGAGTGATTGGCGCATGCACCAATGGACTTGAACTGCTACAGTATTATTTTAGAATGAAGCATGTTGGTATAGTTAATTACTCAGAATCTTTTATGATTGATTGTTTGAATTAGAACATCAGGAGGCAATTGGTTGCATTGGTCAATGAATCAAACCAAGGTTTAAATCTTAAACAAATTTGATTCAGTACAGTGAATCTTGATAGTTATGTTGATTTGCAGGAAGTATCGTGGATCTTTGTAAAAAGTAAAGGAACAACTCAATATCTTTATAAACAATAAAACAATCCGGCTCATGCTACATAACCAAAAATAAAAATTATGTGTGGGACAATTACAATTTGTCTCTCTCTTTTTTTTTTTTAGTAAAAAATTTGATGCTCCTTCCAACCACACAATAGAATCATCAACATAAAGAGCTTGCTTCATGCAGCTTTGTTTTGTCATATTAAATATTTTGTGTATTTGTATAAAAATATATATGATCATTCTTGTCAGAGAATGACTCTGTTTTGTCATATTAAATATTTTGTGTGCTTGAATGAAAATATATATGATCATTCTTGTTAGAGAATGGAGAGGATAATAAATTTATTTATATAAAGAAATTTCTACCATGGTATGTTATATAACTTATACATTGCAAGATGTGCTTCAAATGTCAACATAAAAAGGCTTTCATGTACTCAGGTTAATTATTTAAAAGCTTAAGAAAACAATAGTAATAGCAATCTCCTAATTTTTATCTGACTTAAAAATTAGTCTTTCAATTCAAATTATATCATATCAAAACATTAAAATTGTGTAATTCACATACTAATATCAGTTAGGGGGTGGGAAGAATACAAAGAAAGATAATACCAAAAATCATTAAATTAAATAAAAATTAAAAATAATAATATTACCTTTTGTCATCTATATTTATAATAAATTCATTTTTTTTAGAGTTTCAACCTATGATATTTGCTTCTGATGATAGTTCTTTATCATCAGACCAAAATACCAATCGATTTTTAGTATAGGCGCGAATTGAATCCAAGATCTCTTATTCAATCATTATAGACTTTATCAGTTGAGCTAATTAGAACCCACTAATAAATTCAATTTTAGAATAGGTGCTCTCAACCCAAACTTGTATTTTTCCATTTTTAAGTAAGTGAATTGAAATGGGCAGAATCCACCAAAGTGGACCGAATTGGGCAAAACTGGATCAAAATGGACTGTATTGGACCGAATTAGACCGAAGTGAACAGAAGTGTCCGAATGAACTGAAGTACACCGAAAGAGCCAAATTTGACTGAAATGGACCGAACTGAACAAATTGGACCAAACTAGACCAAATCATTGGCCACATCACCATTTATTTATTTTTTTTTGATTTGTTCTTCTAATTCTTTGATCATATTAAATATATTAACCAATTGTTTTTACACATTCATCTCAAAAAAAAGTTTCTAATAATATATTGGACAGTTTAATATATTTATTATTTATATTATAAAAAAAATTAGAGAAATAAATCAATAAAAAAAAATTGTGATATGGTCGATGTCAATAATGTAGCTCAATAGGAGCAGGGACGAAACTAGGATTCAAAGTCGAGAGGGGCAAATATAATTTTCTTGAGAGGGGCAAATGGGCCTCAGCCCCCCTCTACTTACACATGGTTCCGTCCTTGAATAAGAGGGTGATAACATTAGATGTTACGATTTAACTTTTATATATTATAAAGATAGATTAGATGTGCATACTTCATTACAATTTATAATGGATTTCATTTCACAAAATCTAAAACAAGCCTGTTTAGGATTTTTTTCGAAGACCCAATTTGTGAAAATGAATTTGCCAGTGCAATTGCTGTGTGAATTTGTGATTTGGCAACTTAGTCGATCAAATTTATGGGCATCCAGTGAGAAACTTGCAGCACAAAGGTATGTATCTTGGGTGCATGCATGTATTTACACATTTTAACTTTTTAAGATCCTGATGGATCAGTATATAGTAAGCAAGCAATGCATATATATATAACAAGATAAAGTTCCCCATTTATACAAGATTGACATAGGTACTTAATGCTAAAAGCATCACTTATTTGCATCATTGGAGATAACCTGAAACCCCCTCTAGCTGAAGACAGGCTTCTTATTTGGTCTTCCTTCCATATCTTTGATCGAACTTCATTCTTATCACTCCAAGTTAAACTATGCTGCAAGATTCATGTGAGATTAGTAAGTGTTAGAAACCCTGAGATGAGAATAACATAAATGGGCTGGGAAAGTTTGTACTTTATCTGGACTAGGCACTCTTATGTCAAAACTTTCCACGCCTAAAGCTGGCCCATATTCAAAAATCATTTTCATTATGGTGCTTTACGGTTAGAATGGGGCCAAATATGGATTAGCCTA